>CAEFZP010005865.1:521182-651182 GCA_903064625.1 Mallotus villosus | reverse complement strand
CTTAAGCAGAGATATTAGTTAGCGCTAGCACAGAACATTAGACAACTAGCAGTAGCTGGGCAGTGAACAAGTTGACTAACTAGCTGTCAACTAGTGTTTCCCCACACTTGAACGACACCCATCTGATCTCAGACGCAAACCTCGTAGTTAAATTCAGTATGCTTGTTGTCGATAGCATAACACTTTTTGTCTTCATGTCTATCATGGATTAACTTTTTTCGTTCCTCCAGGTCTGAATGCCCTTCCAGGTGGGGTTAAACACCCAGACAGCGCGGGCGGATTTCACTACGAGGACAGCGGGAAGCTCCTGTCTGTCACAAGCAACAGATTTATACACTGGTGAGGGATGTTGTTGGCATTCTTACAGCTTTGTGGAAGTTCAGGTAGACGACGGCCTAGATGGCCGAACTCAGAATGTACATGACATTAAAATGTAACAAAAAGTGACATACAAGCAGTGTAGATATAATGTACAACAGAAACGATCAGAACGGTATATTGTTTACGGTTTATTGATGCTCATAGTCAAGGAGCAATCTGTCTACCACGCTCAATGCAATAATAATAGCTCTGTAACAATAACTTCAATAATACTTTGTACAGTGCAACAAAACAATATTGTGACTTTCTGTCTTCCACCTCATCATCCCTCCACCCTCCCCCTCTCACCTTTCCTTCCTCCACCCTCGTCCTTGCCCTTCCTCCACCCTTGCTCCCCCCCTCTTGCCCACCCTCTACCTCGGCCTCCCTCTCGCCTCCAGGTCCACCTCGGGAGACTCCGTGCAGCTGGTGGAGCAGTCCCTGGACACCAACCTCCTCAACAATTCCGTGCGCCTCAAGTTCCCACACTGCCCCCTACTGCCTGGAGGAGTTCACATCCAGGAGACTGTCAACAATGTCATCATCCTCATCGCCACCAACCAGACTGTGCACCGCCTGGTGCTGTTGCACCCCACGCGCATGTACCGCAGTGTAAGCTAGCGCTAGGCTCATGTACCTCTCATGTACAGCAGTGTCAGCTAGCGCTAGGCTCATGTACCTCATGTACCGCAGTGTAAGCTAACGCTAGGCTCATGTACCTCATGTACCGCAGTGTAAGCTAGCGCTAGGCTCATGTACCCCTCATGTACCACAGTGTTGGCTCATGTACCACATGTATTACATTTAGTCATTTAGCAGACGCTCTTATCCAGAGCGACTTACAGTAAGTACAGGGACATTCCCCCGAGGCAAGTAGGGTGAAGTGCCTTGCCCAAGGACACAATGTCATTTTTTGGCAAGGCCAGGGAATCAAACTGGCAAGCTTCAGATTACTAGCCCGATTCCCACCTGACACCCTCATGTAAGCGTAACAAGGTAATATCACCTCCCCAGGAGCTGGTGTCGGAGCAGATGCAGTCCATATTCACCGACATGGGCAAGCTGAGCCTGCAGGACCCGGCCCACAGCGCGGTCATCCCCAGCGGCGTGGCGGGGGGCGTGGCGGGGCACACGGCCACCCCCAGCACCTCCGCCGCCTGGCTCGGCCCCCAGGGGGAGGCACACTACGCCCTGGCCATGCCCACCGGGAGCATCATGATCGTCACGCTGCCGTCGTCCGACACCCAGGGTAGGTGGCCACCGGCCCTGACCGCGAGCCAGCACAGTCATATGGATCATATGGATACTCACATTAAGAGGACAAGCTGCTGGTTTATTTACATATATTGCAAGGAATGGTGAGGGTACAGTCTTTGTCGACAGTTTCCTAGCGTAGTAAACTGTATGTTGTTAACTCATGCCAGGGTTGTGTAGCACCTGTACTAACTGACTGTCGTTGCTCGTGGTTGTGTGTTAACGGCGTTTGCCCATGTGCTCCTCAGGTACTGTGTCGGTCCTGGAGCTGAAGAGAAGCTCTGTCATGCAGAGGCTAGCTGGCTGGATGCCCTCCGCCATCAGGTCAGAGGACAACCATGTACAAGAATAACTGCACAGTAATGTATTGATTTAGCTTTTATACGAAGCGATGCAGGGGAGCTCAACCTTATGACCTCCTGCAGTCAAATGCTCGACTGTTGACCTATACCCATCCCAGCACTCCCTCTCTTCCTGAAGCACTTCCTCTGTCCCTGAAGCTCTTCCTGAAGGTGGTGTCACATGAAGCCCACATTTCAGACCACTTGAATGTGTTTCAACAGCTACATTAGCCAGCGAGAGGGTTTGGTGGTGTAGTCGTGCTGTGTGACCACCATTTGTTTCACCGTGTGTGTGTTCACCGTGTGTGTGTGTGTGTGTGTGTGTGTTCATGGTGTGTGTGTGTTCTCCAGAGGGGACCAGAGTCCAGGGGACCTGGCCCTGTGTCTGGCCGCCAGGGAGATTGAGGACGACACCTTCATCTTCGCGCTCTGTCACGACAACAAGCTGCGCATGTGGTCCTACAGGGTGAGTCTGCAGCAGCGCTGAGGACAGGGTGCACTGGGGGTTACAACCACACTCAGTAGAGTCATATTTATAACCCATCTCCCTCACATCAACTCTCTCCAACCCTGCCACCAGGACCAGACGTGCCTGATGGAGGCAGACATGCTGGAGTACGTCCCTGCTGGTACTGATGTGCACCGTCTGGCGGGTCAGAGTCACCGTCTGCGTCTGTCCTTCTCCGCGTCCACGGGGCTCTGCCTCGCCGTGTACCTGGCGGCGCCCAGCCACAGCCAGTTCACCGTGCTGCAGCTGGCTGCCGGGTACAACAACCGCTACGGCCTCGACCACATCTCCACGCTGTTCGACACGCAGGTGTGTGTGTGTGTGGGGGGAGGGGTGACGCAGGTCAGGGAAGGGGGGGGGGAGTCGTGTGTGTGTGTGTGTGGGGGGGGTAGTTTGAATTGTGCGTGATCTCAATGTTCCCCTCTCCCCTCAGGAGACCCTGGTGGACTTCATGCTCACCCCCTCAGACATCTGGGCTCTGTGGCTGGACGACTCCAACCAGACGGTGGTGAAACTCATCAGCTACGAGCAGTGAGTAGGACCAGCAAGCCCCCCCGGTCCAAGAGAGAGGAGGGGACCAGCAAGCCCCCGGGCCAAGAGAGAGGAGGGCGCTGGTGTTCTGTGACTGACCTGTGTGTGTGTGTGTGTTCTAGCTCAGAAAGGAGTCAGTGGAACCAGGTGTTTGTTCAGCCTCTGCCTGAAGACGAGGTCAGCATAGGAGTTGACCAGGATCCCAGAGTAAGAATATTTACAACCTAGCAACAACACTTTAACACTTCGTCAATCACCGTGAAACCCTCCAATCCCGTTCCCACGGTGACTGAGATGTGTAAAAAGCATAAATACTTTTTTTTTCTTCAAAATGCTTTTAGAACCAGGCACTACTGATCGCTGCTTTTCTGCTGTTCTTTCACAATGCAAAAAGTGTGTGGCTTAGTGTTAAAGTTACTGCTAAATGAGTAGAATGTAAAGTAGAAGAGGTGATTGATGGGTGCGTTTGCGGTGTCTGCAGGAGACCTACTTGGATGTCCTGTTCTCTCCCCTGAGATTCACCGCCTCCGCGATCGTCAAAGCCCTCCAGGTGAGACATTTGGAATTGGGGTCAAGATGGCGTCATATCGCCGTATAGCATCGAGGATCGACGGTGGGCTGAGTGAAGGGCAGAGCGGTCAGCGAAGCGACGCTGTGGTGCTGAAGTGGTGTTGGGGTTCTCATGCACAGGTTCTAAAGAGGGTTTTTGTCTTCTGTCAGATCTACAAACGAACCTCCGAGAGAATCGTGGATCTGTCCTGGGATGCCCTGAAGAAGGAGGTCACCATCGCCGTGGAGGACGAGGTAACAGCCCGCTCTCTCTCTCTGTGTAACTCTCTCTCTTTCTGTAACTCCCCCTCTCTCAGCGTCTCCCCCTCTCTCTCTGTAACTCTGTCTCTCTCCCCCTCTCTCAGCGTCTCCCCCTCTCTCTCTCTGTAACTCTGTCTCTCTCCCCCTCTCTCAGCGTCTCCCCCTCTCTCTCTGTAACTCTGTCTCTCTCCCCCTCTCTCAGCGTCTCCCCCTCTCTCTCTCTGTAACTCTGTCTCTCTCCCCCTCTCTCAGCGTCTCCCCCTCTCTCTCTGTAACTCTGTCTCTCTCCCCCTCTCTCAGCGTCTCCCCCTCTCTCTCTCTGTAACTCTGTCTCTCTCCCCCTCTCTCTCTCTCTGTGTAACTGTCTCTCTCCCCCTCTCTCAGCGTCTCCCCCTCTCTCTCTCTGTAACTCTGTCTCTCTCCCCCTCTCTCAGCGTCTCCCCCTCTCTCTCTGTGTAACTGTCTCTCTCCCCCTCTCTCAGCGTCTCCCCCTCTCTCTCTCTGTAACTCTGTCTCTCTCCCCCTCTCTCAGCGTCTCCCCCTCTCTCTCTCTGTAACTCTGTCTCTCTCCCCCTCTCTCAGCGTCTCCCCCTCTCTCTCTCTGTAACTCTGTCTCTCTCCCCCTCTCTCAGCGTCTCCCCCTCTCTCTCTCTGTAACTCTGTCTCTCTCCCCCTCTCTCAGCGTCTCCCCCTCTCTCTCTCATCTATCCCTTCTTCACCCCTCTGTCCCTCCTAGTTTTCCTTATTGTACAAAAATGTTCCCTTATCTTATCTTTTCCTTGCCGAAACAGTTATTTTTGTAAACTCTCCCTTCTCCCCTGCCCCCTTCTCTCCCTCCCTCCCCCCCTCAGCTGCAGAGCAGTGTGACAGAGTTTGAGTTCTCCCAGGAGGAGTACAGGCTGCTGCAGGTGGAGTTCTGGTCCAAGTTCTACGCCTGCTGTCTGCAGTACCAGGAGGCTCTGTCTACACCCCTGGGCCTGATGGTCAACACACACACCAGCATGGTCTGCCTGCTCAAGAAGGTACACACACACACCAGCATGGTCTGCCTGCTCAAGAAGGTACACACACACACACCAGCATGGTCTGCCTGCTCAAGAAGGTACACACACACACACACACCAGCATGGTCTGTCTGCTCAAGAAGGTACACACACACACACACACACCAGCATGGTCTGTCTGCTCAAGAAGGTACACACACACACCAGCATGGTCTGTCTGCTCAAGAAGGTACACACACACACCAGCATGGTCTGCCTGCTCAAGAAGGTACACACACACACCAGCATGGTCTGCCTGCTCAAGAAGGTACACACACACACCAGCATGGTCTGCCTGCTCAAGAAGGTACACACACACACATACACCAGCTTGGTCTGCCTGCTCAAGAAGGTACACACACACACACCAGCATGGTCTGCCTGCTGAAGACGATACACACACACACACTCCCCTTGACCTGATGCTAGACTGGGTTGTGTGTGTCCAGGGCTTGGTGTCGTTCCTGCTTCCCTGCTTCGCTGTGGACCACCTGTACCTGTACTGCGACGAGTACCTGTCCTCGGAGGTGGAGACCCCCCTCACGGATGGTGAAGCCCCTTCCCCTCATTCTGGTCCCAGGGGCTCTCCTCCTACTGGGCTTGTTTGGATCTGTGGACCTTTGACGTCTATGGTTCTAATTGGCTGCATTTGGAGTCGCTCATGTTCACCCCGATGTCGGCCATTTTGGCTCCTTGAGGCTCCTCCGTTCATCCCAGTTTCCCCCTCTTCCTGTCTGCCCTCCTCCAGACCCGGAGCTGGCGCGGGATGTCCTCCAGCTGGTGCGGTGTCTGAGGCTGGTGAGTGAGGCCGTACCAGGGGACGTGGCCTATGAGATGGAGCGGGCCCTGGATCAGCTGGAAGCCCCGGAGAACACCGCAGAGCAGGTGCTCGACCACCTGCTGGACCACGACAAGTCAGTACCCCCACAGCACAGCACCCTGACACAGCAGTACCAGCACAGCCCCCTGACACAGCAGCACCCCCACAGCACAGCTCCCTGGCACAGCAGTACCAGCACAGCCCCCTGACACAGCAGCACCCCCACAGCACAGCTCCCTGGCACAGCAGTACCAGCACAGCCCCCTGACACAGCAGCACCCCCACAGCACAGCTCCCTGGCACAGCAGTACCAGCAGAGCCCCCTGACACAGCAGTACCCCCACAGCACAGCCTTCTGGCACAGCAGTACCCCCACAGCAGAGCCCCCTGGCACAGCAGTACCCCCCACAGCACAGCCCCCTGACACAGCAGTACCCCACAGCACAGCCCCCTGACACTGCAGTACCCCACAGCACAGCCCCCTGACACTGCAGTACATTACATTTGTGCTTGTATTCAGACAGACACGTTTATCCAAAGCAATTTACAAGTGTATTCAGTTTAGTGCATTCAGTAACTGCAGATCGAGAGAATTTGACTGCAGATCGAGAGAGTTTGACTGCAGATTGAGAGAGTTTGACTGCAGATCGAGAGAGTTTGACTGCAGATCGAGAGAGTTTGCATCTTATTGTCCGTGCTTGTCGTGGTCCTGCAGTGAGAACGTGGTGGAGAACATCCAGTCGAAGCTGCAGGACATCAGGAGCCCCCTGGCGGCCATGGGCCTCCTGCTGAGAGAGCTGGACCTGGAGACTGACCCCGAGGCCGAGACTGACCCCGAGGCCGACCCCGACCCACCGCTCCCCGCAGGTCAGAGGTCAACCAAGAACAACCATGAGTTCCTGAAAGGTTTGTGTGTGGGAAGAATGATGTATATGGTGTGTGTCATGCATCTAAAATGTGTGTGTCTGGTATGGTGTGTGTGTGTCCCCTCAGGCCTGCCTCTGAACGTGCGCATCAGCCTGTCCCAGCTGTACGGCAGCAGTGTGACGGTGTCGGTGGTGTGCCAGGCGCTGAGCCAGACAGCCATGACCAGAGCGCTGTGCTGCAGAGACCTGCTGCTGCTGCAGCACCTCTACCTGCGCCTGGACGACAACGTGAGCATGCGCCCGCTGCTTCTTACACACATTTACCTCTTTATATTTGTCAGTCATTTAAACACGTCTCTCTCTCTGTGTGTGTGTGTGTGTGTGTGTGTGTGTGTCTGTCCATGGCGTGTGTGTGTGTCCATGGCGTGTGTGTCTGTCCATGGCGTGTGTGTGTGTCTGTGTGTGTGTGTGTGTGTCCATGGCGTGTGTGTGTGTGTGTCCATGGCGTGTGTGTGTGTGTCAGGTGTTCCTGGCTGGAGGAGCCCAGCTGCTCCAGCTGCAGCAGGATCTGATCCCCAGGACCTCCCACCTGCTGTCCTCTTACCTGCTCCTCCAGCACACCTGCCAGAGCCTGGCCTGCGCCCTGCCCCTGGACATCATGTACGACCCCTGTTACACACAGCAGATAGGTTTTTTTAATAATGACTGCATTTCTAAATGTATCCGTGTGGATGTGGTTGTAATCGGTGGGGTTCTTGTGTTCCAGAGATGCTAACCTGCAGCACCTCTCTGTGCTTGAGATGTCAGATTCCCTTTCCCTGGCCACCAACAGATCAGGTGTGTGGTTGTTTCTATGCTCGACAGCAACATAAACGTGCTGTTTGGTTTCCCCTGAGTTCATAGCTGTAGGGGGATACTGGTTAGGATCTGATTGTAGTTCGAAGCATCAGTGTGTCCATATGTCTTACATCTCCCTGCCTGTGCCTGTCTCCCCATCATTCTCTCTCTCTCTCTCTCTCTCCCCCTGCCTGTGTGTCTGTCTCTCTCTCCCTGCCTGTGTGTGCCTCTCTGTCTCCCCCCAGTGTTGAGTCCACAGACGGTGGTGGAGTTGTTCTACCAGGGCGTAGCGAGGAAGTCCATCATCACCCAGCTGTACTCCCAGCAGCAGGGCCCCACTGCAGGCCTAGCAATGCTACACTGGCCCCACATGGTCTCCAGCGTGGTCCAGCTGCTAGCGCAACAGCTGTATCCTCCATAGACACGCACAAAGAGCTGGGTTAGCATATGCTAAGCTAGCTTGTAAGCGGCAAATGTGTCAAGAAGCTCTTGATTCAACGTTCGGTGTTTGGAACCACATGCTAGGCTAGCTCTGAAGCTAATGTCATTGGCAAAGCCATGTCCGATTTGACCTCTATAAACTCTAGGTTAGGGTAGCTCTAAATCCTGTGTTTAACATGTTAATGGCTATTTACTAATTAACATCCACTCATACTTGAGCTTGTACAAAACCACACAGGGTTGAGACGACACCTACCTTGACATTGTATCTCTAGCTGGCCAAGCAACCCAGGCTTCCAGTTCCCTGAATGTCTAATGGCCAACTGTCAGTACACACAGCTACAGGTGAGGGTTCCTCCTGTCAGTACACACAGCTACAGGTGAGGGTTCCTCCTGTCAGTACACAGCTACAGGTGAGGGTTCCTCCTGTCAGTACACACAGCTACAGGTGAGGGTTCCTCCTGTCAGTACACACAGCTACAGGTGAGGGTTCCTCCTGTCAGTACACAGCTACAGGTGAGGGTTCCTCCTGTCAGTACACACAGCTACAGGTGAGGGTTCCTCCTGTCAGTACACACAGCTACAGGTGAGGGTTCCTCCTGTCAGTACACACAGCTACAGGTGAGGGTTCCTCCTGTCAGTACACACAGCTACAGGTGAGGGTTCCTCCTGTCAGTACACAGCTACAGGTGAGGGTTCCTCCTGTCAGTACACAGCTACAGGTGAGGGTTCCTCCTGTCAGTACACAGCTACAGGTGAGGGTTCCTCCTGTCAGTACACAGCTACAGGTGAGGGTTCCTCCTGTCAGTACACAGCTACAGGTGAGGGTTCCCAGCTGTGCTACTGTTCAACAGGTTTTTGATGTGTCGGTGTCTCTCGCTCCTCTCTCCCTTTCTCTCTCTCTCTCTTCCAGGAGTACATCAGACTCATCCAGCCCTGGTGTCAAGTCAACATGGGCTCCTGCAGCTTCATGCTGGGCCAGTGTTACCTGGCCAACGGAGAGGGGCAGAAGGTGTGTGTGTGTGTGTGTGTGTGTGAGGGGTACATACATTGTACCATCGAGGCTTCAAAATTTCTCGCAGTGCTGTCAGTGGGGAGTGTTGCATGATGGGTAATGTGCCCCTGTGTGCCTCCTGTCCTCAGGCTCTGGAGTGCTTCAAGAAGGCGTCACCGGAAGTGGAGAAGGAGGAGTTCCTCAGGCGGGTAGCAAGAGCAGACGAGGAGGAGGCCGCCTCCTCTCCCCTCCTGCAGTACTACAACAAGGTGTGTGTGTGTGTGTGTGTGTGTGGGGGGGGGTGTCTCAGTGTGTACAGTTTGTGTTCATCCCTGGTGTGTGTGTGTGTGTGTGTGAGGGTATCTCAGTGTGTACAGTTTGTGTTCATCCCTGGTGTGTGTGTGTGTGTGTGGGGGGGGTGTCTCAGTGTGTACAGTTTGTGTTAATCCCTGGTGTGTGTTTGTGTGTGTGTAGGTGCTGCGCTTGCTGGAGGATGTGGGACTTCCAGAGCTGGTGATCCAGCTAGCCAGCCTGGCCATCACCGTCTCCACCACTGACCTGAGGAGCCAGGTAGGAACCTCACTCATCACCCCTAGGAGGGTTTAGCCTGGTTACAGGTGCTGATCTGTGGAACCCCCGATGATGATCTCAGTAATGATCTCTTCTCCCTGTGTGTCCAGGCGGCTCTGTGGACGCGTATCTTCAAACACCACCTGGACCTGGGCCACAACAGTGAGGCCTATGAGGCTCTGGTCCAGAACCCAGACTCCAGCAGGTACATACACACACACACACACACACACTACACATACACACACTCCACACACACACACACACACTACACATACACACACTCCGCACACGCACACACATAAACATTCAAACTCAAGCCAAAATTGTTAGTTTCACTTGTTAGTTTCCCAACTCTGCCTTTGAAAGTGTGTTTCTGTTCCTCCTCTCCCTCTCCAGGCAGCTGGACTGTCTGCGCCAGCTGGTGGTGGTTCTGTGTGAGCGCTCTCAGCTCCAGGACCTGGTCCGCTTCTCCTACATCAACCTGCATGACGAGGTATTCCCTGGTCCCTCCTCCCTGGTCCCTCCTCCCTGGTCCCTCCTCCCTGGTCCCTCCTCCCTGGTCCCTCCTCCCTGGTCCCCCCTCCCTGGTCCCCTCCTCCCTGGTCCCCCCTCCCTGGTCCCTCCTCCCTGGTCCCCCCGTCCCTCCTCCCTGGTCCCTCCTCCCTGGTCCCCCCTCCCTGGTCCCCCCTCCCTGGTCCCTGGTCCCTCCTCCCTGGTCCCTCCTCCCTGGTCCCCCCTCCCTGGTCCCTCCTCCCTGGTCCCTCCTCCCTGGTCCCTCCTCCCTGGTCCCCCCTCCCTGGTCCCTCCTCCCTGGTCCCTCCTCCCTGGTCCCTCCTCCCTGGTCCCCCCTCCCTGGTCCCTCCTCCCTGGTCCCCCCTCCCTGGTCCCTGGTCCCCCCTCCCTGGTCCCTGGTCCCCCCTCCCTGGTCCCTCCTCCCTCGTCCCTCCTCCCGGGTCCCTCCTCCCTGGTGTGGACCACCGTTATCAATGTACACTGTGCCTGCTAGCTGAGATGACATTAATGTTGCACCGTGCCTGGTAAATACAGACCTTTCCTTGACTTTACCTTGTGAAGTACCTTTGGCACTAGAACAAGTGTATGTTTTGCCCCAGGCCAGTTGGCTGATGTCCTGGTGTTGTTTGACTGCGTTCTGTCTCCAGGTGGTCAGCATCATCGAGTCCAGAGCCAGAGCTGTGGACCTCATGACCCATAACTACTATGAGCTTCTCTACGCCTTCCACGCCAACAGACACAACTTCAGGAAAGGTAGGCTCTTCATCACAATAATAATGACCTTGTATTCACCGAGGCTTCATCCAAAGCGACGTACGGGAGGATTTGAACGATGGTGTGTGTGTGTGTCCTCCAGCGGGCACGGTGATGTTTGAGTACGGGATGCGTCTGGGCAGGGAGGTGAGGACCAGACAGGGCCTGCAGAAGCAGGTCAACTGCTACCTGGCCGCCCTCAACTGTCTGCGGCTCATGAAGCCTGCATACGCCTGGATCGTCCAGCCCACCTCCGGGGCCGTGGTGAGGAGGAGCGGGCGCTCACACACACACACATACACACACACACATACACACACACACACACATACACACACACACATACAACGTACACACACATACACAGCTGACATCCACGCTCACCTGCTTAAATGTTCTCATACAACAGTACAACACAAACACACATACCTGCACGCTGTCTCTCAGTTGCCTGGTATTTTTGCCCTCACACACACACACACACACCCCTGTACCCTGAATCAAACGTCCTCTTCTTGAACACCACTGTGACTGTCTCTCCTCCTGCAGTATGAGCGTCCTGGAGCTTCTCCTAAGAGGAACTACGATGGAGAGTTTGCTACCGGCCCAGGTTTGTCTGAAGTTCCACCGTAGAGTAGGCCTTCTCTTTACAGCACCATGGCAACACTGCAATGGCAGTTTGTATTAACATACCATAACGTTTCTCTCTATGGTTTAGCAGCATCACGTTTTATCATGACATCATGTGTCATTTTCTCAATGGCCCTAATACAGCACTGTATCATACATGTATTGCTGTTCAGTCTGAATAGCTAAGGAGGAAGCTAATGTGCCACTCTGTGTCTTTGTGTGTTTACAGTGAGTCGGCAAATCGACATCCTGGAGCTGAAGGATCTGGAGAGAGAGTACGTCCTGGCTCGCAGTCGCCTCACCCTGGCAGAGCAGGACTCTCCCTCTACAGCCATCGCAGGTACCACCACCAGGGGGCAGTATCACCACACTCACTAGGGGGCAGAGTATCACCACCACCACCACCACAGTCTGACTGAACACACCTTCACACAGTCACTTCTAACCAGCTACTATACCATCAGCATGACTCATTCCTAAACCTTCTAGTTGTAGTTTGTGTATCGACGTGATCTGTCTGTCTGTCCTTCAGGAAGTGCTTCTGCAGTGGAGATGGTGTCCCTGCTGGTCCAAACAGGACTGTTCGACTGCGCTCTGTCTCTCTGCCAGACCTTCAAACTCCCCCTCACTTCCGTCTTTGAGGGGCTGGCCTTCAAGTAAGTCACGTGACTTGCCTGACCGGCAGGGAGATGATGACTGGTCCCTGTGGGGTGCCTCGTTAGTCAGCTGACCCGGGGTGTTGGAGGGTCACATGATCGTGATTAATTTAACATGAGACGCTTTCATCTGAAGCAGTGTACAGGGAGGGGGATGTGAACCTGCAACCTCAGTTTCAGTTGAACCACGGGTTCACAAACCTCCCAAACGTCCACAGGTGCATCAAGCTGCAGTACGGAGGAGACGAGAGTCAGAACGAGGCGTGGAACTGGCTGGCCGCCAACCAGCTGTCCACGGTCATCACCACCAAAGAGTCAAGGTTGGTTCTGCATTCTGCAAGTTGGGTGTCGGAATGAACCCCGGGATTTTAAAAAGCTGATATGTGGTTCTAGTTGGTCTCTTACGAGGCTCTGTGTCCCTCCTGTCCTCAGTGCCACAGACGAAGCATGGCGGCTGCTGGCCTCCTACTTGGAGAGGTACCCTACCCAGAATGCCTTGCACCACCACTGCGTCATCAACAAGCTGCTGTCACACGGCGTGCCTCTGCCTGATTGGCTGGTCAACGCTTATAAGGTGAGGGTGCCGAGTCCAGTTAGAATTGACTGTTGAAGCAGTCACAATTACCCAATAATAACTATAACTGGTACAGTTGGTACCAACATGTCACCTCCTTTTATTAATCATGAACTTCTACAACAAATGTAGAGGGGGGAAAAGTGTCTAAAGTATAGCTCTGTACTAGAGCTCACTAGAACGTCCCCAGAACGATGAACAGAATGTGTACTAGTGCAAAAGGGCCTGTGCGTCACCTTGTTCCTGTGTTCCCCTCCCAGGGCGTGGACGCAGCGGCGTTGTTGCGTCTCTACCTGAACTTTGACCTCCTTGACGCGGCTGCAGAGCTGGTGCTGGAGTATGTGGACGCGCTCCTGGGGAAGGGCCACCAGTACTTTGGAATAGAGGTACAGGATTGGGACTGGCGGGTTTGAATTCCCCTCTGCACCGCACCAGAGATTTTGGCGTTGTAACACGGTGCTTCTCAAACAGACGTGAGATGGAGCTATTTAGCAGTGTTCCTGGTAAGGAAATAACATTTCTGTGTTGTGTTTTGCCAGAGGCCTCTGTCAGCCACAGCACCTCTCGTCTGGCTCCCGTACACCTCCATCGACCAGCTCCTCCAGTCTCTCAACGAGACCCAAACCAACGCCAACGTAGGTCACCTCCATCCACACCACACTGCATCTAACCAGCCTAGCTCACCTCCATCCACACCACACTGCATCTAACCAGCCTAGCTCACCTCCATCCACACCACACTGCATCTAACCAGCCTAGCTCACCTCCATCCACACCACACTGCATCTAACCAGCCTAGCTCACCTCCATCCACACCACACTGCATCTAACCAGCCTAGCTCACCTCCATCCACACCACACTGCATCTAACCAGCCTAGCTCACCTCCATCCACACCACACTGCATCTAACCAGCCTAGCTCACCTCCATCCACACCACACTGCATCTAACCAGCCTAGCTCACCTCCATCCACACCACACTGCATCTAACCAGCCTAGCTCACCTCCATCCACACCACACTGCATCTAACCAGCATAGCTCCCCTCCATCCACCATTCAGTCTCAGTATTTGTGCGATCTTCCTTTTACAATTAAAACCAAACATGCAGAATCATGTTATTTTGTCATTTACACGACTTTTTCGTTTCAATGCAATCCGATATGTGACTGGGCCCGTTGTGAGGTCAAGAAACGTGAAGACACCCTGTGTTCAAAGCCTTCTGCTCCCTTCTAGATCTACAACAGGCTGCGGGACAAGCTGGATGACTACCACAAGCTGGTGGATCAGACGAGCAGAAGGCGCTTACAGGCCCAGTAACTGCAGCTGTCTGTCAGCCCCTGGAAGCACTGCCTGGCCCCAGACCTCCGCAGGTCTCTTCAACATGACGCACCTTCACCAAGTCATTATGTCCCCTCGTTTCTCTGTCAGTTTCAGAAACAGCTTGGATTTAAATGGAAGATTATTTTTGTATTGGTAAATTAAAAGGACTGTTATTGGTGGCATTTTGTGTCACGTCTGACTGTTTGGGGGGGCGGGGCTTGAAGAGGGGGGCGGGGCTTGAAGACAGGGGAGGGTTTGTCTTACATGTCACTCACATCGAGTTCTTAAATATACTGTAAATACTGAATGTGTGTGATTGAATGCAGTTTTTTGTCACGTGTTGAAGCTGAATGTGCTTTTTTATTTTATAGATGAATGGTGATGATATTGCGACTTGTTATTTTGTACTTTGAACATTTACAAATCAGGTTTGTTGTAAAATGCGATTAAAACTTTTCCTTGCAGTGGAAATTCTCCGATTTTTTTCTATAACGTGTGATAAGTCACAGATTTAGCAACATTACAATTTTACAAGAACAAAAGGAAAGATAAGGACATGACAATTATCTTCAAGACTTTTTATAAGTTTGAGAGGCTGTTGTGTAAGGCCTAAATATAAGTGGCAGAAATTGTCAAACTAATCTTTATTGTGCAGTCATTAGAGGTCTGTTCTCAGAGAATCAATGTTCAATTATTCAAAATATCCAAGTAGAAGCTTGACCACAAATCTTTACATCTGTTTTTTACCTCAGACCTAAATATTGCTACAGTACAATACCACACAAATCTTTAGAAAATACAATTCATTAAACGCATGCATTTTATTTGTCTTTGCATTTGTGATGGTACAATAGACCCATATGGCTATTTTCAAATATTAAAAACATTTGACTTTAAATAAACAAATCTTCCCTAATTTAACAATGCATTTATTAAATTAGGAGCATAATAAAGTAACACTGCAGTCTTCAATGAATGAGTTGCCAAACCAGAACACACAAAAGGTTTTGTAATCACAGCACATCCTCAATAGTAAATGTGGTCCATTCTATACAGAGCTGGTTCTTGCCTTACTTGATACAAGCCATGCAAATTTATGCCAAATAGACCAATTACAACTTCTCATTCAAACTCTGAGAATGATAACATGTAATAAGGGCTGGGTCTTACAGCAATTACAAACTCTGTCCTACAGACACTTAATACGGCTACATAATGTTACACGTCTATAATTGGTGGTTCAGGGCCCACTAAAGCTGCCAGCTTGATATCGTGACATTAAAATACGGTCATTCCTCATCAGTGCAGCTCCATATTCAAGACTGTCTGCCAACCAATGCAGATCTATGCTTCAACCCAATATAAATTCTAAATCTCTACAGCATTAGAGAAGAAGTTTTATCTGAACATTCCAAAATGGTTCATTTTGAGTAAATTTAATCTTTTTTTCTTCTTCATACCTTAAAAGTACAACAATCGTTTGTTGAGCCCTGGCATGGTTTTCTTTTCAAGTACAACAAAGTTAAAACATTTATAAACCTTTGTATTATCTGTCCTTTTCCACCATCTCTTAAACATGATGCAATCAAATGAATCATTACACCCTACATGTAAACATAAATTAAATCCATAATACCAATGCAGTTATATCATTTAGAGCCTCTTCCATTAATCTGTGCATATATCATGTCTTGAACCCCTAACTGAGTGACAAAATGTGCTGGTTTACATTAATTAAACAAACGCAGTTGAATGTTTTGGAATGTCTACCTACAAGTTAGTGATGCATATTGACAAACTGATTTGCATAACTCATTGTGATGGACACACTATAACAATGGAGTTGTGCAAACAGTGAGGATGTTGCCGTCAGACAAAGTAATAGAAAATACAAAAACAAATACGAACAGGAAATGGACTTCCAGTAACTAGTTTGTCTATTCAATAGGGATGGGATGCAACTTAAGGGTTTTCAAGGATGGTTCGGATCAGTTGAGTGAATTATATTAGCAAAGCTGGGAGAAATGGTGTTACATAAAGTCCTCATAGTCCTGTGCATATCCACCATCGAACTCTCCATAATCTGCAAGGTCGTCTTTCATCTTAGCCTTGAAGCCCCCGGCAGGAACCACTCCTTTCTTCTTGTTCTTCGCTTTCTTTAGTTGCTGTAAAACAACAGATTGTCATTCACCCAATTTATTATTAGACGTTTTGTTTTGAAAAACTGAAAGGAATATATTTCTTGAAAAAGGACCAACCTTTTCCTGTTTCTGTTTCTCACTGAGCAAGGCCGTGAGGGAACCACTGATTTTCTTCAAGTCTTCCACTTCCACTGCAAAGTGGAAACCAGATCAATTAAACTACACAAATTGTAACCATCTAACAATAGTTGTGATCCATAACACCCTCTCCCAGTAACAGTTCCTGTATTTCAGACTCACATGAAAGACAGAGGTCTCCAAACAACAAATCCAGGAAGTTGGAGTAATGTATGGATTTTTCATACGATGATATTTTGTCTTTCAGTAACTTCTCAAATTCTGTAAAGTCATCTTTAGACGAAGGGACTCATGGCATCAATTCCTGTTACGCTGTTTGATACACCTTAGGAGAGAAATTTACACATTATTGACCTCCCATTCGCAATCAAGCTCTAACGTGAGACTATTATATAGTCTATCACTTTACCTCACAAGCATATATATTTTACTCACCAAAAGCATCTTTTGCAAGTTCAAGATCTGCCTCTTCTTGGAGTTTCTGGACTTTGAGTTTCTCTGCCAGTTCCTCTTCTGGTGTAAGTTCAGTTATTTCTTGGGATTCCTGTAACTAAAAATCCAATAAATAATATCTAAATCATTTTCACAGACAAATTAAGCCATACCATAAATGTAGAAGCTATAAATCAACTCACCCGTTTCTTCAGTTCCTCTTGCTTTTTCCTTTCTAAAATTTCTTTTTCTTTGATTTTGTCACTTAATTTCTTTTTTTCTGTATTTTTTGCTTCTGAAACTTGAACAGATTTACATGCTTGTTAAATTGACCAGAGTTCATATTTGTATGTTTTCCCAATACTTGTGGGAACCTATAGTTAGAACTCTAGCAAGTAGTCCTACCTGTTTTCTGTTGTTGAGGCTTTAATTCCACCTCTTCGTCATCCCAGTTGTCCTGCAACGGGTAAGAAGAAAATGTATATTCCCAGCGCAGCAGGTTCGTTTGGACCTCAACGTACTGTAGTATCGGGGAAGCTAAATTACATTTTACAACGACAACTGCTAGCTAACCACCGCGGCTTCAGAGAAGGGACCCCCAACCAGAATCCAGATAGCCGTGCGGCTAAGTAATGCATAAAACGTGTTCAAGCCTCGCATTAGTTACATTAGGAAAAACTGAGTTAATGCTAGCTAGTCTGTTGTAACATGACAAGTGACGAGCAGATAGCTGTACACTTCACGTTTAACCAAGTTGAGTTTCTAAGCAAACTAGCTCTAATTTACAAAACTGTAACAGCAAATGTAGTGGTAATCTACAGTAAATACATGCTATGCTAGAATTGTTCCATTACGTATTCGTTATCTAACTGTAGCTAGAGCAACATTTAACTGGTTAAAACTACATACAGGTGTTGGCCAATTAGGTTATATTACTAGCTCTGGTGCTAGCAGGTTGTCTACCTTGACATCTTCCTCCTCGTCCTCGCCTTCCCATTTGTCCAATACAGCAGCCTTCTTTGTCGTGTCATCCGCTTCGAAAGTGTCAGCATCTAATAAACAGAAAGATGTCAACGTCAGACTGCAATATCGTCCTTTTTGTAGTGACCAGATTTGTTTATCCCACATTAACTGTTCAAATTAACAGGCGACAAACACTGACAGATAGAAACTTACCCCAAGAATCCTCCTCCGCCATTTTTGACTGTGTGTCTACGGACTAAATTCCTCATGTCCAAGTAGTTCACCACTTTGGTTCCGCAGAGGAATGGTGCAAATGCGAGGACGGTACAAACCTTTACTTTGGTGCATTCCTAGTTTCCAAACTAAAACTAGGAGGTACGTAGTATTATAAGCAGTTACAAAACTAACATTAAAAAGGCAAACACTTAGGCCAACAAATGGTTACAAATGTCCAGTCTAATCAAACAATTTCTAGTACTAAATAAAAAGCCATGATACTTTTTCTTTCGTTGTATAAAAATGTATTTATGATCAAGGAAACCATGGAGTAACACTGAATACAACAGGAGTGACCATTTAAGAGTCAACAACACAAAGAGTCTTCTGTCAAACATGACTCATACATAATAGATTTCTTACACAAGACTGAAAACATCATTAATAAAATAAAAAAGATTAAAAAATAAAATAAAATAAAAAGATTAAAAATGTTGGCCAATTGCTGGTGCTACATTTCCAAAACTGCCATACATGACAATTTGAGGTTATAATTGTGTACAAAATTGACAGGATTTTACATTTACTTACATGGAGTTGAATGTCTTGTAACAATCTTGTAAGTGCAGAATCTTTTGAAAACTGGAATCTCAAATATAAATGTTGAACTTCTGGCCATTCTTTTGGCTTAATGGTATTCAGTTGAAATCCTAATCTAGATTACATTACATAACTTTTAAAACATCATGATTTCATAAACATTTCTCCCCAAAAACATACATCATCAAACTGTTGTTTTTTTTTAACAGAGACTACATAACTGCATTTAATGGATTAAAGGAGACTAGAAGAAATGCAGGCAAACAGTAAAGTAGCTCTGTAGCATCAACTTCACACAAAATAAGATTTATTTTTGTAGGTTTAAAAAACAAACAAACAGCTAAACTAAAATGAATATACTAAAGTCAGAAACTGAAAGAAGACTTAAAAACCTTGAAGAAAATATATACATGTCATATATATATACATGTAATTGAAAGTGTGTAGATTATACAATTTGACTGGCCATTCCAATGAGATTGCGTTTGAGCCACAATTTCCGAATTCTCAAATTCTGCAAGACATTCAGTTTCATCAGTCCAAAACTGTAGCTGCAATATGAATTTTAATCCTACAAGATGACACATTTCATTTGAAAACTTCTCTCTGGAAAGCCAGCAAAACGCAGAAGACTTCTCCGGTGTTCTCAGAGTTCTGTTTTAGTACATAAAACATTTGCTATACTGAAATATAGATCTAGCCGTTTCTTTGCACTTCTTTTCAAAAGGTAAATTGCAATGCTGGAACCCATTTAACTGCCTAATTTGATTCTTGAATTAGTCTTACTTTTCATTTTTTAAACAATGTCCTCATCAATCTTAGAAGGTTTGAGTTCCTTCTAACATCTCAGTCTGGAGGTAGAAGATCATGAAGACGAAACCGCTCTTGGACGTGTGGCCTCACGTCTTCATTCTGGAAGCGGATTGATACAAGTTAAGGACACAAACCAGAATCAGAATGGGTTTTATTCACGATGAAGGTTTGCACAGGCAAGGAATTTGCTTTGGCAGGAAGGTGCATACATTAAACATATAGGAATAAAAAAAATGTATATGAGGACTAACTCATATACTAAGGGTACATAATTAGCAATACTAAGTGGAATTAGAATGAAGTAAAATACACAATAAAACTACAGCTAACCAACCCCAACGCGAAGGACAATTAAAGGACTAAGCATATGGGGTGTCCAGAATGCGATGTTTACGACCACATATCGAAATGCACTTGGGTAGAAGTTTGATCATCCACTCACCAGTTGCACGAGCTTCTCCAGGAAAGGAACCAGCTTCAGGAGCTCGTTGTCGTTTCTGTCCATGAACCAGCTTTCAATCGGAATCCCGTTGGAAAGCTGTTTAATGCAAATGTTTAGGAGTTACATTTAACAAGGACCAATGTTACATTTACAAGGTTAAAAAGTACATAGTGAATGAAGCCTTACCTGATAGGCGAAGGCTTGAGGCGAATTGTCAATTATTATTGTCTTTGAAAGATCCCTTCCAAGAATGTTCAGGTCTTTGATGTAGTTTCCCTGCACGCACACACAGTGCTCACGAAACAGCCGGTGTCTGTGAGAGACAGGAAATGGTCAGTGGGCCAGCATCTGAACATGATTGGCACAGGGAGTTTTCACATTAGGTTCCTAGACGATTCAGTCTCCTGCAAATGGAAGTATGAACTTACAATTTTCATTTTTTGTTTATTTGAGTTGTAAAAAGGTAGTTGTTTGGTCAGACTAGTTTTGCCCAAGTCAGTGACAGCCCCAGGAACATTGAGGAAGTTCCCCAGTTCTACCAACAAATAGACGTCTTACAATATGTCTATGCACATTCATCAGTTAGTGAAAGTATATGGTGGGGGGGATTACACAAATCCTTGTTTTGTTTTTTTGACACTGACCTGACTAGCTGTTTCTTGGGATCCAGGATGTTAAGCAACTTATCCGCATAAACTTTCTTTGAGGCAGTGAAGAGAATGATCTATGAATAAGAATACAACAAGATCAGTGCTCATGCAATTACTACCACTGTTAGAGAACTACAACAGTAAGAGTCAAATACTGTTGATGACCGTCACTGAACGAGAACATCCTTTCAAATTCTAAACTGGTATGCGTGGATTGCGTGACAATAAAATAAAATCTCACCTCATAGATTTGAGACATGCGCTCAAGAAACTCCCTGAAGAAGGGCCTCAACCTCACATATACCTAAAAATAATAAAGAAACGTTTAGGGCTCCTTATCTTAATGATAAATGAGCATTTCCTGTGTTAATGGGGAAAAACATGGCACCGTAGTAAGTACCTGGTATATGACGTCTTGAAAGAGCACAGGGAAGGTCAGGGCTGCATCCTCAAGCTCGTTTAAGCTACAATGCACCAATGTCTCATCCTGACAAAGCAGCAAAGAACTATTAGATGACATGACACTGACATGCAATAAACATATCAAATGTAAATGTAATGCAAAACACAATTATTATCAAGTTGTGAATATAATAATGCCTGTACAGTACTAAAATCTTACAAAGATGATACCGGCATGAAAGTATGTCAATATAAAAGTCTTGCTAGAAATATTTTACTAGCACAAAATGTAGTTACTAACCAGGTCCAAGACCAAGGAGAACTCTGGGGTGCTGCGCGTCTTTAAAGGCAGCGCTGGCTTACGAGTCATCTGTTCCTCAGTCAGTGGAGGCACGTGTTTGATGAAGAAGTACCTGGAAATTAGGGGAACAATTGCCAACAGACAATTTAACGTTTTTGTTTTTTTTAAACGTATATATATATATTTCTACATGTTCCAGAAGTATCCATCTTACTAAATGAGGCACAAGGCTACTCACGGATCAAAGACCTCCCAGTCCTCCTCATATGAGCCCTGGGCAGGGGCAGGGTATGGGGCATGAGGGTAACCGGTGTGGGGGGGGACTCCAGGAGCTTATAAACAAACAAGTGTCTGGTTAAACATACTGTCAACGATATACAAAATAAACCCTTCTAGAATAACTTGTGCATTTGATGAAGCGAAACAACTGAAGGCCGTGCTTACAGGTCAGTGGTGGCATATCCGTTTCAGTCACAATCTCTCCTTCTTCGACTGTTGTATCCGGGGAAGGCTGAGGGTCTGCAGGACACAGAGAGATGCCCTCTGCACGTGTAGGCGTACTGGAGGGAATGTCATCCACCTCTTCCATATCAAGCTGCTTCATAACTTCCTCAGCCTCCACTGCCTGCCCAGGAGACTCAGACCCAGGAGTGGCTAATGGGATGAACACACACGCACACACAAACAGTAAAGCATGTTATGCGAACAGGAAGCATCTCATGAGCATACCATCTCCACAGGACTGTGAAGACTGTAGGTCAGATCTATGGGGAAACTACTACATGTTTGTTTGTTTTTTACCCGTCTTGGTTGGTGGTGAAAAAAAGTTGAAGACGGGGGAGAAGATTGTCCCCAGGAGGGAGGTGCGTGGTGGGCTGCTTGCTGCCTCGACAGGAGCCTCCATTTTCCCATTTGCCTTTATGGGTTTGCTGTTGCAAGTCATCGTTTCTGAGGAAAATACATTAAAGCTCTGTTATGAATCAACTGACACATTATAACAGACCATGAAAACGTATTGTTTTCATGCGAGAAGAAATTGTTACAAAGTTGCATCATCAAGGACATGTGATCTTTCCTCGCTACCTTTCGTGCCTCTCCGGCAAACCCGACCTCCAGTCGGATGTGTAGATGTGATCAGGTTGCTATCAAGACTACACTCAATACGACTTCTTTTAGCCGGGACTTCATGTTCCACCTGGGAAATTATAGTTAAAAGAGCACCGAGTAAGCGCCCTAAGAAAATATATATATTTGTAAGTAATACCGTGTAACATTGTGACAAAATTGTAATAATAAGATTCTGACATTGAAAAAACACAAACGCGCACCTTGACAGCATTTCCCCGAATATATCTTTTGATGGTAGAGAACAAGCCCGTTTCATTCTTCTGCATTCTGCCTCTGGTCGGAGTGGACTCCACTTTGGAGTGTTTCCGTTTGGCCTGGGACGCGCGGGCTCTCCGGCCTCGCCCTGGGTCTGGCTGCTGAGAAGCTGCTCGCACTCTCAGCTTCATCATTTAAAATCGTCACATATATGGCTGACAAAGAAGAGGGAGTAAAACTATAACTTTATTATTAGAGAAAAGTCTGTCAACAAATTGTAAATACTGCATGAGATATTGTAGCCTACAATGAACAAAATAACATGATGGGTTAAGGACTTTTATATCCTAGCCGCCAGCTAGTCAAGTAATCAACGTATACAAGTGTAACAAGTAACGGGAGTTTTAAAGGATAGTTTAACGAAAACGCTACATCTTGACAAAATTAGTCAATCACCACTGCCGCACTGCATAACGCAGTCAGTTGTCACAGTTTACAGACAACTTGTTTACCATGACAATGTCTTAATGATAATGGTAGCTGGCTCTAGTTGGAATGGAACAAATTGGTACCATAGGACGTCCTTCAATAGAAGCAACTGGTAGGAGGATTAAACGGTCTGTGTATAAAAGGGGGCGGTGTTCGCTTTCAGGCAAACGTACTCTGGCTACGTCATTGAGTCAACATGCACAAAACATTGGCTAACCGTAGAAGTAGTAAACGAACGAGCCTTGAATATTCAAAGAGCATACTGGTTAGTTTCACACAAAAAGTAGTCTAGCCAGTTCTTCAGTGAGATAAAGCCAGGAATCCAGACTGTCAGCAAGTCTAACACTGAGACGGCTAACTACCGAGCAAAGGAACAGTATTAGCATCGGTGGATACCTGAGCTAATTACAAACACCCCGCCTTATACAAAAATATATCAAGGTAGCTAGATAGACAACACAGTTGTAGACCTCGAGCTTATGATCATCAGCGTCAGTCTAATTGCTGGCTAGCATGGTTGAAGATCTGCAACTAGCGGTGCTAGTACACAGTACGTCCTGTTTACAGCTTGCTTGCTGCTGTGCTAGTCTCTGCTCTCTAAAGACAGAGCTAGCAGCATAGTTGTTGAGGCGGTGTTAATAGAGAACACTACAATAATACAGGAACTTTTTGACATAACAAAGGGGGCGTTGCTGTTCGGGAAATGATTCAGCTCCAAGGCTGGATCATGTGTACATTGACTAGTGGCTACCTCGCCTGCTTGAATTAGCAAGCTAGGCTAACTACAGTACACGACGAAAAGTGAGCTGTCTGTAGCTAGCCCCGTTTAAAAAAAATCGTCTAGCCTAGTACAGCTAATTAAGCATTACAGTACCAGTTTGTTTACAGTACAGTACTGTCTAGAACACCAGACAATTCACCTAGCTAGATATATTTGCATTATCAAAAAAATATAACGCTACATGGTGGGCCAAGCATAGTAATGCACCACAAGGCAGACAAGCAACTGGTCTACTTAATTTAGGTAATGCTAACGTAGCTATTTCAGTTAGCCTAGCTCGTTCGCCAGATGAGCTGTTGTCGGACACGCTGACCGACCAGCTAGCTAACAGACACCCGTTCACGTATCGAGTAGTCTAACGTTGCCAGAGCAGAACTTGGACTACAGATTAATGCTAGTATATTTATTGAACGCATTTTTATATTGATAAACATGAATTCCGATTTTTAAACGAAACAGCACTTGTATAGCTAGTTACATTAACTAAAATATCATACAGTCCATTTCTGCATTTCCTAGAACGTTTCATACAAGCAATACATTCTGTAGCAAGCTAGACAAGCTACTTAGCTTGTACCTAGCACTCAAGCTATTCAGCAAGACTAACATTAGCACGCTAGCTTGCTAGCTAACTGGAAAAAAGGCAATCGATTCTGAATCAAACACACGTCATTATAACTCATTACTTACCGACAATCTAAGAAACGAAATTATTAGCTAGTGCCCAGACAACTGGTAGCCGCAACGGAGCCGCCACCGAAAGAGGTAGGGCCGTCGTTGTCGCTGCCAGCTGTGTAGAACTGGATCACAAATACAGACCATCCACTGGATGTTTGGACGCCATTTCCCGCCTCATAACAAACACAGTGGGTGCACTTGATTTACAAACGGATGCGACACAGATGACACATGCAAGTTTGATCTACAGCAAGACATTTGTGTAGTGGATTATCTGCTGTAAAATGAAAATACATTCCTGGTGTTTTCATTGCGTACAATTGAATTCCATTATGTGTATGGTATTTGATTCCTATTTTTTATTTTTTTAGTGGGGCGGGGTGAAAGAGAGAGAAAGAGAGGGTGGGGGGCTTACTTGGCATCCAACGTAAATTCCTGGTATGGGTCTGAGAAACATTTTAATTTTAACTTTTGTTCCGAGACAAAAAAAATACTGAATTGTATATCAAACTATGCAAAGTAGATTCCAAGCCGTCTGAAGTCAGTACTGGACGTGGGGACCAAGTCCACCTGTGCCTTTGACATCTGACAGCAAGATCTTACAGGCGTCCTTACACTTTCCACACTGTTCTGAAGAGCAGACACAAACGAGAATACGATGCTCACACAAACACTGGCACACATGTTCATCCATCCAAAAGCAAATGAGAGAAGTGCACCGCAGAAGTGACTTCACTCACTCCCAGTGCTTGTTGTACCCCCTTTGTTTTTCACGATGTGAAATCATTCTATTAGTCTCCACGTCTGGGTCCCAGCGGTGGGATGTGACTGTGAAAACAACGCGTGTCACATAACAACAGACGCCCCCCCAAAACACGCACAAGGGTGGCATGCCCAGAGCCAGCTGGGTGAGGAATGGACATCACCGCCACGGACAGCGGCTCATGCAGACACATGGGAGGTTGAACCTTTCCTGCTTCTCAGTCAGCTGGCACGAGACTTACTGTTGTCCTCTAGCTGGTTGGGAAGACCTCAGAAGTAAAAGGCACGGGCTTCCCCAAACAAGTGAGAACACATGACTACAAACAAATCAGCGGTATGAGTTTGACATGTAAGCTTTATTTCTTATTGAACAGTTACCATTGACATTCTCAACTGTCGGGATGAGTTCCTCCTACCATGCTGCACACATTTGCTATGATGGAGGTGGTGTTAAGACAAAGATCAATTCTAAAGCTTGTATGATTTTTTGGGGGGTAATATCTTCGGTTTCTTTCCTCTTTTTCTCAGTAAATTGCTGTGTTCTTGTTGAGACAGAAAATCATCAGATTTAGTTTACTCTTAACAGCTGGGCTAAAGTGGACAATGGTGCAAACTAGTGGTCAAATCACACAATTGCATTCCCCCCCAAAAAACTGTACTAAGGGGGAAAAGGACATGTTGTTCCCACCTTGTGACACAAGTTGTGACACATAGAATATACATCTTTCCTTCGTACACCCACCATGTGTTGCAATTGCCTTGTTTTTGTACTGTTTATGAATAAAGCTCTGAACCTTCTGATTCAGAGAGACTTGCTAAGACACTCCTGGCTGCGGTTGTTCCTTTGTCTTTTATTCCACAAATGAAAGTAAAAAAGTATGCAAACAAAACAAAAAAGGGACGAAAACTCTTAAATGTCTTTACGGTTCATAAATTATATCAGAAAAGTTGGCAAAAAGTTTGTAAAAAAACTATGATAGTTGATAAGATATACACCACCATGTCACAACACGCTTGGAATAAGATGTGATTGGCACAAACACAGTAACTTATGACTGAATAGTGTATTGGTTTAACCAAGAGTATGATAGGGTTGATGAGCTTAGTATTAGACTTTGAAAAGGTTGTAATCTGGTGTCACACACGTTTCTATCACTAAACAGACATTGGCACAGTGTGCATTTGACTAATCACATCATTAGTTCTGTTTACCATGTTGTACTCACAATCAGTGACTAATTGAATAATGGAAATTGGACAGAAATACCTACTTAACAACATTATTTCATCCCAAGATGCATGATTTTCCTGTAAGGTTCTGGTCCACCCCACCAGCCCCTTGAGAAAGAAAAAGAGAATTAAGAGTACTTAAGATTGCAGTGCTCCTTTAAAAGCTTGTGTCAGTATACTTTTATAAGGCGTCCTGATCAGGCAACTTACTTGAGAAGACCATGCCAGTAGAGATGAGGCATCACATCTGCTTTCATGTGGTACATACTTCTTCTTTCCTTGCTTTGATTAATGGGGAAAGTCTCCAGTGGTTGCCCATTGTAATCAAACTCTGCCAGGACAACTGTGTTGTAGCTTGTGACCAACGGACATGATGTGTAGCCGTCATACTGCAGACATGATAAGTTGTCAGCATGACTAGGGTTTTTGTAGACCACAAAACAAGTTTTTCAGTTTTTTTGCCACTCACCTTCTTATCTGGCGTTTCATTTTTCAACACTTTGGTGATGGTTCTGTCCAACACAGACGACTGAGCAGCTAGGAAAAAAAGTACATTGAATTGCTATTTGTCCCAGCTGGATTTAAGGCTACACCACAAACAGTACTTTCAGAGAGTGCAGTAAAGATCAGGAATGTATGTACTTACCAACAGCAGCACCTGTTTTAGCTGTGGGCAGGTTGGTGCAATCTCCAATCCCAAACACATTGGGGTATTTCTTATGCTGTAGGTTTTCTTTGTCGATATCCAACCACCCAGAAGCATCCGACAATGAGGAGCCTTTCAGCATTGCATTGGGTCCCATTGGAGGTGTCACATGCAACATCTCATACTGTAGAATAACAGTGTCAAACGTAAGAGCTGGAACTATATAAAGACAGATTATTCCAGAAGACGAAAAATGCCTACCTCAAACACTTTGGTTTCTCCAGGTTTGTCAAGGTTTTCAAACACAGCCTCCTGTTTGTCAGCTCGTACCTCAATGAGGTTCTGCCTGAGATTCACTTGGAGATCTCTCCTCTTGACAATTTCCCACAAGGTGTCGGCATATTTCTTGATCCCAAACAACACTGGCAGTGATGTATTGTAAATCACGGTTGCATTTGCCCGTCTACCTGTCTGATGAAAGGGATCCATTCAACAAGTCGTTTAGTAGCTTTAGAGGAATAAAATGTATCCATCTATGCATCACATATGCTGTACTGTGTTTATTATTTATAAAGATATTGATAAAAACATGTCAAATCCAAGTGACGTGTGTAACTTTATTTAGAAGTAGGCCTGGGCTGGGTTTCCCAGATTCGTTAAGAAGCCCCTTAACGCTAAGAGCTTCTTAAGAGCGTTCTAAGAACGCTTTAGAACGCTCTTAGAACGCGAGCTTCTTAAGAGCGTTCTAAGAATGCTTCAGAACGCTCATAGAACGCTCTTAAGAAGCTCTTAACGCTAAGAACTTCTTAACGAATCTGGGAAACCCGGCCCTGGTACCTTTCTCAGATATGCGTCAGTGAGGTACATAATCTTCTGTGGAGCTCCAGCACACTTCACAGGAGTGTTGGGGAAAGAGAAGATGGCGTTTCCCTCTTTGAAGTTCTGCAGGGCATTCCATGTCTTTTCCACTGTTTTGACAGAATAATTTGAACCAATCTTTGAGTATTCAAAACCTTCAGGTAGACCCTTTATCTTTAGTCATCAAGAAAAACAAAATGTCATTATTAGGCAGAGCAGAAGATTAATTCAATAATTACTTATTACATTTATTTACTAAACGAAATGGTACATTCAACCACAGGTAAATTACCTTGTCAAAATGGAGGTCTAGACCAAGAGCCACAATCAGGTACTCATATGTGATCTATAAGAAAGAAATATGTCAAGTCATCGATTGGGCCTCAATTGAAACTTGTTTCAGTTTTTTTGTTATGGTTTTTATGGTCTCTTGAAAAGAATACTAATCAGGCACTTATACTCAGGCACCCTTTTAGTCAGAATACTTAGGCTTTAGTGTGAACACATTCAGTTGAACATAATTAACATTTTTGTTGCTTTTGTTAAATAAACCACGTGAACTAGAACCAATAAATCTGTGCCGGCTGTGGGGTTGTAGGGGGAGGGGGTGGCTGAGAGAGTAAATATAGCCTGACTTGTGACATACCTCAACCCCGTTGTCTGTGCGAACAGTGTTCGTGTCTGGGTTTATCTCCTGAACACTGGATTTCACCCACTTTACTCCAGATGGCATTACGCTTTCAGTGGTCCGACCAGATGAAGCTAGTGTCTTAGCTCCAGCACCAACCAATGTCCATATCGGCTGATAGTAGTGCATCTGAAAACAAACGTTGAAAAGGTTACATGATAGTGCATGGAAAATGTAATGTAACCAGAATTCTGTCATTAACACAATGTTTTTAGTTAATTATGACATTGGTACGGTGCAAAGTAGTTTCACAATCACTCTTTTAGTGTCTTATGTGTCTTTCAAAACACCACAGTGAGAGGAACATGGTCTCGGTTTGTGAATGGGTTACCTCGCTGGGCTCCACAATGGCCACATTCTTTGCACCAAACTTCCTCTTCATTCGAGCACCCATAGTAATTCCTGCACTTCCACCTCCGAGGACAAGCATCTTGTAATGATCCTTGGAGCATGCATTACTGCTCGTGTGAAGATGAAGAATGCCAATACTGTTACTCTGGCACTGGTTCCAAAAAGCAGGTCGGCAGCGTAAGAGTGTGGACATTTTGCCTTAAGAGTCCCTTAGGGTGAAAGACAGTATTCAGCAGTAGTTAGTCACGTCAAGACGTGAGCCTATAATGATATCTTAGAGTAGAATTAATTATTCTATAATAATTTATACATTCTCCAGAACTTCTTATTGCAATATAGTTATCTTTAACCAATGTATTTAGTCCCTGTTTTAATCATTCTCCATAGTGCGAGAATAAACTGATTATAGACTAAATGAGACATAATCTAACAGGCTGGACTTGTTGCACGGGCAACACCGTTTTACTATTTATTCAACATGTAGCAATGTATCATTCATCGACACAAATCTATATGGAACATTTTGTGATATTGAATAGACCTAATAATTCTATCAACATGTACTTACATGTACACTGATGCAGTGTGAGCATACATGCTAATTTAGTCTACTATTGTTTTAAATCAGATTTAGCCTACATAAATATAATTGACCTCTAACATAAGGACAACAGCCTGTTGACTCTATCCAGTACGTAGTCTATATACTTTGAATTTGCATACATAAATGTATAAATATGGGATATACGTTTGGTGAAATTCTCTAGACTTAATCTGTCTAGCACACAATTAACAATTTTACTTTGCCGTACGCAATCGAATAGCCTATTCGAGCCGTATAATGAGACATTCTAAACCTATCCGAATAAGCGATTGTGTTTTGCATTAAAATTTAAAAAGGAACTCCAGACAGATCGTGTCGCATTTATGAACTCACCAGTCGCAGTTATGAACTCACCAACGCGGAACGTCAACATCGAAACCTTAACTTAACCCGAAAGTGACACACCGCCTACGGCGCACACATTAAAAGCTCAGCGGGCAAAACGGAGACGGCGCGTGCAATCACGTTCTTGTGAAAAAGCCTATATTACAGGCAATTTTGCGCAAATTCAATAGTCCGTGTTCCAAATCGACCCTGCGCGCAGATCTATACCCGATCACCAGCAGACAAACAGCTCACCTCAGCTCCAAAATACGCCCGATTCAAGTAGCCTAAACGTAACAACGCCCTTGCCAAATCTAAAACAAGGCCACAGTTGTGTCAACTTCCACACACTTTTCAAATTACACCCACCCAAAAATGCATAGTCAACAAATCGAGATGAACTTGGATAGTTTCAGAAACAGTTGTCTAACCGCTATGGACACAAGGTGTCACTAATGTACCATAATGGCTCTCTGGGTCAATTTAGGAGTTTTAAGCCTACTGCAGAAGTAGACAGCCTTCTACTGAACCCGCTTGTCAGGCAAACAATTTATTATAATCTTATTATTTTGTTTCTCCTTCAATTAACAATGGGGGCTGTTTGTCATGGCCCTAGGACACTATTTGGCCTGACAGCTCCATGGAAGCAAATTGGGAATGGCTGGCCTATACAATATATGGCCATTATTGGTAATTTAGGTGTCAATTGTCTGAGTTTCTTGTTTACGAAATTGTAAATTTGGTATTGTTGGCCTTAAAATAGCATGGTTGGACGCTACACTCCTAGAATAAATGGTTTTATATAGAAACAAAAAGAGTTATATATCGCTTGCTTCATGGCTCATATATGGCCATTATGAACAAAGGTCAATTAAGCCTACATTACAGTAGGCTATAGGTAAACTCAATTAATTGCAAAGTGGTGAATGCAAAGTGCGTGGGAAGTGAGTGGGAAATCCATTAGGCCTAGGCCTACTACCAAATTAATGATGTTGTTTATAATGAAGTTATCCAACATTTAATGTTCAGTTATTGCTTGATAAAAGGAGCACGACAGGGTAATCAGATATTACTTTAATGGCTTTTTATGTGACAACACGAACACATAGGCCTACAGTATGTCATTCTGGGTCGTATATTCTTCTCCGCTCCGGTGGGCGTTTATAATATAGGCCTACCAATCAGAACCTCCATCACCTGTATTAACCAATAACAGCAATATAGCCTACATCATATTTCCCCAATCCAACTAATACACACTATTTGAGAATTTAAAACGCCACATAATACATTTTGAAATTCCTTATTAAACAAATGTGTTGAATGATTTATATTTGATGATTAATGATTAACTGAAGGAAAATCAACGTGTCCTAAAACAGCAGTTTTACCATTGGCCAATTATAATAGGATGGATGCGGCACTAGATGACGGAGAAGAGAGAAAGAGAAAGAGAGAGAGAGGAAGCATCGTCTCAGTAAGAATCCTCACATTTCACGCTGGTTACGTATGGCTACTGTATCTGCGGCTTCACACTGATGAGTTTAGCCAATAGATCCCATGGAAAATGCGGTCGGTAAGTAGCCCGGGCTATTTTATTCTGTTTCAAATGTGAAGGGACTGAAGGTATGCGTCGATGTAGATTGCAGTGATTGTATAGCTGTCATCAATGAGGTTCTTCCTCGCGGATCATGTCTGTTAAAAGGTCTAACATAGCTGAAAGTGGGTTTTTATTGAAATTGCTTGGGAAAACGCTCAGTCTATAGCCTATATCAGACACTCGTATCTGCTTGAAAACGACTATATAAACAGCACTAACAGGGTATTTTCTAATATTTAATCAAATAATATGAATACCAATTATAGATATTTGAATATGGGATAAAGCCATGAATTAGCTTCCTCTAAGACACACTTTCAAATTGAGCAATTAACTCCGCTTTTACGTGAGTAGAATGGAACCTGTCAACACAGTTTTACAGTCTATTGAATACGTCTGCTTACAGTTGTCAAAGGAGCACAGTAACTTGTATGGCCGAGTTCAACGATTCCCAACCTGTGGTCCGCTTGGGTAATACAGGTGGGCCGCCAAACCAATGAAAACTATGAAAGTATGAAACATGTTGATATATATGCCTACTGTTGGTGAATAATTATAACAATTCTTACTTATCCGAGGATATTGTTAACTAGGCTATTTAATATCTAGTGATACCTCTTCCCATAAGCAAGTTTGTGAATCTAAAGCTAGGTTTTTCTATACATGTTTCAGAGCGTTTAGGTACATTTGTACATGGATCATGTCTAATTCCTTCTCAGGAACTGTGATTGCCTGAAGCTCAGTTTCACAATAAGTTTAAATATTTAAAGATTCATATCAAGATGAACGTCAAGGATATTTGCTAATGGTTTGCTTAATGTTTACCAGGAAACCATATGGATGCAGCTGGTTGTCCCCTGATATAATGGCATTTTGGAAAAGAAATATTTACTTTGGTAGGTATGACAATAAAAAGCAACCTTTTAGAACACATTTCTAATGTTCATCTTGAAATTACACGTAAAGCAAATAACACTATGGTTGTACTTCAGACTTCAGGGTATTTTAATATTTGTATCCTCTGCTGTGCATAAAATAAGAAATAACTAGTAACTATTTGTAATTTCTTTCTTTGGGGAGATGTTCCGTACTGCAGATGCCTGTGTGAGTGTGTGTGTTATGGGGAGGGACTTGTTAACAGTATCTGTCTCTATACCCACGTCTGCATGACCTTCTGTAACCTATGCATCATTTAAGCTACTTACTAACTCCTAGGTATCCAAAAGCAGGTAGTCATGTATTCACATTTCTCTCACTGGTACGCAAAGCGGTGGCAATTGATAAACCTTCTTTAAGAAGAAGACTAAGAGAGGGAATGAAGGTGCAACCTGCAGGTAGGCTACATTAGCCATCTTTATGTTCTTATGGTTCTTAATGTTCTCATGGGTAGTTAGGAACCCATGTCTGGACCAAGGTTGTCGAATGCTAGTTTTTTTAAATTCACAGCAAGATAGATACAAGATAGAAGCTAACGTACAATGTTGAATGTTATGTATGGTTATAGGTTGACAGTGTCACGGAATTTGTGTAGTCATGTTGTCAGTAAATGATTATGGAAGGACAGCTTAAAATAATAATTTCGAATGTATCTGTTGATGAAGACATCCATAGCTTGGTTTCTATGTTGATGTTTGTTTCTACGTTTGCACTATGATGATTTTTTACATTTTACAGCCAACTAAATGTGTAAACAGAACAGAGGCGTCACACCAATTTCAGGAATAATCAATTATTAATTTCATCCACAGAAATGGATAGCTTAAGGAAGTCTGAGTGGAGAATGAGAAGTTCCCTTTCTCATGTTACACTGTGCTCTGCGAAGGTGTCGTCCATCTCTTGGATGAGCTATTATGTATAATGAGGAATGATTTACCCACATTCTAAAAGCAGGTGTGGGCTGGAGTTGGGCTCGGGGCTATTCCATGGTTGATGTGAAACACAGTTTTGTTTTTCTGTTAGTGGAACTTGCTCCGATGGAAAGTCTGTATGTATGCTTGCCCGCTTGGAGATGTAAGAAAGGGTATCAATATATTATTATCAGTGCTTGGATTTCATTGATTTCATTGCATCTGTTGTTCAGATGTCTTTACATTGTTGGTTGATTGTTTAGAGGCTGGAAGAATCCATAGAGGTATGTTATACTTGAAATCAATGTAATCTCCATTTGTTTATCTTGTTAAACAATCTTCCCTGAGATGAATTCCAAAACGGTGACTGTAACGTCAGTTCACTGTAGGTAGGCAAGTCCTGACAGTTTCCACATTCCGGATACTTCCCACATAGGTGGAACCACCAGAGGGTTACATCAATCAGCTGATGCAGTGTGGGTTCATGCAGTTTGTACATCAGTGAGATACTGTTGTATTTATGACATTGGACATGCATTTAGCATTTGGTCTGCTTTTGGTCTACCAGTCAAGAAAAGGCTAACTACTGTTAACTGACAGTGACAAAATGTAATGGCATAGAGGTAGCTGAGAATGTTAATGTAACGGGGAGAATGCTGGACACTAGAGTTGTCAATTGACGGATTGCCGTTGCCAGGTTACTGTGTACTTCAAAGGTGTGGATGGACTGTCATAGAGACAAGCAGCTGTTACTGTTCTGCTGCTCTGGATGTTTCACATGCTTGAGTCCTGTGTTTTGTTCTATAGTTAAGGACTGATAGTTTGTAAAATAACAGGCCTACTTTATTGTGGAGTAGATTTGTGTTTAAAACTCCTGAAAGTGTGCATAAATGCAGAAAATATGCTTTTCTGGAACAGAGTACATGGGTAAAATTCACAATTGTTCTTGAGCACCAAAAATAATCTACCTAAAAAGATGTATTAAGGGTATTGTCTTGATCAAGTTTTTTTGTTTTGTTTTCAGAGGAAGAACGTCATGTAAAAGCCAATGATCGGGACTACAATGAGAAGTTTTTATACACTGTGAGTGAACTCCCTTAGAGGAGAACATGGGCCTGGCAACAAAGCGAGTTTACAGAGTAAACCAGGATTATGTCAAGGAAAGTAACTGACAAAAGCCTGGCTTATTCTCTAAACTCACTTTATGGAACAGGCCCCAGGAAATTGCCTTGAGATTTGTCTTGAGTGTTTAATCTGTAATTGGGTTTAAAATGTATTAATTCTGAATGTTATTTTTTCCAGGACAATCATATCAAAACTTCAAAATACAACCTATTTACCTTCCTGCCAATCAATTTGTTTGAGCAGTTCCAGAGAGTTGCGAATGCGTACTTCCTTGTGTTGTTGATATTACAGGTGGGAATTGAACCTTTCTATATAGAAAGCATCTTGCTTACCATATACCTGGACGCATACTTTTTATGAAGATGAATTACATTTCCCAACTGAAAATTCGAATACTGTTCATATTTCAAACTAAATTAAGACAGTTGTCCGTGTTTGTAGTTAATTCCAGATATCTCCTCTCTCTCCTGGTTCACCACCATCGTGCCTCTGGTGTTAGTGTTGGTCATCACAGCAGTGAAAGATGCCTCCGATGACTATGTGAGTTCATCACGCAATTTAAACTGCAACTCTTTACGTGTTCACACTGATGCACTGTCAATCACTTTCACCAGCTAACCGCGTTGTTAATAGCTGAATGCTTTAACACCACCTGCTTTCAGTTCCGCTATAAGAGTGATCAACAGGTCAACAAGCGCCAGTCGCAGCTGCTCATCAGGGGCAGGTGAGTCTAAACTACACTAGGTGTACTGCAGTGGGGAAGTTGGCCAAATAGCTAGACTGGTGCTACAATTCTCAATTGGATATCACTCCTGTTGTGGATATCTATTTAATACAACTAATTATAATATAATAAAGTTGTTCATCATGTGATGGGATTAAACTTTTTAGACTTTTTAGTTTGCAGAAGGAAAAATGGATGAATGTGCGTGTTGGAGATATCATCAAGATGGAAAATAACCAGTTCGTAGCTGTAAGTTGATTTCAATAGAGATACATTATCATGTGAGTGCACAACATAACCTTTTCACGCAAACATTCACATAGTGAAGATTCACAAGTCACATCGATTTATCACTGTCCATGACTTGGTTGACTTATCCATGTTTATATTCTGCTACATTTGACTTTCATCGAAGAAGCAGTGATGGTTTATCGCGTCTATTGTGTCTCCATAGGCAGACATATTACTGCTCTCCAGTTGTGAGCCCTATGGATTGTGCTATATTGAGACTGCAGAATTAGATGGGTGAGTCTCCAGGTCTGACCCTGTGTGTCAGGCTTCGTGATAGGACAGGTTCCACAGTAGAAACAGTCAAGTGTTAAAGGGGTAAACTGTGTGAACTCATTTCTGTTTTGAGGTCGAGTGGCTTCATATTTTTCTGTTTTCACGACCGTCTTGAATGATCACTCAACACGTCTTCAGTAACGTGTGCAAACGAATCAGGAATTCCCAACACAAACCGAACTCCACTGTCAGTGACCGCTTATGCGTGTGTGTTACCGTCGGACTGGCATTTCACTTTGCAAGTAAGGTCTCTCTGTTTGTCTACACAGAGAGACTAATCTGAAGGTTCGGCAGGCTTTGACGGCAACCTCAGACTTAGGAGAAGACATCTCAAAGCTGGCTGATTTTGATGGTGATGCTTTTGCAGTATTCTGTGTTTGCAGACATTTGTGTCCTTGGCTCCCACCCTTACTTTGATTTGCCCATGTGTGATTCTATTGACCTTAGGTTTGCTTGAATTACTCAATTAATTTATAAGTGTTGGATATACAGTACTTTCATGCTTTTCATTCACTTTAAAGTCCTGATGTTTAGTGATGTATTTTTGTTTCTTGTTAGGTGATTTTTCTGAACAGCACTGATCTACAGTACACATGAAGCTTTAGTGTCTGTTTCCTGTGGTGAATGTGTGTCATCTGTATTCCTCAGGGGAAGTCATATGCGAACCTCCAAATAACAAACTGGACAAGTTTACAGGAACGCTGTGCTGGAGAGATAACAAGTATCCACTGGATAATGATCAGATGCTTCTCCGAGGATGTGTCCTGAGGAACACCGAGTGGTGCTTTGGAATGGTCATCTTTGCTGGTATGTTGAGATCATTATCTATTATAACAGCATACCATTATATGTAGTTTTTTTGTCTGGATACCTGAAATATCTGCTTCATTTAGGACTGCAAACTAAGCTTATGCAGAACTGTGGGAGGACTACATTCAAAAGGACCAGTATTGATAAGCTGATGAACACCTTAGTTTTATGGGTGAGATATTTCTTGTATTCTCTAGAGCAATTTAGATTTTTTTAATATATGATTTCATTTAGTAGACAAGGGTGCAAGAAATCAAACTCAGTTCTGAATGCAGTGTGTTTTTAATACAAATTAATTGCTCTCCGCCTTCAGATTTTTGGCTTTCTCATTTGCATGGGAGTCGTTTTGGCAATCGGAAACACCATCTGGGAGCAGAGGATTGGCAGAAATTTCCGGGTGTATCTGCGCTGGGATCAGCCCCTGGACAACGTCGTGTTCTCTGGCTTCCTCACCTTCTGGTCTTACGTAATCATCCTGAACACAGTCGTACCCATCTCACTCTACGTCAGGTAAGCGTGGCAACCAGGGGCAACCAGGGGCAACCAGGGGCAAGCAACGTAGAACAGACACAACATAAAACAATAACAATTATGTCAGTTCAAATGTATAGACATGATACAGTTGTTCAACTCAGTCAATTCCATTCGCTTTATTAATCCAGACGACAAGTCAAGTGTTCAGTTAACGTACATAAGTTACATATTAAGTCATAGCAGAGGTAACACAAGCAATTTAATAAACACAAAAGCTGCCCTATTTAATACTCATTTAATACTTAAATGTTACCTAAAAGCACAGCAGTCCAACAGTTACTCATCTCATTTTCAGTGTTGAGGTTCTTCGACTGGGCCACAGCTACTTCATTAACTGGGACAGGAAGATGTACTATGCCCAGAATGACACTCGGGCTGAGGCTCGCACCACCACCCTGAACGAGGAGCTGGGTCAGGTGGAGTTCATCTTCTCAGACAAGACAGGAACGCTCACCCAGAACATCATGGTCTTCAACAAGTGCTCCATCAACGGGAGGACCTACGGTACGCCAGGCTGCGTGATTACAGACGACGCTGCTCTGAGATGTGTCTTTCCTTTGAACACGCTGTAATCCTTGTCCTCCTTCAGGTGACGTTTACGATGAATTTGGCCAGAGAGTAGAAGTAACCGAGGTAATGCTGGAGAACTCGACCGCGTAGAATACCATTAAAGTGCGGGGGGGGAAGACCGTCAAATAATAACCTGCCGTATTGGTCTGTACACCTCCAGAAGACCGCCTGCGTGGACTTCTCCTTTAACACACTCAGTGACAAGAGGTTCAGGTTCCATGACAGCAGTCTGGTGGAGGCCATCAAACTAGAGGAACCCTCTGTGCAGGAGTTCTTCAGGCTGCTGGCCTTGTGTCACACCGTCATGCCAGAGGAGAGGACCGAAGGTACATGCACGCTCACGTCTCATATCAACTGCATCATCTCTTGCCATGGCAACGGGTAGTTCTCACCTCAAATCTTATTGGTTGACCATAAACCTTTTCTTAATTCGATTAAAGATATTACTGCACATCCACATGGATTATTAGTGAACTTTTTCATTCCTTAACACTTAGATAAAATTCACTGCATCTCTAACTGAAGTATCAACATAATATTGTCTTGCTGCTAGTTAGCTAGTCAGCATGACATTAATAAAAATAACCTTTGAAGCAAGCTGATTTAAATAACTGTGCCAACGGTATCATGTTGGCTGGGCTACGTGCCTATGACCGCACCACAACCCAGGGGTTATTTGGCGATACACCACACACTCTCATGGTTGCTTTAGTACACGATGTAGCATCCAGAACACGGAATACAGAATAAGAGCGTCTGCTAAATGACTCAATGTAAATCCAGCCCTAACTCACTATGTTGTTTGTGATGGACATGTCGGACTGTTTGTGTCACACGAAGGGAACCTGGTTTACCAGGCCCAGTCACCTGACGAAGGAGCCCTGGTTACGGCCGCACGGAACTTTGGGTTTGTCTTCCGATCCAGAACCCCAGAGACCATCACTCTGTATGAAATGGGCAGAGCCGTCACGTACCATCTGCTGGCTATACTGGACTTCAACAACGTGCGCAAGAGAATGAGTGTCATTGGTTAGGTCATCATTTTTCAAAGCAAGGATCTCGTTTGCTTGTATTTAAACTTAAGTGTAAAGTATGTAGACGATTTGCAGTATTTTTTCTTAAATATTTTCATAACATAAAAATTATGTTTATGTTGTTGGAAGTATACTCTTAAGATAAGACAACAAATATTCATTTATTAGATGCTTTTATCCATAGCAACAGACAAGAGGGCGAGATTCAAACATGCAACCGCTTGAAATGCAGTCATGCTCTATAGCCCTCTCCCATAGAGAGAGGGAACAAGGTTGTTATTTGATCAGCTGGTGGTCACTGAAAATGTCATGAAGTTTTGTTTTCATCCCTTTGTTATCTAGTGAGGAACACACAGGGACACATCAAGCTGTACACTAAAGGAGCTGACACCATCATTTTTGACCGACTGGACTCTTCAAATGAAGATCTAATGTATACTACCTCAGAGCATCTAAACGTATGTTCTTTAAAGTTGAAATAGAAAATACATACCAAAGGAAGAGTTTATCTTCGGTATTTCAATTACCACACAACAACATACTTTATGTTTACCATGCAACAATGTTCAGAGTATTTAATAATCAGATTACGTCTGTTTTAGGAGTTTGCTGGAGAAGGGCTAAGGACACTGGCTCTGGCCTACAAAGATCTGGATGAAGATTATTTTGAAGAGTGGATTCAGAAAGTCTACAATGCCAGGACTGTGATAGAGAACCGGGAGGATCTTCTTACTGGGCTCTATGAGGAGATCGAACAAGGCCTAATGGTAAGATCTGTCAAACGGTCACCCTCTCTCTCTCTCTCTCTCTCTGTCTCTCTCTCTCTCTCTCTCTCTCTCTCAGATTTCATAACATTTATTGATTCAGATCCTTTATTCTGTCTCAAGCTCTTAGGTGCCACAGCAGTAGAGGACAAACTTCAGGACGGAGTACCTGAAACCATCGCCTGTTTAAGCCTGGCTAACATTAAGATATGGGTCCTCACTGGGGACAAACTAGGTAAACCCGTCAATATAAATACTTCTATGATTCAAACTATCCTCGTTAACTCCTAAAAGAGCTTCTGTTGCGTCGTGTGTGGTTGCAGAGACTGCGATGAACATCGGCTACTCCTGCAACATGCTGCGTGACGACATGAACGAGGTCTTCATCATCTCTGGTGACACGCTGTTGGAGGTTCAGCAGCAACTCAGGTGAACTCTCATAAGAGTGTGAGGGTGTGTGTGGGTGGTGTGGTGTGTGTGGGTGTGTGGGTGTTTGGGTGTGTGAGCCCGACAAGACACCTTCCTTTGTCTCTCACCGGCACAAGATATTGTTATTCCCAAAACAACTTCACCCCTAGAGGTGTAGGGTTATATTAGTAAGGTTAGTAGTAGTGCCATCTCTATGCCAACTGGTCCCAGTGGTAATCAATGAGAAATGCCCTAACAGTGTAGTATCTTTGGGAGATAACTGTAAACCTCTTTTCCCTCTCTCCTCAGAAGTGCCAAGGAACACATCCTTGGGCTGAGCAGAGTCAGCAACGGAATCGATGTTGAGAAAACAGATGGGTATTTGGATGACTCAGTGTTTGAGGAAACCATTATTGCAGAGTACGCCTTAATCTTCAATGGACACAGTCTGGTAAGGATCTTCCACAATATCCAAAAGTGTTTCGATCAAATGAGTCATGTAAACAAACAAATGCATTTCATTGTCATTTTGTGTTCCTTTACTGGTGTTCATAATGGGTTTAGTCGTGTTTGTGAAAACACTGCTCACGTGTGACTCATTGACCTGCGTGTGCAACATGCACAGTGTCATGTTTTCCTGTGTCGGCTGCTCACTGTGCTGGCTGGTAATGAAGCATAGTCTTAGCGTGCTGGGAGTCCCCAGCCCAGTGACAGCCTCGAATTACAACCCAATTCCCTGCAGGTGGGCTGCTCCCTCTGGTATCGCTAATCCTGGAACGACACGGCTTCGGAAGCTGCTACAACAGCCCCATGTAGCTGTAGGCTGCTCCTGCCCCACGTAGCTCCGCTGTAGGCTGCCCCTGCCCCACGTAGCTCTGCTGTAGGCTGCTCCTGCCCCACGTAGCTCTGCTGCAGGCTACTACTGTATAGGGGGGCTAGGCTCTGACACTTCAGGGTGGTGATGATGATCATTAACAGGGTCTGATGTGACCGCCTTGCAGGCCCAGGCCCTCCAACCTCAGCTGGAACAGCTGCTGCTGGACACAGCCTGCATGTGTAAGACGGTCATCTGCTGCAGGGTCACGCCCATGCAGAAGGCCCAGGTGGTGGAGCTGGTGAAGAGGTCCAGGAGAGCCGTCACCCTGGCGATAGGAGACGGGGCCAATGATGTCAGCATGATCAAGAGTGAGGCCTTCTCCTGGCGTGACACTTTTGTTTTCTTTTTTTTTAATGTTGCTGATAATTGAAATACCAAGATGGCATGGAGATTACTGAATATCTGTACACTCTGCTGTCTGACTGTGTAGTGCTGTGCCCGCAGGTGCCCACATTGGAGTTGGCATCAGTGGACAGGAGGGCATGCAGGCTGTTCTGGCTTCTGACTACTCTTTTGCCCAGTTCCGCTTTCTGCAGCGCCTCCTACTGGTGCACGGACGCTGGTCCTACTTTCGTATGTGCAACTTCCTGTGTTATTTCTTTTACAAGAACTTTGCCTTCACATTGGTGCACTTCTGGTTTGGGTTCTTCTGTGGGTTTTCAGCACAGGTGAGACATTTTCATATTTCGCATTTAGGTACGAATTTTTGTCAGACAAATGTAATACTAGAATTGTATTAAATTAATCCCTTTATCCCTTTTTTTCTCAGACTATTTATGACCAGTGGTTCATTACTCTCTTCAATATAGTCTATACGTCCCTGCCAGTCCTTGCTGTGGGCATATTCGATCAGGTAAAACCTTTTCTAAAATACCTTTGATACTGTCATTATTCTTACATATTTTACAGGTTCCGTCAATTCCTATTTTAGGATAACGATGTAAATGATGATAATTAGAACCGATATCAGGCTTTTGTCAAAACACTTTTCTTTATTTTTCCACACCGGACTAAAGTCCATTTATCTTTCAGCAGTTCCTATGGCAACTTCCTGAGCCATCTTTTACTTTCCTATTCGTTTTTCTTTTCAAGACTCTGTCCCGTCAGACAGGTGAATATCGAACATGCCATGTAATCTTTTTTTAGACATCCCTTTTCAGAAATACACTACTTCCAGGACCCTATGCCACGTCATCCATCCTAAATCTTCCTAAAATAACTAAAACTCCCCTCCATCCAACCTAGAATCCATCACATGAGTTGATAACGTACATTCACAGTACAGAGTATAATCAGGTCCAACCAACAGACGTTGCTCACGATAGACTGTACTGTTGTGTTTCCCAGGATGTCAATGAGCTGAACAGCCGCAGATACCCAAGTTTATACAGGCCCGGACAGCTCAACCTCCTGTTCAACAAGAGGGAGTTTTTTCTCTGCACCCTGCAGGGGATATGCACCTCTTTCGTGCTGTTTTTCATCCCTTACGGAGCGTTCTCCATCTCAGTGGGGGACGACGGGTCGCGCGTCTCTGACCAGCAGGCATTTGGTGTCACCATAGCGACGTCCTTAGTCATAGTGGTTAGTGTCCAGGTAAGATCACAGTATCACAGTGCCGCGCTGTACTTGCCCTATTTTATGTCAAAGAGAAGGAGATGGGTTTGTTTACATGTCCTCTCATTGTTTAGTGGTCAAGGTAAACACTGTTGTTCATGTAGGGGAGGGACAGTGTTTTAACCTACAGGGACTGTATCAGTAATCTTTGTTATTCACAGATAGTGAATTCTGTTAAAACCATACGCTGATACAGTACGAAGGTGTCTAGAGTATTTAATTGTTTTTTCCCCTCACAGATTGGACTGATCACAAACTACTGGACTGCTGTGAACCATGTCTTTATGTGGGGTAGTCTGGCAGTCTACTTTGCCATATTATTTGCTTTGCACAGTGATGGCATTTTTGGCATTTTTCCTAGCCAGTTCTCTTTTATTGGTGAGTGTGAAACTCTTGGAATGAACTCTTTGAAGAGTTTCAAGTTTCGATAAAAGAAACGGGTGACCTAGTTTGTGTGTCGTTCTAATGTCTCAACAGGAGCTGCCAGGAACTGTCTTAGTCAGAAGAATGTGTGGCTGGTCATTCTTCTCACCACCGTGGTGTGTGTCATGCCAGGTTTGGCTGTTCGCTTCCTAAGGGCCGACCTTCATCCCACACAAACTGAAAACGTAAAGAGAACTTTAAGCAAACTCTTAATATTTTACTTGGTTTACAATTGCAGTGAGAGAGAAGAACTCAGAAATCCTTTCATTTCGATGTATTTCAACTTTCTAATATGCTGTACATTGCCATTGTCAAAACACATGCTTGTAATACAGGGAATTTCAGTGACCATGTGACCTGTAGTGAAGATATGACTCACAGTGCTACTAGGTGCTGGGGGTGGGTGTAGCTCAGTGGCAGGGCATGTCACTGCAGATCTAAAGGCCACAGCTTACTTACTCCCCTTGTACATCACTTGGGTTATACGTGTCTGCTAAATGAATTCATACACACACATTTTACATTTCCAAGTGACGTTCTTGTGTCCCCGCAGGTACGCCGCCTGCAGCAGGCCAGCAGGAAGCAGGCTCCGCAGCAGCAGAACCTGCGGCGTGTACGCAGAACCAGCTCTCGACGCTCAGCATACGCCTTCGCTCACCAGCAAGGGTACGGGGAGCTCATCACCTCGGGGAAAAACATGAGGCTGACCTCTGACCCCTCCTCTCCATCCACCGGGGGGCCCCAGGACAGCCCCAGGACAGCCCCAGGGGGCCCCTGGACAGCCCCAGGACAGCCCCAGGACAGCCCCAGGACAGCCCCAGGACAGCCCCAGGGGGCCCCAGGACAGCCCCAGGACAGCCCCAGGACAGCCCCAGGATAGCCCCAGGACAGCCCCAGGGGGCCCCAGGACAGCCCCTGGACAGCCCCAGGACAGCCCCAGGGGGCCCCAGGACAGCCCCAGGACAGCCCCAGGACAGCCCCAGGGGGCCCCAGGACAGCCCCTGGACAGCCCCAGGACAGCCCCAGGGCCCCAGGACAGCCCTCAGGACAGCCCCAGGGGGCCCCAGGACAGCCCCAGGACAGCCCCAGGGGGCCCCAGGACAGCCCCAGGATAGCCCCAGGACAGCTCCGGGCAGCGCCAGGGGCCTCAGTACCGGGTCGAGGAAGAATGACATAACAAGTGTCTCTGATGAATGTACTGGGGGTTCAGAGGGTAGGTGTTTGAGCGCGGAGCACACTCAGACAGCAGCACACTCAGGACAAGCAGCACACTCAGGCAGCAGCACACTTAGAAGGGCTCTCTGGGTGAATATCACCGCACACAAACATCACCAGCACATGAATCCCAAAGGAATCAGCATGATGCGTGTCCTTAGATTTGCCACACTCTAAAACACTAAATGACCAATATAGACATCATGTTATAGATCATGGGTATAGAGTGTTCAGGAGCAATCTGTGGATTCCCTGTGGCTTCGGGTCAATGACCATGTTCTGGAGACTTAATCCGACTGCATACTCAATGTGATGAATTGTTTACTGAACTGTATGTCTGTGTGAAATGTAATGATTTACAGTCTGTATATACAAAAACTGAATAATTGGTAGAATATATGTATTGAATATCCATATGTTTGACAACATTTTGCTATTGACTGTGAATGAAACAATGTTGTCTCAGGTCAACTTTTTATATTAAATAATTCTCAATGCACAGTGCTTTGATATGATATGGATACCTCAACCAGGATCAGGTCCAGGAAGCAGAGAATAAAAGACGCTCAGTCTAAGAACAAAAGAACTGTGAATGGAGACTAGCTGTTCCTTTAACAGCTCACTCTATAAAGCAACAGTGTCTTTGTCAAAATATAAATGTAAAGAATCAAGACTGTCCTTAAAGGTGTTCTGCAGTCTTTAAACCTACTCAGTGGAAATCCAAACGTGGTAAAGTGTGATGTTGAGGATGGTGTTGATGCTCTTGCAGTTAGCACTTTCTAACCTCGTTTCCCAATGTGCTGAATGCACACTCTTCCTGGTTTTCTGGACTGTACAAAAGATTTGATGTTTTTATTGCCTGCTTGTCTTTTACACCCGAAGTGCTACCATTTAAATGTTTATTACATACATTTATATTTTGGAAAAGCCGAAGATGGATTCTTGTTTACACGTGTTGCTTATACATATTCTCATCATGCAAAGCTATTTCAATGACTGATTTATTTTCTTTTGTGATGGGTATAGATTTATATACAAAATAAATTTCTGGTTGATATTCTTCATACATAAACTATTTATTGAAATTACACACCAGATAGCAAACATACATCACTGTCACCATTATATATGGTATACTTCACCATTGGAATGTATACATTGTAAATCATGAGAGAATCCCTTTAAAATGTAATTCCAAGAATGCAGCGTTAGATGCAGTGTCAGAGAAAAAGAAAAATCCCCTTGTAATCACCAGTCTGATCAATTATACGTTTATGATTGCTATTGATTGTCAATAGCAATTTTGACCTAAAAACTTAATAATTGAACATTATACAAAAGTAAAAGGTGAATTCCCTTCCTTAGATTGTGCAACAGTTTTACCCATCATTAATTAGGAAAAATCTTAAAAATGTGGCATGAAGTTAGGTCATCCACTTCGTCAAGACATTAGCACGTCATCCGGTCAAAAGGTTCTGAGCAGGTGAAAAGACCCCTCCCTCCACATCACTCTTCAAGAAAAATGGCTGCTCCTCCTCCAGGCTTGGACACGAACAGACTCTGTTTCTCCAGGGCTGCTCGGCGGGAATCTGGCATATAGTACTGCTCCCGAACCTTTCTGCAGGAAGGACTCCACCTTCTCACTGGGTACCATGGAGACGGCACAGCCTCCCCATCCAGCCCCTGTGAGCCGAGAGCCCACAGCCCCCGAGAGCCTGGAGCCAAAAGAAGCACTTCTATTCTCAACATGAATAAATATAGCACGCTGACACGTCAATTTTAAATACTGAATTAATCGGCTGCATTCATTTGTTACCTTTAGTTTTCGTTTCATTTTAACAGGTGAAAAAGGGAGTCAATCTGTTGTACTTACAGACAAATGTCCACAAGTTGGTCGAGTTCAGAGCAGCTGCACTCGTATAGGTCCCTGCAGCTTGCGTGGCTCTGAGTCATCAGGTCTCCTAGGAGCTGAACGGCCCCAGCTGGTGCAGAATCGCACACACTCTTAAACTGGAGCACCCGAGCGGCTTCGCCGTAAACATGCCTGGCACGCTGGAACAGCTTGAAGTGGGTCACTGCCAAACACAGGGGAGAGGAGAGCTCCATGAATAACAAATCTGTCTTATATATTCACACAATAGTGAGATGATTAGTGACAAGTGGACATGCTACTTCCTGGACAGCCCAAATCCATGTATTCAATAAACGAACCGATGATGCTCTTTTGAGACGGTCTAGCGTCGCTTTTGACAGTCTCTCACCATGCTGGGTATTGGCACTGAGCAGGTCTACACACAGCTGCTCGGAGGTGATGCCCAGGGCCTTGCAGACCTCCTCTCTGCTGTAGGGCTCCGGATGCAGCACCTCCTCCACCAGGCCCAGCATCTCCTCCAGGGAGGCGTCTAGCTGTGTCTGGACCTCAGCCAGCTTCAGGAGGTTGTTCCCCTCCAGGCCCCGGGCCTTGGCCAGCATCTGAGTTTCACACCAGCCTCCTCAGTTAACGCTGCTGTCTAACTCCTCTGACACTTGATTACTAGAACTCATACTTCATACTCATCTATACCTCTGTTCAATATTCTGTCTGGCACTTGCCAATATTCTTTGTCTTGTGTTTTCTTTATACATAGTTTCGGAGCGCTGACTGAACTTTGGCATCGTGACTTTTGGGATTAAGGGAACAGCACCAGATTACCTTGGTGGCTATCCGGCACTCTACGACACGAATGTTGAAGTGAGATGTGGCGGCTTTGTTCATCTCCACGCAGGAGTTAGAGATGACAAACACCGCTCCTTCTGGGAGCGTGACGTCAGTGGCCCGCAGAGGGTGGAACTCGATGAGCTTGGCCTGAGACACAACAGACAAACAACTCTATTACAAAATAGTGAAATTGACAGCAAGTATTCTGTTAAACACAACGTCTTTACTCAATTCCCTCACATTAAAACTCTGTGTAGAAACCATGCTCAGACATGACCTGCAAAGTCAAAATGTGTAGTGTGACTTTAAGTGTTGTGCTAGTCATGAGATATGTGAATTGTAATGATTGTTTACAGTTCCCCCCTCTGCCAGGAAAGAGATGGACTGGTCCATCCCTCCTCCCTCTGTGCCAATGTAGCGCTCACATTTGGCACAGATCTCAGCCAGCTCCACCTAGAGGACACAAAATGGGTCCTTTGCATTTAGTCAACTTGTACCGTTATGCATCGATCTTACACTTTCCCTGTTAACACACACTTTACCTTAGAGAGAGACTTGTGATTAGCCTCCGTAGTTAAGAGACCTGCACAGCACACCAGGGCACTTGAACTGGACAGTCCGGAACTTGGAGGGACAATCCCATCCACCACACATCGCATCCCGGCCAGAGGAGACAAACCCAAGTGATCCTAGTCATGATTGGACAATGCCTTGGATTAGCCTATTAGATCAAGTTAATTCTATGATCATTCTTATGGTAAAACCAGAATGATATTCATGTTTGTTTGTTCAGTACACCCCTTTACCTGAACGCCCTTAACACCACAGAGAAAGTAATAATGCCACTGGGGGTTGTCTGGGTCGATCCTAATATCCTTGCTAGAGACGGTGAAATCCCTGCAAAACACCCACAACATTTTGGTTGTAAAACCATTTTTTATTTAATGAATTAACTGAAAAACAAAAGAAACGACATCTGCATTTAGATTGATGATGATGTCTCTTACTTGTATTTGGGATTTGCATTAGCCAACTGGATTGTTTGGGAATCGTTGACTGAGACCGCTGCAAGAATATTCTGTTCAATCGCCATTGGGAGAACAGCATAGCCGCAGTAATCAATATGCTCCCCTGATAATCAAGTCATATTATGAGGCTCAGTTAAGTTTTACTTACAATTTGAACTGCAAAATTCCTGTTATCAGTTGCTCCTCTCACCTATTAAATTAACTCTCCCAGGAGCACAGGCATAGAACTGGGGAGCCTCTCCGTACATTTTCTGAAAAGTCTTTTTTAAGTTTTGCAACCTGTAAATAGGACAGTGGAAAATACATAAGTAGGGAGTAGCTTAACAGACTGGACCAGTACACCAGCTCTGGCCAACTGATAAAATGCACTCTTACTTGAAGGTAGCCTATATTTGTTATCAATGCTGATTGTCTTCTGTGAATTTAGCTCACCTTTCATTTGAGGTCATCACAACTTGTAACTTCGGTGGATGTGTGGCCATTTCTTATCTTATCACTTTGCCAAGCAAAAATTTACTAATTGTTACAATAGATGTACTTAACTCAAAGCTGGCTGCAATGTGTGAGACTGAATGAATACAAGAAAGTATCAGCTGACTGTCACAAGAGTATCCCGGAAATACGAAAGCTACTCGTTGAAAATCACTTCTGCAAACTGAAATTCTAGCCGTTTAGAAAAGTATCAGTCTCTGAGACTACTGTAGATATATAAATCACACTATGTAACATGTTATATATAATATTAGAGAGGATGATAACGCGGAAGACTGAAATCCGGGCTAGTTCAAAGTAATCTGGATGCTCTCTGCAAAGCACTGTGGGGGATGACGTAGAAGCTACGACGTCGAGAACAACAAGCTGATTCAGAACGGAGTGTTGACTGCAAGATCTGGCCTGCGAGCTTGTTAGCTACATTTGCAGCATGTCCGATATGGAAGATGACTTCATGTGCGACGATGAGGAAGATTATGATCTGGTAAGCGTAAGTAAATATTGGCTCGTTATTGTCTCGATAAATATAGTTAGCTGTAGATTTACAATGCACATTCTCACAAACTACTAGCACTACTAGTCCTAGCCAGCAAGCTAGCAAGCTAGCAAACCATCTAGTTTGCTGTGTCAGTTTAGCTAGCAAAATTGTGTAATCAGTGTATTTTTTAATGTTACAATTCTATTCAACCCTTTTGACTAGCTAACAAGTCAATGTCTGGGCTGCAGGATCTTAGCGTATAGCAGGGTACAACAGACTATAGCAGCACAGTGACATCATGTTATGACAGTGTATCCTATAATACCGCCTCACTCAGGAATATTCGGAGGACAGCAACTCCGAACCCAATGTTGATTTGGAGAATCAATATTACAACTCAAAGGCACTGAAAGAAGACGACCCCAAGGCAGCTCTCACAAGCTTTCAAAAGGTAACTAAGCAAAATGGTCGTTTCTGTCGGGTAGTGTGCAAACTGGTACACATCTTGCTGTAACGTTCATGTCTCTGATTATATCCAGGTGCTGGAACTTGAAGGTGAAAAAGGAGAATGGGGGTTCAAGGCCCTGAAACAAATGATCAAGATCAACTTTAAACTGGTAATCAGTGTTTTGATTTCTGTAACCTGCTGTCACAAAAACTGTCCATCGTTTGTGCCAGAATAATATTCAAATATGTTTTATTTTATCTACAGACAAACTTTCCTGAAATGATGAATAGGTACAAACAGCTTTTAACCTACATTCGGAGTGCAGTTACAAGGAACTACTCAGAAAAGTCCATTAATTCGATCCTTGATTATATCTCAACATCAAAACAGGTATTTTATACACTGTTACAACTTATGTGTGGTTATTCTTGTCACTATCCAAACTGTTTTTTTGCAGTATGCCTATTTTACTGATCTTTGTTTACTTACAGATGGACTTGCTGCAGGAGTTTTATGAAACAACTTTGGATGCATTAAAAGATGCCAAAAATGACAGGCTTTGGTTTAAGACGAACACTAAGGTACAGCTATAACGACAAGAAAGCCCGTTCCTATTAAATTACTCAGAATTATTTTCCTAATCTTACCATTATCTGTTGGCATATGTTCTTTTTGTACAATGCAAACTATATTAAGGGATCAATTATAAAAGTTATTGACAGATCTTTTAATTCGGTTACCCTTTTTCTGTGATTGTCAAGCTTGGGAAGCTGTACCTGGAGAGGGAGGAGTACGGGAAGCTACAGAGGATTCTTAGGCAGCTGCACCAGTCATGTCAGGTAAAGATTTACATTTTTTGTCATTTAGCAGATGCTCTTATCCAGAATGACTTACACTAAGTAGAGGGACATTCTCCCCAAGGCAAGTAGGATGAAGTGTCTTGCCCAAGGACACAACATCATTTTGCTTGGCCAGAATTGAACCGGCAACCTTTGGATTAATAGCCCGATTCCCTAACCGCTCAGCCAATCTGACCCCCATAAAATGCATTGTTATGAAGTCACGAATTATGATTTAATCATGTTTGATTGTTTTCACTCCTTTCCCTCTATGCACTTGTTTCTTACAGACGGATGATGGGGAGGATGATCTTAAGAAAGGAACTCAGCTCCTGGAGATTTACGCCCTTGAGATTCAGATGTACACGGCCCAGAAGAACAACAAGAAGCAGAAGGCCTTGTACGAACAGTCCCTGCACATCAAGTCTGCCATCCCTCATCCTCTCATCATGGGAGTGATCAGAGGTATTACCTCCACAGTTCAGTGTTTTATACAGAAAAGTTAAGAATAGATAACACATGATCAGTGTTCTGTTCATGTTTTAGAGCATTATCATTTTAGCATGATCATTTTAACATGATAATGTTTTAATTACTGTGTTTGTGGTCTTCAGAGTGTGGAGGGAAAATGCATCTAAGAGAAGGTGAATTTGAGAAGGCTCACACGGACTTCTTTGAAGCGTTCAAAAACTATGACGAATCCGGAAGCCCAAGAAGAACCACCTGCCTGAAGTACCTGGTGTTGGCCAATATGCTGATGAAATCTGGAATCAACCCCTTTGACTCTCAAGAAGTAAGATCATTACACCCCGAAACATTTATTTATGTTTAAGTCATTGTGTTCCAGGCACTGGAATGCTAGTATTTTTAATGGTAATTGTATTTGCATGACATTTTGGTAATTTGTTCATCTAAAATCTCTCTTCATAGGCCAAGCCTTATAAAAACGATCCAGACATTCTTGCCATGACAAACTTGGTGAGGTAAGTATGCGAAACAAAAACAAATCAACAGTTCTGTGATAAAATGTTTTTTATTTGTTTTGAAATGTGTTTGCAAATTGCACATGTTATTATACTTCTCTCTCTCTAGTGCCTACCAAAACAACGACATAACAGAGTTTGAGACAATTCTGAAGACAAATCACAGCAACATAATGGATGATCCGTTTATAAGGGAACACATAGAAGGTATTCTTGTTTTTTAAATGTTGTTATACTTTTAGTCATTTTCATTCAATTTTATATTGCTCAAATGTTTAGCGTACATTTTGCCATTTTAATTCAATTTTCGTATTACCGTTGATCAGACCTTTTTTCTGACTTGACTTACAGAGTTGTTACGTAACATTAGAACACAAGTGCTCATCAAGGTCATCAAGCCTTACACTAGAATACACATCCCCTTTATCTCAAAGGTAAGATCACTCCACAATCTCTTTTCGGTTTGAAAACATGAAACATTGAAACTGAACTGATTAAAAAATACATATATTTTCTACTTTAAGGAGTTAAACATTGACGTGTCAGATGTGGAGAGCTTGCTGGTACAGTGCATTCTAGACAGGTAAGTTGAAACAAATGTAAAACAATATAATGTATATTTTTATTTGATAAACAAAAAGTAGTGATTCATTGATATGATGACGTAGGAGACGTTATTAACATTTATTTGTTTCACCTTCCAGCACAATCAATGGCCGAATTGACCAAGTCAACCAACTTTTAGAGCTGGATCATCAGAAAAGAGGAGGTGCTCTGTACATCGGGTTAGATAAATGGTCAAATCAACTGAACACATTAAACCAAGCTATTGTTAGCAAATTGGCCTAAAGATTTTAATAAATTCATAGTGTTCTTCACATTAAAATTGATTGTTTATTTCTGACACAGTAATAGACATACACACTATATAAAAGCCAATTCTGGAGTTTGTGTTTTTATTTCCCTGATTGTCAACACGTATTGTATTTGGTTATTTTACAATATGGATAATATGGAAACCTCAATTTGCATTTATTATAATGAACAAAAATGTTTGATTTGTCATCATGTCCACTTTCATACAAGATAATGTTGAACTGCTGTAGAACAGTGGTCTTCAGTCCTGGGCTGAAGGCCACTGCTGTAGAAAATGCGCTCAACATGTTACTCGATTAAAATACCTATTTAATATTTTTGAGGCAATGTTCTGCTTTTGTTTCTGAATATAAATATACCACTAAATGCATAGTTTATTGTGCCTGACTGTTTGTTTTAATCATTGATAACGGTTTTACTATGGTAAACCCATGCAGAAGCTGTAGTTGACACGATCTTGAACTCAGAAGCCATGCAGCCAATCACAGACGAGCGCTTTGCCGCTGTTTCGGCGCGCCCTTTCAAAGCAACAAGACTAGTCCACGGCATACAATAAGGAAGTAAACTGGAGACCGGCTAAATAGCTCAATAAGTTATATACTGTTAACAGTAACGAGCAATTTACCTCTAGTTAGCGAAACAATCGTTCTATATGCAACCATGATATGGTTGTCAGACTAATATCACCTTTTTATAATTCAATAAGCTCACGGGAACTTTTAAGGTGGTTTTATACAAGCTTCCGTTTTGTTTACTGTGGTTACCATGATGCTAGCTAGCTAGCAGACTAGCTGAGCTAGCTAAGCTAGTCAATTGATTGTTAGCTAGCAAAAATCATAAATCGAGTTGTTTAGGTGGCTGTCAACCTATGACTTTAGATTAATACTAACCAACGCGTAGCTATTTGTATTTGCAGTTTACTAACTAGCGGTTTGTCGTGTGCATGCTAAGTGAGTTTAATGGGCAATTTAGTGAGCCAACCACCCATCAATAGCTAGTCTAGCTAACCAGTTGCGATTATTTAGGAAGCACAAGAGTTGACATCTACCACGTTTTGATAGCAGGTAAGTTTAGTGCTTACTACGCACTGCGTGTGTATCAGTAAAACTTTTTAGCTGAATATTATTTTGTTGATGTCAAGGCGTCCCATCATCTAAGGGAGCATGTTTTCTTAGCTTCTTCAGGTCCTGGTAAATCAAAATTTGGCCTCCACCATGTCAATCGACTTTGATAGTGCAGCTCTGCAAACCCAACATGACGATGAGGAAGAGTACGACCCAGAGGACTACGCACGAGAACAAGAGGTGCTTGAAGGCTCCCTTTATTATGTGTGTCTGTCCTGTAGAAATACGGACCAAATATTTCCACCCTCACTACTATCCAAAGTGTGCCTTGGATACATTGTATATAGACGGATAAGTGTGTTGATAACGGAATTCATATTTTAACGAGGTGTGTCTTCTGTGGTGCTTTTGTTGCTAAGCAGCATGCTACTCTTGCAAAATTGGGAATGTCTGCATTGTGCATAATGGTTTTGTTATAGCAGTAGGCAATATTTATGTGTGTGTGTACAAGCTCTCAAAATACCCTGTTCAGGACATGTCAAGTACTTGTGTTTTATGTTGTAATCCTGTAATTGATACTGAATTTCAGTTTTGTTAGTGCAGTCAAGTGTGTGTGCTCTCAAGGTGCATCTCTTGCTCCCTCCAATCAGATGTAGGCATGCTGTTACTCACCGCTCAGTAATCTGCTGTACCCTACACCTGTGTTGTGATTGGCTCAGTGAAAGGCAGTTGGGTGTGTTATCCATATAACTGGAGCTGCCCAATGTTTTCTCACATTAATCCTTATTGGTTGCTTCACATCTCACCACTTTTGTATTTAACACAAATCTGTGAGTCAGGATGGTGAGCTGTTAAATGGGTTCATTGTGGATCACAGTTTTACTGGAAACTTGGATTTACCACTGAAATCTGACATTTATTTTTATGTTGTATGCTTTTGCATATTTTAAACTCGTCAGTCAAGTAGAACATGTCTGTTACTGTCACACAAAAATGTTTCTGCTCCAGTTAACCAACCTATATGGTCCATGCAGACAATGGGGTGTTTGTGGGACAAAAACACAAGAGCCAGGAGCATGCTTTACACGTTTTGGATGTTCTATACAGAGGACTCTCTGTATGCAGGACTAGCCTGCATGCGCTTAGCGGCTGAAGCGGTGGTGCCTTTTCAGTTAGTTAATGTCGAAGTGAAGACATGGGTCCTATGGTGGATGACACTGTGAAGGTTGTGAGGAACATTCAACAGTCCTTGTTGGAAGTAAGTGTAGCTGGTTTTGCTTCTTTTTTATACTTAAAGTTCATCAGTGCCTGTCAGGAAAACTTGTCCCCACAGTTGAAAGTCTGGACAAGTCTGTCCTTGTTGTTTTGTTGAGTGTGTTTAGACCAGGCAGTACAGTAGTCATCCAATAGTTTAGCATTCAAGTCAGTAGTAATCTGGATGCTCTCTGCAAAGCAAAGCATTTTCCTATTTTAGCTGAACTTGTGACACTTTCTCAGTATTACCCTGTTGCCAAGCAACCTGGGTGAGTCATTTTCATGTTTTGTTTTTTTCTTCTTCATTCTACAGTTGCACAAGCTGCTGACAGACCTTCCTGATGACATGCTGGAGGACAGCAGGGAGGAGTCCTCTCCAGAGCTGGATGACTCCACCTGCAGCAACCAACACTCCAGTCACAGGTAGCTTAGTCATACAGCCATGGACACTCACAGATAGTAGGCTAGGTTTCAGGACTTATATGTTCGTGTTGTGTTTCTCTTCAGTGACCTTACAACGTCTTTATTGTACATAACTCAATTGTTTTATATTAACCATCTCAGACAACAACAAAACTGGCCACAACAAACGGAATGGTCTGATCACAACAAACAACAAAGATCTGTCTCCCAGGTAGAGGTAAGATGTCGGTTAACCACAGTTTATTTTCCCGTGGTAGATATTTGATCCCTCCATGTCTCAATTAAACGGGCGTGCCTATGAATTAATTTTTATCTTTGTGTCTTTGGAGAACTCCGAGGACAATTTCGACCAAGGCCCCTATCATGTGGAGTACTCATATGAGGAAAGAGTTTTGGAAATCAATGGCCATGCCAATCCTCCTCCAAGCCAGCCTCTGCCTCATGCCTGGACACAGCCAGGCCAGGAGTACCATGTGGGCTACAGGTATGCCAGCGCGGGTACAGAGAAGCCTGTAGCCTGTGCTAGTATCTCCACAGAGGAGGAGTACGAGCATGAGCCATACCCCCATGGAGCTGCTGGCCCTGCTGTGGACTACAGAGGGGGGGGAGGGGCAGAGGGACACACAGAGCAGGGGAGGTCAAAACGGCGCACGGCAACAGTTTCAAGTGAGTGCAGATTCATTTGAATTAACTTTATCGTCCCAATGGAAATTCATGTTTGTGCTTTGTGCTTTGACCATCAAAATCATGCATTCGCCTATATAAAACTTCACAGAGTAATACTGTTATATACTTTCTTTATAGAACGTTGAGGACGCGGGGTCTGGGGACAGAAGGGTGGATCATTACAAAGCCAGCTACCAGCCCTGCCAACCGTCCAGCCAGCCCAAGATGTTCAACTCAGAGTCCCGCCAAGAAGGCGGACATTTTGACCAACTGCAGAGGGAATTCTTGGACTCCGCTCAGAGTAAGTTCTCTCATATTTACTTTGTTGTGAGAAAGCATATGAGAAGGGGGGGGGGTCAAAAAAAGATCTAAACTGATTTGTGTTTCAGACACTGCTGAGAGTCAGCAGCTTGCTCAGATGGAGATACTGAACAAGGCCCAGCTGAGACAAATGGAAGATCTGGAACAGAAACTGGAGGACTCGAGGCGCAACATGAGATACCTGGAGCATCAGTTTGCCATCGTGAAAGGTATGTTGCGCAAGCGGTGCATCTTCTCACATACGTGAGCGTAGCCACACGCGGTCTCTAGTGCGTACGGTATTGACGACGCGCCTGACCTTGCAGATGAGAAGGACGGGATGGCGGTGACCCTGAAGGAGTCCAGCCGGCTCATCGAGGAGGCTCAGGATCGAGAGGTTCAGCTGCTGAGTACTGTGAAGTCCCTGGAGCAAAAGGTTCATTCTCTGACGGAGCGAGACCACGAGGTAAGCATCCAGGTCCAAGTTCAATCGCTCAAGCGTTTCCCCAGTCAAGGGAAACACAAGTCTGTCTACATCCACGGAGAGTCAGTGATTGGTCTGTCTACATCCAGGGAGAGTCAGTGATTGGTCTGTTTTGTGCCGAGCAGAACATGAAGAAGCAGCGCGTGGCGGAGGCCGCCGTGGACACCATGCAGCAGCAGGTGATGGAGCTGGGGCGCTCCGACACGCTGTCCAGAGCGCGGGAGAAGCACGACCGGGACATGTCTGCCGTGAGGGAGAAGCATGAGGCCACGCTGCTGGGGCTGCAGCAGCAGATGGACACCTGCTCACAGGCCCTGGAGGAGCAGGTTAGTGCTCACAGGCCCTGGAGGAGCAGGTTAGTGCTCACAGGCCCTGGAGGAGCAGGTTAGTGCTCACAGACATCCCAACTACTCAGTCAGCTCACAGGCCCTGGAGGAGCAGGTTAGTGCTCACAGGCCCTGGAGGAGCAGGTTAGTGCTCACAGGCCCTGGAGGAGCAGGTTAGTGCTCACAGGCCCTGGAGGAGCAGGTTAGTGCTCACAGGCCCTGGAGGAGCAGGTTAGTGCTCACAGGCCCTGGAGGAGCAGGTTAGTGCTCACAGGCCCTGGAGGAGCAGTTAGTGCTCACAGGCCCTGGAGGAGCAGGTTAGTGCTCACAGGCCCTGGAGGAGCAGGTTAGTGCTCACAGGCCCTGGAGGAGCAGGTTAGTGCTCACAGACATCCCAACTACTCAGTCAGCTCACAGGCCCTGGAGGAGCAGGTTAGTGCTCACAGACATCCCAACAACTCAGTCATTCAGCTGTTGTGCTCTGTCTTTAGTATCACAAATTGTGTCAGAGTTGTTGGACCTTTCTCCCCTAACGTAAACAGCTCCTTTGTAGTGGCCCAGAGAGAGTCTGTGATGACGGTAGTTGATGGTTGTGTTTTCAGACGGAGCTGGCCCAGAGACTGCGGGAGCAGGTGAAACAGCTGGAGCGCAGGAGAGAGGAGGAGCAGGTGGAGAGAGCTGCAGTCATCAACACCCTCACTCAGCGCCTGGAGGAGGGCCAGCAGCAGTGTGCCAAACTGCTCCAAACAGGTGACTTGGTGTTTGTCCAGTTCTAAAGTACTATTCCAGTGTATACTTCAGTAATACACATTTTGACGTCCTGGAATACAAAGACTTGTCATCGCCACTAACTCTTTTCATGTTCTAGGTTCAGTGCAGGAGATGAGCCAGTTGCAAATCAAACTCCAGCAAGCTCAGTCAGCCAAGAGCTTGAGTGAAAACATGAACCAAGTCCTCCAGGTCAGGAAAACATCCCTCCATGTCCCTGTGTTGAGACAGACGTAGTCAGACAGTGAAGACGCTCAAGCTCTTCTCTCCTCGTTCACCAGGAGGACCTGAATGATCTGAAGGAGCAGATCACGCTGTATGAGTCGGCGGTAAAGCATGGAGTGATCACGCCAGAACTCAACAAGGACTGGGAAAGACATCTGTCCGAGTCTTACGTGGATTTAGGAATCAAGGACAAAAACTTGAAAAACGTCCGGGCTCACAGGTAGGCCGTGACCAATCAGAAATCATACTTCACGATGACAGCGTTGGCTTCCTATTGGTCCATGAGCTTTTCATAATAATAATATTATTTAACACAGTAATATTAAGTGCGTCCTGCCTTCCTGTCCAGCACTCCCCTGGCCTGCCTGGCAGACCCCGCCCAGCCCAGAGACGAGGCTGCGAGGGAGCTGAGGGCCGAGCTGCAGCGTGCTCTCGCCTGCCTCAAGGGCAAGAGGCAGAAGATCAGCCACCTCCAGGAGGAGCTCCGCCACTCGCAGGGACGCCTGGACCAGCTGCAGGCCCAGCTGGAGCAGACTCAGGTCACCACCGCCGCAGCCACGGTGAGGACCAGCTTGGGGATGTGTGTGCTGTGTCCCTGTGTCCCTGTGTCCCTGTGTCGCTGTGTCCCTGTATCACTGTGTGGCTGTTTCGGGTTGTGACACGGCCTGGTCTGACTGGATCAGGGTGTCTGTGTCGTACAGGTCAGGTCAGAGAAGCTTCCGGACTCGACAGCTCTCCAGAAGGACGTCTCGAGACTGCAGGAAGAACGACAACGTCTCGTAGAACATGTACAAGTGAGCATCCGACTGAGGAGCGTTCATGTATCGTGACGGATCTGTTACCTATAAATCTATTACCAACGTGTTTGTTTATCTATTTCTAACATTTCAGCTGCTAGAAAAAAAGAACAAGGAGCTGAGGCAGAGCGAGGAGAAGGTGAGGGCGGCCAACACGGAGCTGTGCTCCAAGATGAGAGAGATGATCCAGGAGCTGGACCAGGAGAAGCAGGAGGCCGCGGAGAGGTGAGCAGTTAGAGAGAGAGAGAGGAGAGAGAGGGGAGCAGTTAGAGAGAGAGGAGAGAGGTGAGCAGTTAGAGAGAGAGAGGTGAGCAGTTGGAGAGAGAGAGAGGAGAGGTGAGCAGTTAGAGAGAGAGGAGAGAGGTGAGCAGTTAGAGAGAGAGGTGAGCAGTTAGAGAGAGAGGAGAGAGGTGAGCAGTTAGAGAGAGAGGTGAGCAGTTAGAGAGAGAGGAGAGAGGTGAGCAGTTGGAGAGAGAGAGAGAGAGAGAGGGGAGCAGTTAGAGAGAGAGAGGTGAGCAGTTAGAGAGAGAGAGAGAGAGGAGAGGTGAGCAGTTAGAGAGAGAGGAGAGAGGTGAGCAGTTAGAGAGAGAGGAGAGAGGTGAGCAGTTAGAGAGAGAGAGAGAGAGGGGTGAGCAGTTAGAGAGAGAGGAGAGAGGGGAGCAGTTAGAGAGAGGGGAGCAATTTAACTGTTGCAAGTTTCCGCGTACTGACGAATGCCGCCGTCTGTCTCCGTGAGCGCGCCCACCAGGTACGAGAGGACCCACCTGCAGTACAGGGATGACGTGGTGAACAGGCTCAGAGCCCAGCTGACCCAGGAGCACGAGGCTCAGGTCCAACAGCTCACTGCTGACCACCAACAGCAGCTCCAGCAGCTCCAGTGAGAACCCATCCTGTAATGACTCCCTCTTCTGTAACCCCCTCCACCACCACCCCCCCCTCCCCTCACACACCCAACGCTGTGTTGCTCCACAGATGCAAACTGTCTGAGGTCAGTGCTGAGATCGTGGCTGTGCAGGAGTGCTACATCTCCGTCTGCAAGGAAAAGGACGTGCTGGAAGAGAAACTGCAGAGCGGATCTGAGGCAGAGGCTGAGATGAGGGAGAACGAGGTAACACCAACACATGATCTGTCCCATGGTGATGATGTTGGGAGCTCCAGCAGGTGCTGATGGAGTTGTGTTGTTTCTTAGCTGAGGATGAGAGAGGAGAGTCGCAGGGCCCTGGAGGAGATGAGGGCACAGCTGGAGAGGCAGCATCAGACTGCAGTAGACCAGCTGCAGGCTGTCTGGTCTAGTGAGACCGAGAGACAGATCCAGGATCAGGTGACCTCGGCCAAGGCTGCGTGGCAGGAAGAGCAGGAACAGGTAGGAGATCCTCCCAGATCATCCTGATCACGGTGTGAGCGTGCCTATACTGCCCCCTGATGGATCCTGTTATCGCTCCCTGTTGTCTGTTGTGATAACATGGGTGTGGCTGTATAGATGTATTAAGTTAAGAAGTTTAGAAAGGCTTGACAAATATTTTCGGGGAAAAAGTTCTCATGTCTGGGAAACACTGCTCTGGGTCTGTGTTTTCTTTTTGTCCTTTTATAATTGGTCTAATGGTAACCTTGTTTGTTATTTGTTGCATATTGTCTTGGATCCTAATCATGTTTATATAGATGGATAGATATTTGTTGTCCTTTAAAAACAAAATGTCACAATGGCCTTGTGATGCACGTTTTTCTGACCTATGTTTGAAACACAGAGGGAACGTGCCTGGGCTCAGAGGCTGGAGGAGGCCAGGGAGGAGGCCAGGGAGGAGGCCAGGGAGGAGGCCAGGGAGGAGGCCAGGGTCCAGACCCACAGAGCCCGCCGTGAGGAGGCCTCCCAGACGGAGGGCGGGGCCAGGCCTGAGAGCTTCAGCAGAGAGGAGCTGGAGGACAGGCTGAGGGCGGAGAGGCTGAGGCTGCTGCAGGAGGCTGACTCTGACAGACACACGGCCGTGCAGGACACTCAGAGAGAGCTGAGGGAGACACACCTGGAGGACATGACCAAGCAGGTGACACATCCAGCACAACTGGGGGGTTTGGAGCTCTTTATAGCTCTTGAATCCTTGAGATGTTTATTAAGGAAACACCTCCCTGTGTATGAGGATGTTAACTTGACTGTGTCTTGGGTCATGGTACTGATACGCTGGTTTTAATTCCAAGGTGGAAGGTGCAGTAACCAGGGCCTACAGCCGCTGGCTTGAAGACCTAACCTCTCTCCCAGAGTACAAAGCCAATCTCCAGAGAGAGAGGGCAAAATGGGACGAACGACAGGAGGAACATGTTCAAGAGCAGGTAGCAACAACAAGTCAAGCATTTGAACCTTTCATCGTGTGTGCCGGTCTGTCCTGTGTTAAGACTCTTCCCTTGTACGCGCCGGGTGACGTTGATTCTCTCTCTCCTGGGTGTGCCAGGTGTCCTCGGCTCTGAGGGTGGCAGAGGACCAGTGGAGGCAGAGCGTGGCTCTGGAGGAGCGGGGGCCAGGAGGCCAGCGGGTGGAGGAGCTCCAGGAGAAGCTGGTGTCTCTGCAGAGCCAGCTGGAGCGCGTGAAGGCGGAGCAGACCGCCCTGCTGAAGGCGGAGCTGGCCGGGGCCAAGGCCGTCTGGAACCGGGACAAGCAGCAGGAGATGTCCTCCGTCCAGAGCCTCCACGAGCGGGAGCGTCAAGCCCTGATCCAGGAGCAGCGCGTCACGCTGGAGCGGGCGGTGCAGCGGGCCAGGGAGGACGCAGAGCGCCACAGGAAGCAGCTGCTCCTGCAGAAGGAGGCGGAGCTTCAACAGGCTCTGAGGGACGGGCGGGAGGAGTGGAGAGTCCAGCAGGAGAGCAGGGGCCGGGAACTGAGGAGGCAGGGCAGAGAGGACGCCCTGCTGGAGCTCCAGGCCGGGCTGGCTGAGGCCCAGGACCTGCTGCTCAGAGAGGCCCAGACTCAGCCCCCTAACAGGGGGGAGGACAGGCCAGCCTGCTCCTCTGCCCAGGAGGGGAGTATAAGACACATCCTGCAGTCGGCATGCAGAGAGATGATTTCCAGAGCTGTGGGCCAGACCAAGACAGAGTGGGAGAGGGTAAGGAGATCCACGTATTTGTCTCAGTTTGTAACGAGCGCTGATTCATAACAGCTGCTGCCGTTTACGCTCCTGCGCCACGTTGCGGGACGAGGGAAGCTAATTTTAAGACAGAATCTGCACTGGTAGCTGTGGAATGCTTGCTGAATGGTTTGCTGAATCCACACAGTGCTTGCAGACTGACTGGAACTCTGCTGTTCCACTGTGGAGTCTAACCGTTTGTTTTCATGATTTTTTACCAGTGTATCACATCTGTGTTGAAATACGATCCTCCACGGCTGTGTTTATCTGCAGGTGGGCTATCTTGCAGTCCACTTTTGACTAACCTTGTTTTATGGCTGTGTTTTCCCCTCAGATAAGTGAGGACAGACTGGCTTGTGTGTTGAAAGAGACCCAGCAGTGCCACGACAGAGAAGTCAGCCAGATCCACAGTATGTGGCAATTCAATTCCCCCAACATTGTCTAAATGTCTCCATGAATTCCTCCATTAACCTTAAGTGTGTTAAAGGGCCATTCAAAGTCCAAAGCGCAGCATATTCTCCTGATGAAAGTACAATAGGCTTCATGTCGTGCTTGTCGCTCTTCCAGACGCGGCGGCCCAGAAGAGACAGGAGGGTCGCTGTGGTAAACAGTGCGCCGAGACTGTGGCCAAGCTGAGGAGGAAGAACCAGGACCTGCAGAAGCACCTGGAGAAGGCCTGTCGCCAGCTGCAGCTCACCGTCAGAGAGAACACGGCCAGCGTGCAGCGCCTCACAGGTGACCCTCACAGCCCAGCCTGTATGTCTGTAGAATGTTAGAAGGGTGAGTTGACCTCTGACCTCCTCTCTGCTCCACTGTAGAGGAGCACGAGGACAGGATGCGGCAGGAGAAAGACCACCTGCAGAAGCCGGCGGGAAAGAAACAGTCCCAGGAATCTTCTCCGTGAGTAACAGGAAGTCAGGGACGTTTATGATGTAGTCACGTGACCCATCACGTGGTGACTCCTATTGTGATGTATTGTAGATATGTGTGTATTTGGTATATGTGTGTATTTGGATGATTTATGACATGAGCTCTACTCTCAACAGGGGCTCCGATAACCCACAGAATATTCAAGCTGGCCTTGAAGAGATGAAGGAACAGTACCTGAACGCCATCGGAAAGATCAGAGGTCAGTAATTCAGCTCTTGTTGTCTCGCAGTCCCGTGGCTTGTCTCCTGTGTCAGGCCCCGGCTGTGGACCTGTGAGTGGTGTTGCTGCCGTGTCGAGCTGACCCCTGGGGGGGCTGTGAGTGGTGTTGCTGCCGTGTCGCGCTGACCCCTGGGGGGGCTGTGAGTGGTGTTGCTGCCGTGTCGCGCTGACCCCTGGGGGGGCTGTGAGTGGTGTTGCTGCCGTGTCGCGCTGACCCCTGGGGGTCTCTGTTTATCAGGAGACATGCTGCGCTACCTGCAGGACAGCAAGGAGCGGGCGTCTGAGAGGATCCGTGAGGAGGTGCTCCGGGAGAGGAGGGACACGGCCAGGACCATGAGGCAGTACTACCTGACCTGTCTGCATGAGCTGCTGGAGGAGAGCGGGCAGGGCGCAGGGTGAGTGGGCGAGGGGGGGGGGCGCAGGGTAAGCAGGCAGGGTGAGAGGAGGGGGGGGGGTGAGTGGGCGGGGGGGGGAGCGGGGGGGGGGCAGGGTAAGCAGGCAGGGTGAGAGGAGGGGGGGGGGTGAGAGGGCAGGGCGCAGGGTAAGCAGGCAGGGTGAGCGCTTGTGCTGGGGGCCTCTGTCTGACAGCTACCAAAAGCATTAGCATGCCTGAATGTCTCCTCCTCACTGTTCTTCCTCTCCCTTGTCGTCATCCCCCCCTTCATAGAGCTGAGAACAAAATTATCAACGCTGCGAGGAAGCTAGCAGCCATGGCCAAGGCCCTGGAGACTCCTACCAAGAAGAACTCAGCGAGGTATCCCACCCTACAGCGTAAGTCGTTTTAGTTAACGTGAGCAGGAGAAGAACTCCAAGGAGAACATTTCGACCGCTTTCGAGTATGTTTCTTATATGTGGTATGATGTCATGTCGCCAGGTTCATCATCAAACACCGAAGCTACTGTGGAAAACAACCGCGGTGGAGTTTCCAGTTCCAGTAAACATCAGTCACCCGAAGCCTCCGTCCCAGAAACCAGGTGTGAGAAGTGGACAGTGGAGAGCAAGACCGACAGGACCGAACCAGCAATGTCGAGAACCAGGACCAAGCCCACGGGGAAAGCCCTCCACCAGGACCTCCTTGCGAGCGGAAAGCTGAAAGCCCCCCTCCCCCCAGCTCCCCACCCCTCTCTCCGACCCGCTCCCCAGGCTGGACAGGCCTCGCCGGGGGAGATCCACCTCAGGGGTTTGACTGACGCCCATGTGACTCTGAGGAACCAGAGCAGAGAGGTGTACCTGCGGGGCGTGGACACGGGGAAAGCAGATGAGCCCCTGGCTTCTCAGAGGACACCCACCCTCATCCAGGAAACGCCCGTCAGGGACGGAGGCCAGAGCGACTGGAGTTTGGTCAGCAACCCCGGACCTGGAGACGTGTTTGCCCCGGGCCTCTCCTACCCCCCCAGCAGGAGGACGGACCCCCTCCTGCCTCTGTCTGCTGCCTCATCTCACCTGCGGGAGTTTGGAAGTCTCACCGCTGACCACTCTGACATGACTGTTTACAAGGAGATAGCAAACATGCCGCCCCACACCAAAGCCTTAACGCTCCTCGGTGTCCCGGGGAGTGCACACAGAGGACCTGTTCCTGGCTCCGAGGGGGAGAGCCTGCCCCCCCTCTGCTCCAAGAGCCTGTTCCCAGAGCTGAGTCTCTGCCAGCAGGACAGTGGCTTCGACAGTCCTTTCACCTTTCGGAAATGAGAGATGAATACACGCCAGGGGAGGTCTTGTTTTAAGGGATTGTCCCCGCGTCGAATTAATTTGGTATTTCCCGTTGACTAATTCTCTGTCATGTTGCCACTGCGTCCCGTTTGTGTAAGAACGGGACACAGTCGTTCCTCTTGAATATAGAGTGGTGTGTGAAGTGAATGCCAACATGATAGTTTGAGTGTTGTGGGAATCAAGTGAGAAATCTTGTTACGGCTCTCAATTACCAAATTTCTAAATGCCATTGTTGTTGATTGATGGATTTCTGAGGTTTTATGTAGTTTTTAATTTATTTTTTTACATTTTATATTTATAAATTAATTTGATATGCTGTGCATAAAAATAAAAATCCAATATGATAGTGTTGTCATTTATTAAATAACACAATTTGAGTACTTTTAAAGGACATTAGCCTACAATAAAACCGTGAAGATACGGGATCACTTATACCACTACTTGGGGTATACTTTATGACATTCCTCATGGCTTCATCATTAACAACCACGCCTACAAAAGAGGCGCAATGCTTTCTTAAGCACAAACCTTGTTACCTTGTCGTTAAAAGGTTGTCGATTGTAGCTATCTGTATGTGACCGCGTCTTGTCTGGACTACAGGCTAACCATGGGAATGTGGATAGGTTTCTTGGCGGCATGTTTATGTATCGGAATCTTACGTTACTTCTATCCCTACTTTCTTAAGGATGTCCAATTCGCACTGAGAACTTCAAAGATCGGATATCGCCTTGCGAAATATAGAGAGACAAACTACACGATTCTAGATCGTTTCTTAGATTCCGTAAAAAGGCACCCGCACAAATCTTTTATTCATTACAATGACGTAACTTATTCGTACTCGGAAACTGATCAGAAGAGTAACAAAGTTGCACGAGCCTTGTTAGAGCACAGTCCCTTGACAGAGGGGGATACCGTTGCACTTTTCCTTGGGAATGAACCATTCTTTCTCTGGATTTGGTTAGGGTTAGCTAAAATAGGATGCGCAGGGGCATTCCTTAACTATAACATGAGGTCAAAATCATTGCTGCATTGCTTTTCATGCAGTGGAGCCAAAGTGCTGATCGCTGCTGAAGGTATTATATCCATTGTGAATTACAATTCAGATCTCCGTTCTTTTAAACGTTGTCATAACAACGATTTACTGTCTCTTCAGAGCTGACAGAAGCGGTTGAAGAGATCCTCCCAACTTTGATGGAGCAGAATGTTTCTGTGTACATCCTCACTGATGAATGTACAACAGCAGGCATGCACAGCTTCAAAGACAAGATCAGTCAAGCCTCGTGCGAGCCACTGCCCAGAGGCGTCAGGTCCGGTGTTACACTGGGGAGTCCTGCTGTGTACATTTACACATCTGGCACTACAGGTAACCAACTGGTGCTCAGCATAAAATAACAATGTGTTTAAATTGCTGTCTCGTACGATAAACCTTTTATCTGAGAAACAGTAACAGAAGTTACACACCTCTCATGGCAGAGATTTCTTTCTTCTGGGCTGTAACATAAAATTTTTTCCAAATATTTCCTCTGAATTGCTCTGGTCATGTTGACAGTGTTTAAGTAGCCATTCCTCATATTGTCACGCATTTTATTTGTCTTTGTCTCCTAAGGGCTACCAAAAGCGGCCATGATAAATTATCAAAGGCTGTGGGCAATGTCTTTCCTTCAGTCTTCTGCCGGAGTCTGTTCCACGGATGTGATGTACATTAATCTCCCCCTCTATCACACTGCTGGCTTCATGGGCTTCACTGGAGCCATAGAGAGGGGTATGATTTACATTGACATTTAGTCATTTAGCAGACGCTCTTATTCAGAGCGTCATACAGTAAGTACAGGGACATTCTCCCTGAGGCAAGTAGGGTGAAGTGCCTTACCCAAGGATTTGCATGTTGCTACTGTTGGACTGAACTCAAAATCCTTGAAACATCTAAATGCTGGTTATATTGAAGTTTTAAAACAGGTCTTCTTCTTCTTCCAGGTATCACGATCGTACTACGAAGTAAATTTTCTGCATCTCAGTTCTGGGACGACTGCAGAAAGTTCAATGTTACTGTTATACAGTACATAGGTGAAACCATGCGCTACCTCTGCAACACTCCCCAGGTAAGGTATGCTCACCTGAACTTTGATCCAGTGTGACACAATCACCCTAAAGGAAGATCACACTGCAAGAACTGCAAGCAACTGCACGTTATCTGTACGTTTTCTTTCACTGTGCTCTCCCTCAACAAACCCTTTCTTCTTTCACAGAAGTACAATGATAAAAGCCACAAAGTAAAAATTGCTATAGGAAATGGTATACGAGCAGATGTGTGGCGAGAGTTTTTAAACCGATTTGGAAACATCAGTATCAAGGAGCTGTATGCCTCGACAGAAGGAAACATGAGCTTCATAAACTATGCTGGAAAGATTGGTGCAGTTGGGAGAGTTAACTTTTTCCACAAGGTATACGTCTTAACACAGTCCAATATGAATTCATACTATTTGTTTGACTTCATAGCCAACAATGTTTTTGATTTTGTATTCCTATAGAGGGCCTTTCCTTATGCACTGATTAAATATGACACAGAGGAAGGAGAACCTTTAAGAAACTCCAAAGGTTTCTGCGTGGAGGCTGCTAAAGGTACTCTTTTGAGATAACAGAAAATGTTCTTCACATTCACAAACACAACTTTTCTTTGAAATGTTTCTTTTGTCTATATCTCAGGTGAGACTGGGCTCCTCATATCTCGGATAACACAGAAGGCGCCGTTCATCGGCTACGCTCGGGATTTACAGCAAACGGAGAGGAAGAGACTTCACGACGTGTTTCAGAAGGGTGACCAGTACTTCAACACCGGGGATCTGCTGAGCACCGATCAGGAGGGTTTCCTCTATTTCCAAGATCGGATTGGAGACACTTTCAGGTGATCAAACCATTCTCAGGTGATAATGCACAGTCATTTCAAACTCCCGAGGAAGAACGTTACTTATAATCTGCTCTCGTCTCATTACAGATGGAAAGGAGAGAATGTGTCAACTAACGAAGTGTCTGATATCCTTACAATGGCCTGTTGTATAGAAGAGGCCAATGTTTATGGCGTTCAAATACCAGGTTCATGTTCATGGTTTTTTTGTCTCCTTTGTTGTTTTTCTCTTATCAGACCTTTTACGGCCTTTTTACGGTAGGTGTATTCTAAAGGCTTCTGTCTCTTTGTCCTTTAATAGGTCAGGAGGGGAGGGCAGGAATGGCTGCTATAACATTAAGAGAAGGAGTCCAGTTTGATGGTGCTGGTTTATTCAAACATGTCGAGGCGTACTTACCTGCCTATGCCAGACCACGATTCTTAAGAATTCAAGTAAGATCTCACCTAATCCTGTGATAATCTATCGCTCCATCAATAGGATTAGGAATAATTTAATTCTGGGTCATTCACATTGCCCTAGTTAATTTAAAGTTTTTTTTATTTTTTATTTTTTACAGAGTTCTTTGTCAGTGACTGGTACCTTTAAACAGATGAAGGGGGAGTTGGTGGGTGAAGGATTCAGCCCAGACAGAGTCACAGTTCCTCTGTTCTTCCTGGATGAGAAACTCAGAAGTTACCAACCTCTTACTCCACAGATTTTCCATACAGTAAAATCTGGAGGACTAAAACTCTGATTCTTACAAAACAGAATTGGCTCTGAATTTAGACGACAACGAGTTAAGACAATTAATAGGTTTTAGTTCACTGTTTAAGATTGCCTACAATAATATAATATATAAGAATGCAATTGAACTGTATCCCTAAATTGTTACTTGTTTATAAAGTGTGTGTCTAGCTGTAAGCAAGTGGGACATGCTTTGATTGTAAAGGAGGCAATCTTTTCCTCAATGAAATCTGAGCACAAATGCTCACAGAAGACCTCATTCTGTTATCTAAAACGTCCACTTCAGGGTGTTTTTTTCTAAGGATCAAGAACGCTTTTGTAAATCTCACCCAATTGGAGTAAGGTAAAGCGGTTGCGTGATACACACGCCTACTTCACTGCGGTTGCCATGTTCATTGTTAAAAAATAATAAACGAGATGTGAGTCAGTATTACAGTTGTTTAACTATTTATAATTGGAGTTTGAAGAAGTGACTTTGTCATACCCAATAGTTGTAAATATGCATTTAACTTTAGGAAAATTATCTTGGGCGTAGTTAGCCTACATAAAACGAAACATAAAGGACAACATTTGATGCTGATACTGTTCTGTATATTCTCTGTAAGAAAATGAACACGAAAGAAAAATAGTGTAAATGTGGATTGAAACGTACTCTGGCAACCAAGAGATTATCGGGAGGGAGGGAGGGACCTTGGGATGTCCACCGCCCACTATATTGCTGGGTGGTTGAACTTCGTAATCAATTCGGATAGTTACAGTTAATACGTCTAAAACTGTAAAGTCGTAGCGACAATTTTTTTTTCTCCAAGATGCTCATTTGGTTTACGTTTTTAGCCGGTTTAGCAATTTTGCCTGTTTTCTTGAAAACATGGTTTCCATACTTTGGCCAAGATGTTTCGTATATAATGAAATGTATTGTACTTGGAATAAGATTGACAAAATACAAGAGGAAACCGTTCTATAGTATTTTGGACTGCTTTTTGGATAGGGTGAAGAAACATCCGAACAAAACTTTTATACATTTTGAGGGTAAAGCGCACTCATACTCCGAGGTGGATAAACAGAGCAACAAAGTTGCCAGAGCGCTGCAAACGCAAGCCCGTCTGAAAGAGGGGGACACCGTCGCTCTGTTCTTGGGGAATGAGCCTTGTTTTGCGTGGACATGGCTGGGCCTGGCAAAACTGGGCTGTGCAGCAGCACTCCTGAACTTCAACATCAGATCAAAGTCACTCTTACATTGTTTCTCATGTTGCGGGGCCAAAGTGATCATTGCTTCGGCAGGTAAAGTTCCACTTCTAAATACTTTTGCACCGTTATGAAACGACATGAAATTTCTTCAGGCATATAAAGCGAAGCCAATAAATTCTTGCAATTCTGTGTTTTGAACTGTTGGCAGTGGCACCTGAGTAAATAAAGACCTCAGGAATGTGAAATAGGCCACCACGTGCTGAATTGCCCAATGGGACGATGTTACACGAGCTGAAGGCCACCTGTCTTTGCAGAGCTGAAAGACGCAGTGGAGGAGGTGCTGCCAGTGCTGAGAGAGCAGGGCATCTCTGTGTACCTGCTCTCAGAAGAGTGCAGCGTAGAGGGCATCCACCCCCTCTCAGACCACATCTCCCAGGCCTCAGACGAACCCCTGTCACCCAACCTGAGGTCAAATGTCACCTTTAGAAGTGCAGCTCTATACATTTACACCTCTGGGACCACAGGTATTGCAAACATGCTGTGCGCTTCGTAAAAGATTTATTTGCTTTCCCTCACAGATTATCTTTAATCCACCGCACGTTCTTCTTTTCGTTCAAGGGCTTCCAAAAGCAGCCCTGGTCACTCACGAGAGGGTGTGGGCCGCGTCCTTCATCCAGGCTGCGTCAGGAGTGACGTCAGAGGATGTGTTCTACATCAACCTGCCCCTCTATCACAGCGCTGGCTTCCTCATCGGACTGTCTGGTGCCATCGAGAGAGGTAGAACCTAGGGACCGAGTATAAGGGGCCTTGTAGGCCGTAATTCAAACTCACCTGTCATACACACCATTGAAGACTTTTTACCTTTCACAAACACTACTGAAATACACTCACACTCACATTCACGACTGAACACCTTTCACGTATACTAGTGAAAATGGAACCTCACACAATGACAACTGAAAACCTCTCATACGAGTGAGAACCTCTTTTATACCATAGTGAACACCTCTTACATGCACTACTGAAAATGTAACCTCTCACATGCACAACTGAAAATGTAACCTCTCACACACACTATGAAAATGTTACCTCTCACACACACAACTGAAAATGTAACCTCTCACACACACAACTGAAAAGGTAACCTCTCACACACACAACTGAAAATGTAACCTTTCACACACACAACTGAAAATGTAACCTTTCACATGCACAACTGAAAATGTAACCTTTCACACACACTACTGAAAATGTAACCTCTCACACGCACTACTGAAAATGTAACCTTTCACACACACACTGAAAATGTAACCTCTCACACACACTACTGAAAATGTAACCTTTCACATACACAACTGAAAATGTAACCTCTCACACACACTACTGAAAATGTAACCTCTCACACACACAACTGAAACTGTAACCTTTCACACAGACAACTGAAAATGTCAGTTGTGCATGTGAGAGGTTACAGTTTCAGTTGTGTGTGTGAGAGGTTACATTTTCAGTTGTGTGGTTTCCATTCTTGGTCAATGACATTGTGTCCTTGGGCAAGGCACTTCACCCCACTTGGGGAGAATGTCCCTGTACTTACTGTAAGTCACTCTGGATAAGAGCGTCTGCTAAATGACTAAATGTAAATGTAGAACCGCTTACTATCTTCCCTGTGAAACTGCAAATACACGACTGTTTCATTATCATAGCAGAGAATCTAAGATAATCAAATATGCAATCTAAGGAGGCATTAGACAAAATGAGTTAGAATTATATTTTCTGTTTCTTACACAGGCATAACAGTGGTACTGAGAAGAAAATTCTCGGCCTCTCAGTTTTGGGAAGACTGCAGAAAGCACAATATAACAGTGATGCAATACATAGGTGAAACCATGCGCTATCTCTGCAGTACACCCAAGGTAATGTTAACAAATCTACTCTAGATGTCACACCTGTGTACGACTGAGTTGAATCTATTAAGTATTTTCAATCCCAGTACTCAGACAAGGTACTCAAAGTATGTGCACAAGCTATGTCATTGTTGTAGCGGAAAATCTTATGACCTAGAAAATGTTACTTGATTTCAATATTTATTAACTTTGGTACACACATTAAAAAGCTTGTCAAAATGTATTGGCTTTGACCCTCAAACTGAGTTTCGACAACCTTTCTGTTCTATTTTCAGAAAGAAAATCAAAATGAAAAGGACCACAAAGTAAGGATTGCCATCGGCAACGGTGTTCGACTCGACATCTGGTCCGAGTTTCTGAACCGATTCGGTGATATTCTCGTCAGGGAATTGTACGCTGCCACTGAAGGAAATATTGGCTTTATCAACTACACAACAAAGATAGGTGTGGTCGGAAGGGTCAACTTTCTCCACAGGGTGGGTAGTTACTTAACAACGGCATTAAATGAGAGATTTCCCGCTCTATAATTGGTTGTTTGTGATAAAAGGAACCTTTTATGCAATTGTGTTTTTCAGTATTTGTTTCCCTACACTTTGATCAAGTTTGACATTGAGAAGGAAGAACCGGTGAGGAATGCTGAGGGTCTGTGCATTAAGGCAGACAAAGGTTAGTCAGATACTTCTGGTTAGTTTTTGTTGTTACGGCAACTGTTTTGTTGTTACAATTTCACATCCTTGTTTAAGCAAATGTAATTTTACTTTTCTCTACGCCGCAACTTCTCCCCCATGTTAGTTTATAATGAAATAAGGACTTTGTGCCTTCTTTCTGCAGGTGAGACAGGGCTTTTGGTTGGAAAAGTGACCAAGAGATCTCCCTTTGTGGGCTATGCTGGGAACCAGCATCAAACAGAGAAGAAGAGACTGAGGGACGTGCTGCAGAAAGGTGATCTGTACTTCAACACCGGGGACTTGCTTCGTATAGACAGTGACAGCTTCGTGTACTTCCAGGACCGAGTTGGGGACACCTTCAGGTGGGTTCTCTCACAAGTGTCATTGTTTTCCCCGATTTGACGTTGACCAATAGAATGGGATAAGGTGAGACACCTGTCATTCGTGCGAATGTTCCTGTTTTAGGTGGAAAGGGGAGAATGTTGCCACAACGGAGGTGGCAGACGTTCTTACAGGGATAAAATGCATCGCACAGGCTAACGTATACGGGGCATATGTCGAAGGTAAATACATGTGTAACTTTGGGGAGTTTCTTTTTGTAGTTTTTCTATTTGTATATGTACAGTCTGTTACAGTGTCCAATACCTTTTGTGGTTATGTTGTCTCTCAAGGCCATGAAGGGAGGATTGGAATGGCAGCTGTTATATTAGAGGAGGGGGAAGAGTTTGACTACGATGACACTTTCAAGGCAGTCGTTAACTACCTCCCAGCCTACGCAAGACCACGGTTCATAAGGATACAGGTGAAGTCGAGTGTGCAAGTGATTTTAATTGGTCGCTAATCTCTATCCACTTGATTGTTTTAGTTGTGGAATTAGTATTGCTTTGTGTTATATCACAATAGTAATCTAATATATTGTGCACATTTATATGTATTTTTTGCAAATCACTTTTCCAAACAGCTGGACGTGTGACTGTTTCTGAGTACAGTAAAACTTTGTACTCCTTGATTAAAAAGGACACTTTGTTTTCTAGAGCTCTTTGGAGATGACTGGAACGTTCAAGATGAAGAAGGTGAGGTTGGTAGAGGAAGGGTTCAACCCCGCTACCATCCGAGATCATTTGTACTTTCTTGATTCTGATAAAAAAACATATGTTACACTCACTGAAGAGATATACTCCTCAATTGCTTCAAGGAAGATCAAGTTGTAGTCAAAATGTGATTGAAATGTACGATAAACAGTAAAGTTAAAAATTGTTGACATGGGTAATGATCCATGTAAGCTAGTTGTTTTCATGTTCATAACAGGGAATGATAAAACTGTAATAATGGCGACAAGTAGGATGGCAACTAATCTCAGGGATAGATTTGATTATGTAACATAAAGTAATTACAGTATATGATGATTATGCTTAACAATACATGTTTTTGTTTGTTTTGATTGCAAAACAATATTTGTATAATATCCTATGGAAGCTAAACGTATGGTACGTGTTTATCTTGATAAACTAACATTTACGTATGCAGTATGTTGTACTTAGAGATTATTAAAACTTGATTCTTAAACTAAAACTTGATTCTTGTCATTTTTTAGCATTTGTGTCCTGCATAGATAATAATTTAAACTCAATCCATGACTGATCATTATTTGTTTGACAGCAGGACCATGTTGCTAGATGTTTCCAGTTGCTAGATGTTGCTACTAACAAGTACCTTAGCGTTGTGCGGTGAATGGGTGGCAAAAGTGTTCATTAAATGTTTTATAGCACAGTATCTGACAACAGCAACTGGAAGCATGTACAAGGGGTGATGGCTGCATCCTTGTTTGATGTAGCTCTATGTGTTGAACCTTTGAACCATGGGGTTCATTCACCCTAAATGATAGGCCTTCACAATTATTAACCTTGGTTCATCAATCCCGATACCTAAACTACACACTGTGTCCAACGTGTTAAAGATACTACTAGCAAATTATTAAATATCGGTTCAGTTTAGCTCTAAAAAGGCTTTATATATCAAATAATAATAATAAAAGAGAAAGAAACAATATAACATTAATTATAATCAGTATGTACTGTATTTATGATTTAATGAAAAACACAAATAATTTGTTTTTAAATTACACAAATATACAAATAAATTAGTATTTTTCTTTCTATTATATTTTGTATAAGGTAGTATACCAATTTACATTTTATGTTTAGAATATAAATGAATAGAGTAGCAATGTAGTTTGTTTGGATCTTGGATTTGATTATTCCAGTTTATAATGTATTTCTTTTTAGAGTAAAATGTAACCCTTTAACTTTTGACTCCAGTTAGTTTCCTTTGGGTGAGAGTTCATGTTCCATTTATGAGGACAAGCTGACCAATGGGATCCTCTATTGATTTGTTGTGACACCATGAGTGCTTTATATTCGATTGTTGGCTAACTTGTTTGAGATGATTACAGAAAAAACAGTTCTTACTTCAGTTTGTACCATGTGCATTGGGAACAAACCCAATTCTGCACTGCATGTGTTATTCATTCATTCACAACTCTCGGCAAATGCCAAAAAACCATCACAGGAAACCATGTCTTACTTTAAAAATGATTTTATTTATTAATACAGTGGTATACTTAGAAATGTGTTGCAAATGAAAGAAAAACATTGAACAAAATTAAAAAATAAATAAAGAGAATGCCAGCCAAACGGGAAAAGAAACTAGTGTTGGATTAAAGCAGTGTTATCATATCAAAAGAAAATAGTACTGATGTGCCATAATAAATTGTCTATTAGTACAAAAATACATTTCAGGGCACACAATACAGCATCCAGTATCACAAACAAATGAGGGCCGACTCTTAAAGCAGACCCCTCTGCAGTACAGATCTTTTAAACCAAGCACTTTTCTATTTTGTAAATAAGAATAAAAAGTTTTCTGACTGTTAAAAATGCCTTTAAGTAGTGTGTATATGTGGTAGAAAAGTTGGATTTATTACTGCTTAGATCAGTTCCAAGGCTCCGGGGTATAACCAGAATATAAACATAACCAATGTAATTGCTTTGTCTTTTTTAAGAAACATTTTTTCTCTTTTATACAAAATAACAAAGATGTACAAAAGTTCATTTACAGAGAACCAAGGCCATATGCTAGCAATATGTACAGCCACAATTAATTGTAACATTTTCTAGTGTTTTGTATTTCCTCTGACTTCATATGCATAGCAGTAACAGAAAGCATACCTTTTCATCAGCCTCAATTATTCTTGTGTGCTAAATCCAAGTTCATTGATATAATGAGTTAAGAATGCAGACAAATGTTTATTTCTTTCATAATTGACCTCTACAACTTAAAAGATCAGATGTTTTTAAGTTTTACTGAAAAGTTTATATGCAGATAAGGCATCACTGCTTGCAGTGTAAGATGGGACTTATGTGTTGAACTTAGTAGTAGCAGGATTCTGGACCTGAGTCATAGCACATGCATAGATCTCTAGACAGCAGGAGTTGGTAAATCAAGTCAGTACATTTATCTACGGTAAGACAGCTACAAAAGATCAGTTCTAAACACATTGAGCCCATAGGGAACAAACAAGGGACATCCAATTCCAATACATCCATCTTCATATAGTATATTATTTTCATTATTTTTATACAGTATCTTCATGATGCCTACGTCCTTCATTACCCTTGTGACAGGCTTAGCATCTCACGTCTTTTAAGATCCTTCAAGAGAGAAACGCATGACCACAGACCTCACAAACAAAAAAGTTTTTGCATATACCAACTTTTCTGTTTGTGAGTGCATAAGTACAATTCTCATAGCAATATTAAATAAATTTCAAGATTCTTCCTTTCTTGCACCGTTCAGACCGTTTTTTCTTCTTTTATAGTTTTTAAATTGGCTAAAAATGTCAAAATGAGATTATTCAGTCTGTGGCAAGGGTCATGCATTCCAACAACAGTTCCATTTTTTTTATACAACTTGTTTTTATTTGTATTTTTTGCCTTAAAGCACCAAAAAACTAAAAGAAAAAGAGCACAGCCCTGGGAATAGCTGGACTCCTCCCACTCGACGTTGACTCCCCCCACTCGACGTGACTCCCCCCACTCCACGATGACTCCTCCCACTCAATGTTGACTCCTCCCACTCAATGTTGACTCCTCCCACTCCACGTTGACTCCTTACACTCCTTGTGGACTCCTCCCACTCCTTGTAATGTTTTATTTTATAATTATTTTTTGGGGGCGGAGGGGGCGGGGCACAGTAAACAACGTGAGAGAGAAGTTCAATCTTCATCAAGCAGCACAGACCACCACTGCTCTGGTCCGAGAAAGTGGGAGGGGAGGGGGGGGGGCACAGGAGGAGGGGGGCAACGGCGATCCCCTGATATTCACATTCAGTAACAGACCAGCTGTTCCTTCTTCAGAAGTGGTCGATGAGCACAGACACACAGTTAGCGCCCACCAGGTAGTTAGGATCTCCTGGAAGACACTTGTTCTGCCAGGTCTTCGGGTCACCTGCAGGAAGGAGGAGTAAAAAGTGACCTCCAGACCTTAAAAAGAATACAACTTATTTAAAATGATTCGTGAAATATATATATTTTTGAATCTTTGAATATCAGCACTGACACATGCAGTGTGTATCGTTGTAATAATAGTTTTTAGTGAGTGTGCCTTCTCTGATTGTGAAGGAAAAAGTCACAAATTTGAGCGAACTTCCACCAAACAACAGTGAATACATTTGGAAAAGGACAAACTGACAAACAGTCCAGTAAAAGGAAGGAAGGAAGAAAGTAAGGGCATGCAAGGGAAATATGGAGAACGGAAGATGAGAGCATTCAAGTGTGTATGAAGCGTAATCTCTCGTGACCCTCATTGCATCAGACCATTAATCACCCAGCCTTTCCCAAAGACCCCCAAAAGGACAGAGAGAGGACAGCGTACCCGACGAGGAGTCGGAGGATTTTAGAGCAAAAGACCAACCATCAGGGGTCATGGACGCGCAGTGAGGCAGGCGCAGCTCCACGGGCTTCAGGAACTTGAGACCATGAGGACCACACATCACCAGGGGGCTGAGCAGAGTCTCTCCTGTGGGGAGACCAACACACGTGGACGGTGAGAACAATCACACACACACATACCCATTACCCACACTCACACACACACACACACACAGAATAGACTTGCAGAGCAATCCGAGGTATATAGCAGCTATCGGATGGTACAGAGTCTGGGAGGAGACTGCCTGGTAGGGCGCTAGGCGCTCGCTGTTATCGATTCAAACCGGCAGAGGACGAGAGCGGGCACGGACCTTTCTCCTTGTCGAGGGGAGGCAGGATGCTGTTGTCCCGGCACACCTTGAAGTAGATCTCCTGCTCCACGCTCTCTGGGATGGCTCCCTGGGGGATGATGATGCTGACGCCCGTCTCCATGGAGCTCAGGACCCCTCCGTTACAGTTGAAGATCCCCCGGGCCGTGGCCACCACCGTGTGCCCTTCATCCTCCTCGTCATCCTCCAGCGCGCTGGGGCTAAGGGACAGCGGCCAACGGCAAGAGCAATCCATCAAAACGGTGGAGGAAGGGTGGTGGTGGTGGGGGGGGTAGAGGTATAGTGTAATGCACAGAGGACATGATACACATCTAGAAGCAGTTCCCACGCATCCAGCCCCAGCCTCTAGCCCCAGCCCCAGCCTCTAGCCCCAGCCCCGGCCTCCAGCCCCGGCCTCCAGCCCCAGCCCCGGCCTCCAGCCCTGGCCTCCTCCAGCAGCCTTACCTGACAGGGATGGCCTTGGGGATGGCGTTGACGTTGTTGTGCTGGTACTTGGGCCTGTTGTCCATGGTGCGGGTGAACGTGTCCAGGCCGCTGTCATGGTCCTGGGGCTGCGGGGACAGCTGAGGCTTGCTGCTGCTGCTGCTGTTGTTGTTGACCAGGCTGGGTTTGCCCCCCAGCTCCGTGTTGGCCTGCGTGTCGTTGGGCAGCAGGTTGTGGTTGAACTTGGGGCTCTCGAACTTGCGCTCGAAGGGCCGGGCCGAGCTGGTGTACGGTCGGGGGATGTAGCGGTTGTAGCTGGTGGGTGTGGGGGCGCCCAGGGTTTTGGGGGGCGCGTCTGTGCCGTTGACGGGGGACTTCTGGGAGTGGTAGTTCCCCTGGGGGGCGTCCTCCCTGGTTGGGGGCCGTAGGGCCCCCTCAAGTTTGGGGTTGGGGGAGCAGAGGGCGTCAGGCAGGGAGTTCACTGGAAACACACAGAGATGGTGACAGTCAGGAGATGAGAACTGATAAACTGCCTCGGGGTGTAGCGTGTAACTACACAGAGATGCTTTAGGGTGTGGCCCAGCTATCGGAGCGACTCTGAACTGCTTGGTAATGTAGGAAGAGAGAACAGATGACTGAGGGAAAAACTACGACTTAATTAGAAGGTTTGATGAGAATATATTTGTAACGGGCGTCGAATCATTGGTCCATCCATGCCTAGTGTTTGGTGGTAGAATGAATGAAGTAAACAAGTACAAATATAGTTTTCATGGAATATATCCTTGTAGGGCACTTCTTACCCCAGTATGTAAACACATGCCATTATCATGACTCATAAACAGACTACGAGGTACTTCTAGCTTCCTAACATCTCTTTCTGGGCTCATCATGTTATATTTATAGATCTCTGCCAAGTCCACAAAGTGACCGATTGAACTTGGGAAGACAGAAGCCAGAAACTCCTGTCCATGCTCTTAAGATGAGGGTGGTGCCGAGGGTGGGGTGGGCGTGTCCTCACCTTCGTTGGCGCTGAGCTTGGGCAGCGTGTTGGGTGGGATGGCGGGGGTGGGCGGCCCGTACTGGGAGGAGGGGCTGATCTGAGGCAGGGGCTCGTACCTCTTCTCCACAGGACTCACCTTCTCCACAGACTCCGCCCTGCCGCACACAAAGGTACACGTGCACCAGGTGTTACTCTAACCGCACGCTAGAGGGAGGGACGGTCTCTCGTTCACTCAAGACCTTCTTCATTACGGAGTTCAGACAGAGACATATTTCATGATATTTTCCTTCACATTTCACTTGGGCTGCAACCACATTTCCCCTGGTGGGATACTCAGGCTCTGCTTAAGCCTCTCAGTGGTACCAATACAGAACATTTGATGTGGGGTTCGCCCCGTTCGTACCTGTTGTAAGGGTAGGTGAGCTGGGCGGGTTTGGCCAGCTCGTGGAAGCGGTTGACCCCGGGGCCAGGCTGGCTCATGGCCTTGCTGTCGAAACTCCGGCGGTCGAAGTAGGACAGCTGCTTCCTGTAGTACTCCTCGTCCTCGTCCTGGTCGTAGTGGTTGGAGCGCCCCGCGTCGTCCACAGGTTTGGACTGGGGCTTCTGAGGCTCCGGGCCCCTGGAGGAGAGGAACAACATATACATTTAGTCCAGAGCGACTTAAGTAAGTACAGGGATATTCCCCCCGAGGCAAGTAGGGTGAAGTGCCTTGCCCAAGGACACAATTGCCGGGAATCTAACCGGCAACCTTCTGATTACTTTACCCTAACCGCTCAGCCACCTGACTCCCACCAACACAGTAAAAACACTCGGGGGTTCTCTGTGCCTGTACTCAAGCTCATTGCTGCATAGTTGCTAAGTGGCCTCTGTCCACCAGGGGGCCCTCTGAGGCAGTGATGGACGGACCCGGAGTCCTCGTCCTTCACCCAGCTCTGCACGGCTCTGAACGGACACTGGTGTTGGTTACATACCTGTGCTCCAGGTTGCTGAGGGAGTTGGCTTTGAGGACTGGCCCGGGCGTCATCACAGGTTTGGGAACATCGGCGGGCTGGAACAGAAGAAAAGGATCAATTAGGTCTCTCAACGACTTATCCCCCTCCGTCGAATCTCCCAGCCTAATATTGGTAAGTGTTTTCATATTCTGTATGCATGTCTTGAGGTCACCAGATGTGTGCAGGACCTACTCTGAGGATGGTGCCGTCTCCCGCGTCCTTGGCCCGGTCCACAGACACGGAGCGCTTGTTCTCAAACATCTTCACCCTGTTGAGGACCGACTGGGGCTTCATGGCGGGGTCGTCTTCATGCTCCGCCCTCGGGGGTGGGGGGAGGGGCTTGGGGCCGGCGGACATGCCCGGCTCTCCCGGCGAGGACAGGGCTTCTGGTTTGGGGGGGGGCGGGGGGGGTTCAGAGTTCATGACGGGCTCGTGCATCCCTGGCTTGTAGCCCCTGTTAGGAGGCCCGGGGTTGTAGGAGGGCCGGGAGGCGGAGTCGTTGTAATACTGCTTGGGGGGGTTCTGGAGAGCGGGGGGAGTTGATGGGGAAGCTGTGGCTCTCCGGCTCGTAGGGCGAGCGGGCTTCGTACCCCGCGGCGGGCGGGGGCTCGTCGTAGCGCGCGGGGTTCCCCTTGCCGTGCCGTGGCCTGCTGTCGTACCCCACCGGGTGGCCGTCGTCGTAGCGAGGCTGGGGGGGGCTGTAGTCCCTCCCGGGGCCGTCCTCGTAGGGGGGCCGGGGGCTGTAGCCAAGGGGGGGCTGCTGGGGGCCCTGCTGGTAGCCCGGAGGCTGGGGAGAGGTATGCTGGTCGTAGGGGGGCCACTGGTCGTCGTAGTGAGGCACGCGGTCGTCGTAGTGGTGCATGTGAGAGTCCATGTTGAGAGCCTTTGGTTCTGCGAAGCCGCCGTTGTAGCCGTAGGGCGCGTGGTCGTAGTCGCGGTAGGGCTGTTTGTCCGGGTACGAGGGCTGGTGACTGTAGCTCAGGGACGGCTTCAGGCCGTGGTTCACACGCACAGACTCCTCCATGCTGTACAGATCTTTCTTGTACATCTGAGGGAGGGAGGGGGGGGGGTGTAGTTCAACGGTTATCAGATTTTTGCATTTAAGTAGATGAAGCTCATAAGCTTGAAACGTTTTTCAGTCAATTCAATCCTCAAATTTGAGGTGAACAGCAACATGACATGGGGCCAATTACTTTCTTCTTTCTTACGTCGTAGATAACACAAACTTTACCAAGTCAAACATAGAAATAGGTTAATAGTACTACATATTAATACAGTTCTAATGAAAACACACAAGTCACAGTGCATATTAACAAGCAGATCCCGTTCTGAATGCATGTTTGACACGATGCCTCTCAGCCATGACTAAACACCCATGTGAAGGCTGAACAGGGTTCGGATTATCACACATTACGAGTTTGACATCTCTGAAAGGCTTCGTTTCAAACGTGTCATGTGTAGCCTGTAGGAACAGCACTTCTTGTAGGAACAGCACTTCCGGTAGGAACAGCACTTCCTGTAGGAACAGTACTTCCTGTAGGAACAGTACTTCCTGTAGGAACAGTACTTCCGGTAGGAACAGCACTTCCTGTAGGAACAGTACTTCCGGTAGGAACAGTACTTCCTGTAGGAACAGCACTTCCTGTAGGAACAGCACTTCCTGTAGGAACAGTACTTCCTATGAAAGAAGCTTGTTTGTGAGAGTCTACATGACACAACTACAATGGTACACAGACTGTGGCGCTTAGAAAGCACGCTTCCATTTTTCCATAAGGAGAATTGCTAGACAAGAGAGTGAGGACGAGAATTACTGTCTGCAGGTTAGCTTCTGTCATGCAACCAAAACATTCAGTTTGCGTCTAATGCGACTACTACGGCACAGTGGACACAGACAGGACATCTGCCACTACGGCACCACTGCAGGTGCTACTACAGGTCAGACTACAGAGAAGCTGAAAGGAAAACAAGATCCCATGAGGAGCCATGCAGAAGGAGGTAAGAGGCGACAGTTAGGGCTCTGGTGGTCCTCGTCCCGGCCAGACACACACCAGAGGCACCAGTGCCCCCTGGTGGCCCCGCCCTCCCGGCCCACTGTGGTGCGTGTGGACCCCTCCCAGGTTCACATTCTCCCTGGGGGAGGGGGGGGCCAGAGGCACACAGTGGGCTCACAGCGTGGGCGGGGCGGGGCAGGGCATGCAGAGAGCCGGTGGGAAGCGTGTGCGAGAAGACAGGCAGTTATACAAGAGCAGGCTGGGGGGCGGAGCAGGGCGGGGCGAGGGGCCCGGGGCCCTGTTCCGGGTGTGGCTCGGGAGGCAGCATCGGGTACCTTTGGTTCTGGCCCGGGCGGCTCAGACGGGAGGGGTTCGTGTGGTGGTGGGGGCGGGGCTAGATCGGGGGCAGGGCTGCTAAGGGGCGGGGCCTCTGGGCTCATACCCTCTAGCAGTACAGGCAGCTCAACAGCAGGGGGCGCTGCCGAGGCCCCGGGGGGCGAGGGCATGACCAGAGCAGCCTCAGTCTCGTCTTGCTGTGAAGTATCGTTAAGAGACATTTATAAACACAGGCTGCCAAGAGCACACACACTCAATCTACTGCAGGGTCTCTCGTCTCCTCACAGCCTCCTTCTCCTTAAGCACAATCATCATCCCTCCCCCCCTCCCCCCACAAGCCCTTGAGAAATGAGGAAAGGTTTGCTAAGAACGTAACATGTAATACAACAAGAATTTATCGATTACTGGAGGAAAAACACATTTAGTTTTTCATTAAAAACTCGACATGACACACACACAAACGCTCTCAGCGGAAAACGGAACGGTGAGATCCGGGCCAGCCTGTGAGCGACTGGCTCTACACGTTACCTGCTGAGGGGCGGCCATCTTGAACCCGGCAGGATCAATGCGGTTGGCGGGGTCCGGCTGCACGGGGTGCTGATAGCCGGCGTAACCGGGGGCGTCCTGGATGACGGGCGGGTCCTCTCGCACGGGCTCGGAGGAGCGCGTGATGGCGGGCTCCGTGGGCAGGCCCACCTCGTCGTTCAGCGTCTCGTCCAGCTCCTGGTCGGTGTAGGCCCCGCCCTCCGTGTCCGTGTCCTCGTAGTCTGACGTGTGGCGGCTGTCCGTGCTGTACATGGAGTACTCGCTGCCCGGGGCCGACAGGTAGGACAGGCGGTCGTCGTGGATGTCCAGGTCGTCCTCGGGCGCACCCGTCCGCCTGGCCAGGAAGGACAGACCACAGTCAGACACCCAGACATGGACCTCCCCCTTATAGAATACCTCCCCAAACCAGAACCCAGGAGGATGAGTCACCTTGCCCTCGGACACCCAGACCAGCTGGTTCTGCTGCTGCTGGGTCGTCTCCTTCAGGGCTCCGTACCAGCCCTCGTTCATGTTGTTCATGTTGATGGTGGCTGAGAGGAGGAGGAGAGAGAGAAGGATCACTTCCTGTCCACATGTATCACAGAGGGCCCGAGTCACAGGTCACACCATCCATCCCTCTCCTCCCCCTGATCCTGCCCTCGTCTCCGCCTCTCCATCCCTCCCTCCTCCCTCCTCCTCCCCCCCTCCCCCCCTCCCCCTCTCACTCACTGGTGAACAGGTGGTGGTTGTTCTTCCTCAGTTTGAGGGCGCGCTCGTACAGCTTCCTGGCGCTCTTCCTGGACTCGGAGCACAGCCGGGTCCTCATGTTCTTCACCCCCTGCTTGTTGTCGGGGTTGAGGAACACCACGATGGGGTACCACTGGGCGTAGTTCAGCCTGTCCACCGCGTTGGGCGTGATGTCCAGCACCGCATGCTTGTCCTGCCGCCCACCAGGGAAGGAAGAGGGACGTGGGGAGGAGAGAAAATAAAATAAAATGGCTGTTTAATATCTAGGTACAAGCTCCATTTCTGGGTGAAAGGGGGTTCAAAATGTGCAAGACTGTGTGTGTGTGTGGAGGCCGACTCACTCTGTCGATGATCTGCTTGATGTTGTGTGTGTGTGTGTGTGTGTGTGTGTGTAGGCCGACTCACTCTGTCGATGATCTGCTTGATGGTGTGTGTGTGTGTGTGTGTGTGTGTGTGTAGGCCGACTCACTCTGTCGATGATGTGCTTGATGGTGTGTGTGTGTGTGTGTGTGTGTGTGGAGGCCGACTCACTCTGTCGATGATCTGCTTGATGGTGTGTGTGTGTGTGTGTGTGTGTGTAGGCCGACTCACTCTGTCGATGATCTGCTTGATGGTGTGTGTGTGTGTGTGTGTGTGTGGAGGCCGACTCACTCTGTCGATGATCTGCTTGATGGTGTGTGTGTGTGTGTGTGTGTGTGTGGAGGCCGACTCACTCTGTCGATGATCTGCTTGATGGTGTGTGTGTGTGTGTGTGTGTGTAGGCCGACTCACTCTGTCGATGATCTGCTTGATGGTGTGTGTGTGTGTGTGTGTGTGTGTGTAGGCCGACTCACTCTGTCGATGATCTGCTTGATGGTGTGTGTGTGTGTGTGTGTGTGTGTGTGTAGGCCGACTCACTCTGTCGATGATCTGCTTGATGGTGTGTGTGTGTGTGTGTGTGTGTGTGTATAGGCCGACTCACTCTGTCGATGATCTGCTTGATGGTGTGCAGGCGGATGATTCCGGAGCTCCTCTGGTCTGTGCCGGCGTCTCTGGGTTCACTCTCTGGAAACATGGACAGAGACGTTAACAAACAAAAAACACATGCACACTCTCTATACACACAGCTGGAGTGCTGCAGGGCCACTCACTTGCGAGCTCAAACAGATCGGGCTCCTCTCTGGCGAGCTTCTCCCTCGCCACGTCTGCGATCGGCCCAAATATAACCACAGGCCTCAGGAAACCAGCTGGACGGAAACAAACAAGCAAGACGTCACGTAACCTTCCCTTGAAAACCTCGACATGCTTCTGAAGGAAGTGTCAGCAGCCGGGGGCGCGTGGCCGGGCCTCACCCTCTCTCAGGACCACCCTCTCGTAGGCGGGGAACTTGGTCTGGACGGGCTGGGCCGACAGGTCCTCCCTGCTCTTCCTCAGGTTCCTCTTGGAGCTGCGGAGCCCGCGGAACCTCCAGAAGTCGGCCCTGTCGCCCCCTGCTGTTTTGGGGAGGGTGTACTGCACGCTGGACAGCTGTTCAGCTCTGTAGGGGAGGAGGGGGGGGAGAGAGAGAGACTCTCAGCACACACCTTGATGTGTCTGGGCCGTAAACTTGGCACAGCGAAAGTCAACACTGCCGACACTGAGTCACTGATTTCACAAATTTGGTTAAATACATTCGAGAGGGACAGTGTGACTTTGGACAAGAGGAGATTTTGTTTCCGACGTCATCCAACAGTGCATTCTTATGGTAGACATACACTGGATGAACTGCCATAGCTGCACGTGTGTGTGTGTGTGCGTGTGTGCGTTACCTGTTCTTGTTGGGGATGATGCCCCGCTCCACCTCCTGGTGGTTCTTGCCGATGCGGATGGCGAGCCAGGAGCCCAGCTTGCCGTTGTAGAGGGTGTCCACCACGCGGAACACCTCGCCCTTGTTGAAGCTCAGCCCGTACGGAGACTCCTTCTCGTACTCAAAGTGGGTGCGGATGTAGAAGGAGTCGCCCACGTCAGACTCCACGATCCGCCGGTACACTGGACAAGAAGGCAACCATGGTCAGTTACAGAGGATCGCACAGACAGGGAACCACTTCCTGCTAGGGTTAGGGTTCTTTTTTATTTATTATATGTCTATTTTTCATTTGTTTGTTTTTGTTATTTTTTTCAAACTCACCATCCTTCTTCTTCTGGGCCAGGATGGTGACCTCTTCACCTTTAGGAAGGTCCAGCAGGAACAGCACCGCCTCTTCTCGGATGATGTTGGCAAAGTCCACGTTGTTTACCTACGACCAGGAAGGAGATGAGCAGGTTTAGAGCGACATTCTTTATCGAGAGAAAGTTCTGGGACATTGTTGCCCTTAAGTGGAGAGTAGAGATGACGTGAAAAACACCTTTGTAACTTCTCACACATTTCAAAGCCATCATGTAAAGAATTCAAGTAAATTGTATCCAGTTGTAAATTACAAGACACTGCCAACACGTCTTGACGTTTACATAACCCCCCTCCGACTTCATCATCACCATGGTGACTATAGAACACGTATGGCAGTTGGAGGACTCAGGCAGTAACACATCACTCAGGGGGGGAGGACAGGAGACGATGTATCGCCGGGACAAACGGAGAAAGGACAGGAAGCACACAGGCGGTTTTGTCTGTGTTTCTGTGCGTTGCTAGGAGACCAGCTCAGCAAGGCAGGAATCTGGGGAGGGCTGAGTGCTAAGTGAAGCTGGGAGCACAGCTCGGGAACACTGCCCGTAAAAAGCACCGCTGGTGGTAAATATACCGTTAACCACTCATGGTAAAGCAAAACAACACTCTATACAATCATCCCCCTGTAGCGTCTTGTTGATCCTTGATGCCCACTTTGCTTAGGCTGCTGTTTCGCAATGTTTGTGCACATTTCGCTGGCGTAGGCAACATCACACTTCGGCCCCCTCTTGCTTGAATTCAATTGGAAAACCTGATTGAATTTCTCACGACGTGCTCCCCGGGTGAAACTCGGTTGCGAGCGGGAATGAAATTAACTGTAGTTGTAATGTCGTTTGGACGGGGATGACTGAAGGCCGACGTGTATCTCTGCGTGCCTGTGACTCGCGGATCTCTGACTCGCGGATCTCTGACTCGCGGATCTCTGACTCGCGGATCTCTGACTCGCGGATCTCTGACTCGCGGATCTCTGACTCGCGGATCTCTGACTCGCGGATCTCTGACTCGAGGATCTGTGACTCGAGGATCTGTGACTCGCGGATCTCTGACTCGCGGATCTCTGACTCGCGGATCTCTGACTTGCGGATCTCTGACTCGAGGATCTCTGACTCGCGGATCTCTGACTCGAGGATCTCTGGGACTCCCGGATCTCTGGGACTCGCGGATCTCTGGGACTCTGGTGCAGCTGTGACTCGTGGATCTCTGTGACTCTGGTGCAGCTGTGACTCTCGTGTCTCACCCTGAGTATCTGATCCCCCTCTTCCAGACCCTCCTTGGCTGCGGGGCTGTCCTCCAGCACCCCGGCCACGAAGATGCCCACGTCGTTGCCCCCCGCCAGCCGCAGGCCCACGCTCTCTCCCTTCTTAAACTTCACCAGCTTCATGCTCGGCCTGGGAACACGGATGTGAGGACAGCGAGACAAAGGTTAGGTAATAGTGATGAACGATGTGTAACTGCCTACTATTTATTCGTTCAAATAAATATACCACTGACACTGGTCTAACAGAGACGTTAATGCTGTTGTGATCCGACTTTTTCTAAATGCATGATTATACAAAGCTTAAAAGCTGGCATAAAGCTTTAAAAGGTTGACATTAACATACTCAATGCTTTTTCCTTTATATAGTTGGAGAATTGTACTTTAATAGATTCATACATATATAATAACCCAATTAAATAGTTTTGAGTGTAAATTACTGAGAGAAAAAATAAGAAATGTATTAGCATCAGTGCTGGTGGACATTGCAAGGTTATCAGCAGAATCTCCATGGGCACATCCCATCTCTTTATCAGCTGAGTGCAGATGCAGAGCACAGGTTGTTTGAGCGGAGGCCTGAGGAGAGAGAGGAGGTACCGGAGGATGCTGTCATCGTGGGCGGCGCTGGGCACCGGGGCGTCAGAGGGGCTGACGGGCAGGTCCACATCAGGCTGGCCGGGCTGGGCGTACACGGGCTTGGGCTCTGAGGGGGATGGACGAGAGCAGAACCTGTTAAAGAGCACGGAGGCGTGTCCTGTGCAGAGGGCTGCTCAGATCCATGTCAGCAGGGACCCGGTATACGTGCAGGAGACTCACGGAGAGCCGCTCCTGAAACGTACAGCTACACGTCATTGCAAATCTGAATGCACTCCAAAAGCATAATCCCCTTTTGGAAAACAAGCCTGCACTGGCGCAAACACTCTCCAGAACCCACGCATAGGGCTCCCCCCCTCCTCTCCAGAACGTTCTCTGGGGAGGAGGGGGGCGGGGTCTTGAGCAGTGGGGTCAGAACGACAGGCAGCGGGGGGGCTGTAGGCGGGGGGGGAGCCGACGTCAGAGCCAATCAGCTCACACTGTTTGTTTTCACTTAACTCCAGCACTTAACTCAGCAGGAATTAGAATTTCTCTATTTGGTGGCTGGGCTATTAAACACAGCTCAGGCCACCGCTGCTCTGCTTGGCGCTTCATTCCACTACATGCCACCGTTTGGCTACGACATGAATGCCTTGACAAGGTCACGGGGGTGAGCCTGCATTGGATTTACTGTAGCAAACACCAGGGAACAAGCATGACGTAGATGCTGTCGATATGGGTATTCGGAGTATTTGCCTACTGAGTTTGCATGGCGAGCTTGTGGTCTGGGTGGTTTAGGCGTGCGGGGTGAGGGTGCGATGAGAGAGGGTCTGACCTGGGAGAGGGGGAAGCAGCTTGTCCTCACGGCCCCCGGACGGCTCCTGGGGCTTGGGGATAGGAAGCTCCTCGGCCAGCTTGGCAGACATGGGGATGGGCTTAGAGATCTTCTCATCTTCCCGACTCCTGTGACTACAGACACACAACAACAACAAATGTATATATTTAAAGATATGCTGTACATTTCTCACATTTGTGTTTGTTTTGCTATCTGGAGAAGGGGTGAAAAGAGAACAGATTGGGGCTGTAGAGAGAGGGAGGGCGGAGGCCCAGATGTGAGGGTATCATGAAAACCAAACCAAAAGCAGAGCTAGAAACACAGGCCGACCATGTGACCTCCGAGCTCTGTTCACTGCAGTGGTCGTGTGAGGCCAGGGTAGCTGCTGGAGTGTGAGGCGTCTCCGTGGTGACGTGGTCTTGAAGGTCACCGCTCGGTTTTTCCCTCTCTTTTGTCTATTTATAGAGCGGCTTATCTGAAGCGCTGGAGAGAAGATTCTGTCCTCCAGGTGAAATTCACTGGGTGGTTCTGGCAAAGACCCACAAACGGCTCAACCTAAGAGCCAGCTGTTAACACTGGAGGGTAAAATGACTGATTTAGGGTCACCAAGACATGTCTTTGATGTCTACTGTACTCTCAGACCCATCCAATTATATTTTTCTTTTTCCTTTTTCCAATTCAAGAATTGCTAGTTGACTGCTCTGCATGCTAAGTGCAGGTTGCAGGACCAGCAACCGTGCTAAACGGTGCAGGAAGCCTGGTGTCCTGGGGATCTTAGACCTCCAACCTCCCAGCTGCATGACTGGACACGGACACAACTCCACTCTCCCAAATGTACATTTACATTTGAGTCATTTAGCAGACGCTCTTATCCAGAGTGACTTACAGTAAGTACAGGGACATTCTCCCCGGGGTGAGTAGGGTGAGCACACAACGTCATTTGGCACAGCCGGGAATCAAACCAACAACCTTTTGATTAATAGCCCGACTCCCTAACCGCTCAGCCATCTGAACCCCATGTGACTTCATTGTCACAGCAAAGATGGGGAAGTGAGTCTGTGTTTGTGTGTGTGTGTGTGTGTGTTTTAGATGGATTCTCACTCCCTGACAGACACACACATTTGTTTAACCGGGTGGAAGTCTGGAACTGAGCGACACAGTGACTGTGAAGGAGCTGATACAAGCTGTGGAGGAAAACAGCTTATTCAACATGTCCTGGAAGAGGCCCGTGCCCTCCCTGCCAACCACTCAGCACTGGGGAAAACAGGTCACAGATCAAGTCCAGATAAATCAATCTAGCCTGACCTCTCCCCTCTGTCATTAACCCCGACTCTCTCAATTCCCTACTATGTCACTGAGCCAAAAGACCGCTTTCCTACGTGCATCGTTTATAAGGCAGGCATTAAAAAAAAGGACTGTATCTTAATATGGTGTTGAGTCCTAAGAAATCCTAATTTTGTGTTGACCTCAATCAGACAAACTGGCAACACAGGCACAAGCAGGCTGACACAGCCACACACACACACGCACGCACACACGCGCGTCAGGAGTCATAGCAACGACTCGGCTGAATGGCACAGGCCGACCAGCGGCCACGAGCGTCAGAAACAGTCCTTTGTTTAGGGCCATTGTTAGAAAGCCATATTGTCTTTGTGCCAAACATGCGGTCTTCACTCTGAAAACAGTGTTGGACAGACACGGAGATCATGTGACACTCACACAGGCCACTTCCTGACAGCGGGCCTGGAGCCCTGAGTCGTTCCAAAGACAAGGCACTCAATAATTGATGTCACAGATCGTGACTACGGCAATATCACGTAAACCAGTGGGGTAGAACAAGCGGAGATTCCCCACGTGAACCCATTTTGATTTGGATCAAGAACGTGTACTTTTGCCTCCTCACCTAGTCAGCCATCCATTCTATCCCAAATAAAGATGATGGATTCTTTTGACTGAAAAGGCTTATAGGCTCACAAAAGGGAAGGGAAGACTTCAGATTCTGAACATTAAAGTCTTTATCAGACCTACAAAGGGGATCCTCCCACCAGCTAATCTACTTTACTATGACAGTAACTATTCTATATATATATATATATATATATATATATATATATATAATATATATATATATGTATAGAGAGAGTCTATATATCTCCTTGCGAAAGGCTACCCAACTTACGGTAGTCTCCAACAACTGAGGCAGGAAGAAATAATAAAGTAAAAGACAAATAGAGACAATTAGAAAATAAAAATACATGCGATGACCTGGCTAAAGACAGTGAGTGACCTGTGATGTCCACTGGGTTAGGGGCAAGTGTGTGAGGAGCGTGTGTGTGTGGAGCGTGTATGTGGGGAGCGTGTGTGTGTTCTGTGGTATCTTACCTGCCGTTGCTGATCTGTGGAGGCGAGTGTCTGGAGTGTTCCGAGAGGTCCTGTCTGTCCGGCGAACGGGAGCGGCTGTTGCCATGGCGCTCGTGAGATCGGGTGGAATGGTCGGACCCCAGCGAATGGATGTCTGAAATGTCTGTTCAACACCCCCAAAAACAGCAGATTTAACACTGTTCGCCTGCTAACACTGTAGCACCCGTTTCTGAAATGAGCATGTTTAACTGTGAATCACAGTGGGTAGAAGTTTATCCTAACCCAAAAGCATTTCTGTGGTAAAAAACAAAGACATATCAGAGAACAGAGTGGTGATTTGAAGGGTACTTTAAAGAAAGATTTAACCAAAATCATGTCTCATAGCTATAAAAATGTCCACTATAATTCATCACGTTAACATTAATTTGATCATATGTATCCTTTTTTACGTTATATTTTATCTGTATTTATTTGTCCGATCGGACAACTTCGTACAGCATTCTATTTGTCGGAACAAAAAGTATGAGTCGCTCCTACCGTCTCTGTCGGAGGCGTTGGCGGAGGGGATGCTGTCGTCCATGTCCGGAATGTTTAGCAGCGTCGCCCTCTCATCCCTCTGCACCACCATCTTTAGCTTGCCCTTTGACCTTTCAATCAGCTTCTTAGCGTCTATCAAGGAGAGGTTTTCTGTCACTGTGCCATTGATCTGAAAGGGGAAAAAAACGTTAACTTTCTCTCCATTCCTTCTTCACTCCTTACATTTAGTCATTTAGCAGAACGACTTACAGTAAAGTACAGGGACATTCCCATCGAGGCAAGTAGGGTGAAGTGCCTTGCCCAAGGACACAACATCATTTTGCACGGCCGGGAATTGAACCAGCAACCTTCTGATTAATAGCCCGATTCCTTAACCGCTCAGCCATCTGACCCCTTCCTCCCACTCCACCCCCCCCCCTACCTTCAGCACCACAACCCCCACCCCCTACCTTAAACACCCACCCCCCCCCCTACCTTAAACACCCCCCCCCCTAACTTCAGCACCACCCACCTCCTACCTTCAGCACCACCCACCTCCTACCTTCAGCACAACGTCCCCCCATCCTACCTTCAGCACCACGTCCCACCCCCCCCCATCTACCTTCAGCACCACGTCCCCCTCCTACCTTCAGCACCACCCCCCCCATCTACCTTCAGCACCACGTCCCCCCCCCTCCTACCTTCAGCACCACCCCCCCCCCTCCTACCTTCAGCACCACCCCCCCCATCTACCTTCAGCACCACGTCCCCTTCCTACCTTCAGCACCACGTCCCCCCTTCTACCTTCAGCACCACCCCCCCCTCCTACCTTCAGCACCACCCCCCCTCCTACCTTCAGCACCACCCCCCCCCCTCCTACCTTCAGCACCACCCCCCCCCCTCCTACCTTCAGCACCACGTCCCCCTCCTACCTTCAGCACCACGTCCCCCTTCCTACCTTCAGCACCACGTCCCCCCTCCTACCTTCAGCACCACCCCCCCCTCCTACCTTCAGCACCACCCCCCCTCCTACCTTCAGCACCACGTCCCCCTCCTACCTTCAGCACCACGTCCCCTTCCTACCTTCAGCACCACGTCCCCTTCCTACCTTCAGCACCACCCCCCCCATCTACCTTCAGCACCACGTCCCCCCCCCTACCTTCAGCACCACGTCCCCCTCCTGGATGTTGCCGTCCCGGGCCGCCAGGCTCTCTGGGGAGATGTCCTTCACGAAGATGTGGCTGGCCAAGCGCAGGCCATACTCTGCTTACAGAGTGAACGACAGCAACAAAGAGGATGTTAGCACAGGAGTCCCAGCGACCACCTCCGCTCACATACACACACCACAGCTCACACACACACCACAGCAGCTCACACACACACACCACAGCAGCTCACACACACCACAGCTTACTCAAGACAATAACCCAGAAACAGTACGGCACCTTCACCAGTCCAGATGACAGTTCTGGACAGAGGAGCCTTGCATCCGTCCCGACTTTGTGATGCTCACCTTCATTTTTGCGTGATTTGACGAGGGTGACCTTGGCGGGCCTTGGGGGGAGGTTGATGGAGCGGTGGTCCGAGCGCGGGGAGATGCTCCTGTCTCGGGAGCCGCTGCGCTCGCGCTCCCTGTCGCGGTCCCGTCGCCCGGTGCTGCGCCCGCTCCGGCGGCCCACGGCGCCGCCGTACGCGCTGGGGCCGCTCCTCGCGCTGCGCGTCTCGTAGATCTCCTCGTCGTAGCTGTCCTCCTCCTCGTCGTGCTCGGACATGGTCTCCCTCTCGCCCAGGCGGCTCATGGGGACGTGGACCTTCCGCTTCCGTCTGATGGTCTGGCCCGGGGAGAGAGACTCCGTCAGCACCCGCACATATATTTTATATGTATTTTTCTCTCTTTTATATATTTTTCTCTCTTTTTATATATATATTTCTCTCTTTTTAGCGTTATATTCTTGAATTACCAAGATCCCCACTCTGGGTGTGTCTGCTACTACAGATAGCAGCCTGACCAGAGGGCTCAGCCCAGCTATGGTGGCACAGATACTCAGAAATCAGCACTGGCTTTTTAGCCGGGAATGTTAGCCTCGTCCTTCTGTGAAAGTCTCGAGGCTCTGCCCGGTCTCATTAAACTCAAAACGTCTCGGAGGTTTCGCACTCGCAGCATTGGAGTGTCACTGTCATCCCCACACAGTATCTCATCATCACCAAGTCGAACCAAATTCAACTGCATTGCATTGTGCCATGCGCCGTTTCAAAACGGATACTCACGATTTTCGCATTCTTCCCACTTTTCCGAAGCTGTTGGACCGCGTATGCATGCTCCACGTTGTCCATGGAGACAGCATTGACCATCACAACTCTGTCATTTTCCCTGTGGAGCAGAGAGAGCCCTTGAGCACACAGACACGCTGGAGCCTCCAAGGATGAAACATGCTGAAATACTGAAAACCAGTCATCAAATACTGATAACTGGTAATCGAATACTGATAACCGGTAATCCGATAGCGTTCGTGAAAAGAAACGGATCTTACTGCAGAAGGCCTTCTGCGGGGCCTCCCTTCAGGACATCTGAGATAACGATGGAGGTCTCGCCGCTCTGAAAATGAGGGTTATCCCGACCGCCTGAGATGGCTATCCCAAAGCCAAACCCTGGTGCCTGCACAAACACAAACAGGAAGATCAGAGGAACAGAAGGTGTTTGGACTAAGTGGCGCAGGATTCTTCACAGGAGAGGAGGGTTGAAATGGAGAAAATGTATTTTTCTGTTCTCTGTGAGACCGAGACCCACTGGGACAAGTCCACGACTGGGGCCCAGCCTGAGGGGGATGCGGAGGAGAGAGAGAGATATTTCCTCCACACCTCTCCTCAGGAACCACACGTCCTGCAGTTAGGAGCCTGACTGGTTGAGAGAACACGTGGAGAGCGAGATGGAGAGATTGTGCGATGGGGTGGGGAAGGACAAAGATAGCGAGACAAGGGCAGACTAGAGATACAGGGAGGAGGGGCCTGGATAGAGGAGGTAAAGGGACCATGGTAGAGAAGAGAGGGGAGCGAGAGACACCTACCCTGTGCAGAGTCACTGTGTGCTGTTCCCATATGACAGTCTCCTCCATTGCTGCGCTCTGTGGAAGACAACAAGAGGGAAACAGTGTGATTATCATCAGCCCTAATTAAGAGTCCGCAGCCTCGGCTTAGATGCTACCAGTTCTGGAGACGAACGCTCCCGGCTTTGTCTAAAAATAATAACGTAATAACAAGGCATTGAGGGAAGAAGAAAAAAAAAGACGCTAGAATTTCATGTGCGCCCATTTGATCTGAATGACAGCCTTTTCTTTCATGCAGGATTGGGAAATGTCTCCAAACTGCTAATCGTCTCCATCATTAAGTGCCCTCCTGTTTTTTCTTCCACCGAGGCCCAGAGGACAGGATACCGCAGAGGCCCTCTCTGAGACAGGAGAGAGCGTGGAGCCTATGGAGGGCCAGCTACCCCGAGGTGCTGCTGTATTCACTTGCATGACTTCTGCATTGCAGCAGAAGGCAGGCAGGCAGGCAGGCAGGCGAGATGGCCAACAATGACAATCATTGAACTGGACCTGAGTTATGACAGCATGCTACTGCGACCAGTTACAACAGGAAACTGAATGAGAATACAGTCTCACTGAAGGCCATGCTGGGTGTAGCACCCGGCAGATCGAGCAGCCGTTTGTGCTTTTACAATATTCGCTTGGTGCCCGAGGCTATTAATAGCACGGCTCTTACACTTGGCTTTAGGTCCAGTTCACTCTGGGTGAACGACGTCAACACAGCCACGAGACACCGTCACTGCCAGTCAAGCTCCACACACACACGCTCCCCACACGCTCCCCACACACACACACACACACACTCTGTATGTAGCTCTCTGACTTCCAAAGAGACGGGAGTGTGTGGGACTTAAGCGGCGACATGAATTAGCGGGGTTAGGGTGGGCGGTCACAGGGGTCTCTGCTTTTAACACCCACACACTTCTGCTACTCTCTGAACGTATTACAGACTAGTCAGCATGTGCTTTAAAACTCTACAGAGGACAATGGTCGTAAAAAAAAATACAGTAAAAAGTCTGTTGGCTTTAACACTGCGGAGGTGGCTGGAGGAAGTGAGTGGTTGTCATGAAACGAGACTCTGGCACGTTAACAGTCAATAACTTCCACAGTACACTGGAGGCCAAGGTGAGAAGGGACTCGGGTCAATCCCTTCTGCTGGCAGCTAAACACTAGGGGTGGGGGGGTGAATCGATTCATATTCGAATCTCGATTCAGTCTTCTAGCGATTCACAAATTGAAATCGTTGTTGGTAATTTTGTTAAATTTTTCTTCACCCTACTTGCCTCGGGGAGAATATCCCTGTACTTACTGTAAGTCGCTCTGGATAAGCGCGTCTGCTAAATGTAAATATAATATGTTTGTGCAGCATGTGGGTTATCTGCCGGATGAAAAGGCCTGGGTAGGCTGCAGTACTGGAAGGGCTTTAGCTAGCCTGCTTGACTAGAAGACTGAACATCCCAGCTGTGAACAGGGGGGCTTGCCCAACATCTCCCACTGCAAATCCTCCTCCTTCTGCCCAGACGCAGGGCCAGCGAGGCAGAGAACACACAGGCTGAAATGAGCTCATGTTGAGCCCCATTAAAACATAACGAAACATGAGGGGGCTGAATCTTTCATTAAAAGCAGCATCCAATCAGGTCGAAGGAGAGGGGGGGGCAGCATCAGCTCCAATCAGGCCGAAGGAGAGGGGGGGGGGAGCTAGCCTTGGGGCTGACTGGACCTCGAAAACAGCTCTGCCAACTTCAAACCCTCATCACGGCTACCATGGCAACTAAGTGCTGCCGTGACAATCCAGTACTTATCTCTTTAGAGGAGAGAAGTGCCTCTCTCTGCCCAACAATCAGGCGGACACAGTCACAAGACATCTGTGACAGGCTAGACCCGCGATCAAACCACCGCTGCAAAACACACCAACACATCGAGGATCGCTGCAGATCGAAGGACAAGCCTTTTCCTGTGGATGGACAAGCTGTCAGCCAAAGAAGAGGATGGTACTCTGGTCACTGGTTACATTAACCCCCCCCCGCCCACCATCCCATCCCTTTCCTCTACTACAGTCAGGACCCCTCCACCAGGGCCCACACTGTGTCCTCAGCTCTACTACAGTCAGGACCCCTCCACCAGGGCCCACACTGTGTCCTCAGTTCTACTACAGTCAGGACCCCTCCACCAGGGCCCACACTGTGTCCTCAGTTCTACTACAGTCAGGAGCCCCTCCACCAGGGCCCACACTGTGTCCTCAGCTCTACTACAGTCAGGACCCCTCCACCAGGGCCCACACTGTGTCCTCAGCTCTACTACAGTCAGGACCCCTCCACCAGGGCCCACACTGTGTCCTCAGCTCTACTACAGTCAGGACTAGGGTTGCAAAGGGGCGGAAAGTTTCCGGTAAATTTCCGGAAAGTTTCCGGAAAGTTTCCACGGGAATTTTGGCTCGGGAATTTTGGGAATTTTGAAAACAAAAATCAGCCAACGTTTTTTTGCAAAAGCATATAACGGGGAACTTAAATGTAGTTGGGAACAAGTCTATGCACGCCTAGCTCAGCTGGACTCTGAATGCAGCTGGTTGGAAACATTGTCTGCCAGAAACATAAACGTAAACATAAAACGTTCTGTTGTTTTTGAACGTCTTTGTCATCAGTGTTGCGTCTGAACGTTTCAACCCTATGCCTGGCAAGTGTGAGAGCGCCGAATTGCGTAGAGGCCAAGAGCGGTATTGCAAACAGATAGAGATTTCAATTATAGCTTGCAACATATTGAAATACATTTTTGGAGCTGTGAATTTAGTTAAACATTTTGAATTATGAACTATGAACTGAACTAGTTCATTTTAAAATTTGTGAACTATGAACTGAACTAGTTCATGTAGAAAGTGAACTTTCCCAACCCTGTTTGTCATTACCTAGCCTATTGATTACTTGGTAATCTGAAGCCATGTTCATTTTAATACCAAGTTTATTTGGTACCAAAATGTCCAAAAAGTCAAAAATTACATTTTTAAAAGTTGTATTATAAATGTTTGCATGCATGTATGCTTATGACAAGGTAAATACAGTTAAATTACCCCTATATTTCCAGTTTATTCCCGTTTATTCCCGTTAATTCCCGTTTATTCCCGTTAATTCCCGTAAATTCCCGTTAATTCCCGTTAATTCCCGTGGAAAGTTTCCAACTTTGAATATTCCCGGAATTTTGCAACCCTAGTCAGGACCCCTCCACCAGGGCCCACACTGTGTCCTCAGCTCTACTACAGTCAGGAGCCCTCCACCAGGGCCCACACTGTGTCCTCAGCTCTACTACAGTCAGGACCCCTCCACCAGGGCCCACACTGTGTCCTCAGCTCTACTACAGTCAGGACCCCTCCACCAGGGCCCACACTGTGTCCTCAGCTCTACTACAGTCAGGACCCCTCCACCAGGGCCCACACTGTGTCCTCAGCTCTACTACAGTCAGGACCCCTCCACCAGGGCCCACACTGTGTCCTCAGCTCTACTACAGTCAGGACCCCTCCACCAGGGCCCACACTGTGTCCTCAGCTCTACTACAGTCAGGAGCCCCTCAACAGCGGAGGGATGACACAAAAAGAGGGCAAACAAAAGTTTGAACAAGGGAACTCCCTCTGGTCTTCTGCAGCGGATGTACGCACTAGGGAAGTCTGAATAAGCAGATGGCTGAAACACAGAGCTCGAGTCCTGCTGGTGAAGTTTGGCTGAAACACAGAGCTCGAGACCTGCTGGTGAAGTTTGGCTGAAACACAGAGCTCGAGAACTGCTGGTGAAGTTTGGCTGAAACACAGAGCTCGAGTCCTGCTGGTGAAGTTTGCTCCTTGGGGAGCAGGATTTACACCCGTCTCTAGTGGCTGATCAGCGCAGTAAAAACGCTGATGCAATGTACTCTGCACCATTTTGTCTGAATTTATGGCTGGGGGAGGCGAAGGGGTTTACAGCTAAACTGAACAGCTAAGGTACTCGATTCCAGTTGACACTAAATCTTGAATAGGCCTAGTTTCTTCTCTTGACCGTATTTAGTACTTTAAAACACATTTATGCCCCAACAGCACAGTACAAAACTTTACAATGGAACCTGAACAAGAGTGATTCCTCCTTCTCCTGCAGAAGGTGTTGCCCTGGTAACAGTGAGAGAACGCAGTGTAGTGGTGAAGTATACTGAAGGCCCTCCTCTTTAACTGTGTCTGCATCCATTCACAGCAGTTTGCATAGTGAACATGACATTTGACTGCATAACCCGCCGACAACACTTCCCTGCTTAGCCAGCGTAAACAGAAACTAGGATACTTGTTACTTTTCTCATGTTACTTTGAAGATAAAAAGAGAAATGCTAAAAGACTACAAGCTAATTAGGCCCCTCACTGTGAAGACCAACCCCCTATCGAGGATTAGATTAGACACAGGGAGTGAACAAGACAAACATTTGCTGGCCATCGGTATTGTGCCTGGAGGGTTATAGTGCAGTGCTCTTGTACACAGTTTGCATTTGGTGTCAGTATCCAGTAATCAATGACTTTGTGGCCCTCTCTCGTGTGCCCTTTGTGGTCACACACAGACTGTGCCAACACGAGGCAGGCGGAGCCAGGGCTGGCTCACTCTCTATGGAGGCAGGCCATGGTAGCTGTGTGTGGAGGCAGGCCATGGTAGCTGTGTGTGGAGGCAGGCCATGGTAGCTGTGTGTGGAGGCAGGCCATGATAGCTGTGTATGGAGGCAGGCCATGATAGCTGTGTATGGAGGCAGGCCATGATAGCTGTGTGTGTGGAGGCATGCCATGGTGTCGCGAATTCACGCTTGTTCCATTAAGAGTGGTATGAGATGATGATGACTCAATAATGCCCAACAGGGAAGTTAGTCCTCCCAGGCAGGTCTAACGAGATACGTTTGATACGGTGTCCTTTAACGACTAGCCTAATTCCTCCCTAACAGTAAGAACAAGTCTTTTCCCCTTTATCAAATCAACCAATCAGCGTCATCGAGTTACAAGAAAGTCAAGAAGCTTCTTGCCAATCCATGCTTAGTCAGTCGCTGTTCTGGGTCAGATTTGACAGGGGAGTAACCCTCTGCTACTGAAAAGGTCACATGACTCAGTCGAGGACGGAGAAGGCCTGAGAGCGCAGAGTCTCGTTAGACCAGCCCGGATAGGATACCATCGTGATGAGGCATCAGAATCTCAACTACAGCCTCGTCCAGCCCATAGCCTAACCCCTACAACACTGGAGGGAATGCACTGTGGGTTTATATAACCACGTTACGCCATCCACTCCTCATTAAAACAGGGCTTGTAACTAATAAAGCCTATTATTTCCACCAGGAACAGAGCAGAAAGCCTTGCAGAAGTGAGGCAGTGCGACAGGGGTGTTTAATTCTCTGATTAGCAGATTGTGTGCTGTGGTGTGGTTGAGGGGGTGAGGCAGAATCGTATTCAATTTTGACCGCCATGGGACAGAGGGGCTAAAAATAACGCTAATTAGTTCTGCTGTTGTGATGCTGCAAAAGCTGGATTACTGGGAAACTTGTGAACAGGGGCCTGGAACTAACACCCTTTGGGTAAGACGCTCAGATACGAGTAACAAAAGACGTGAATGTGATGGAATACTGGGAGCCGAGGATCACACAGCCTGTTCTGTTAACCTCCCTGTGGACTTCAGAGGATTCATTAGTGACCTCTGCGGTTGGAAGGGAGATGGAGGTCATCTCCACAAATGCCTGCAGCAGGACGGAAAGTGACTTTTTCAATCTGTCACTTTTCACAGCTAAACAAAAGCCAGTCTGTACTTTTGGCCGGAACAGGGAAGAGATGAACGCCTCTGGAGGAAGGCTTTGTGTTACTGCCAGCGGAATGAAACAATCCAGACTTGTTATTGTGACCGCACAGGTTACAAGTACACCATCACGCACAAGAAAACAAGATCATCTTCAGATCACTGCCAACACATTACACACAATACAATGACTAAGACCAGAGAACGCCAAAACGCAATATAAATTGTTTAGCAAACAAACGTACTTGGAGAACATTGTATAGGTTTGTACTGTGGCCAAAGGCAGAAAACAACCGAGGTATCGCTCTCCAACTAGGGTCCTGGCAGCGGAGCGGAAAACAAGCGGAATGAGATGATTGATCACTTCAGAGATTGGAAACGAGGCGCCGGAGAGTGCTGACAACAGCTCAAACTCTCCTGCCTCAGAAAACGTATTCTAATGCTGATGGTCTGTAGTAGCACCAGAGAAGGGGTCCCCTGAGAGCTAGGACACTTTCTGCACAAACTGTTGGCGGACTGCAGATCACTCCTCCACACACACACACACACACACGCGCGCGCGCACACACACACACACACACACACACACACAGCAAATACGGTAGCATGAGATGCCAGAGTTTCACATTAACAGTGAAATAAAATGCAACTGCAGATGATAACAGAGACCATAACAAAGACCGTAACATGCACCAACATGCATGATGCGCCATGTGAATGAACCAGAACCCATGCTGCTGCAAGCAAAACGATTTACAGGCTAAACAGTGAAGTAGCAAGCACTTACAGCCGTCCATCCTGTTCATCAGAGGACACAAACAACAGCCTCTCTCCCACCTCCAGATACTTCTCTGTCAATCCGGCAGGAGATTCCTGCGGACGCACATGAGCAGCCTCGGAATATGGCTGTGCCCAATCAGAGCTTCGGAATATGGCTGTGCCCAATCAGAGCTTCGGAATATGGCTGTGCCCAATCAGAGCTTCGGAATATGGCTGTGCCCAATCAGAGCCAAGAGGAAGAAGCCCTCTCTCCCTGCCTTCTCCTCGCCTGGATCTGAAACCGCTGGACTCAGTAGCAGATGACAGGGGTTGTGAAACACTCCCTGCAATCTGGGAGAAGCCAATTCACAGCTACAGCTCAATCGACTGTATGGACCCGCATGTGTCTGTGCTTCATCAAAACAGACCCCCTCCCCTTTCTTTCTCTCTGTCTCTCTGTCTCTCTGTCTCTCTGTCTCTCTGTCTCTCTCTGTTGCCCTCTCTTTCTTTCTCCCTCTCTCTGTTGCTCTCTCTCTCTCTCTCTCTCTCTCTACACACTCACGGGATCGAAGCAAATCCCCCTGGTTTGGCAGCGATCTGTATGGGATCTGCAGTTCCGCTACAGCATGGGACCGCTCTGTAGCAGCGAGCATCCATCCGCAGTGTAAACTGCTGTATCGGATTTAACCCTCGCATCGCCACAGGGAATCTACTGAGCTAGGCTAACGCTAGTCCAATTCTGCTGGTTACATGCTGCCCCTCCACACGTGGGATAAGTATTAGATGACGCCCTCCGAGGTGCGCTGCATCTAACGCACACAACTAGGCTAGCCGCTCTGGAGGTGTCCAAGACCGTTCACTTTCATTTAAACAGACAACGACCACAAGAAGGAGATGCAGTCCAGGAGGGCACTCAAAAGCATGCTACGGATAGATGAATACTGGGGAGTGAAACTGCAAACTTTTACAATCAGACCAAATAGACTGCATGAAATAGTGCAAGGCTAATTGAATAAGTGTCAGGTAATAAAAGGCCTTCGTCAAGACCAGGGGTGTCAAATCCTGGTCCTCAGGGGCCGCTGTCCTGTATGTTCTAGACACTACAGCATGCAGAGAGCAACAATCTGTGCAAACGAGTGCAAGGGTACAATGAAGCATATCTGTGCCACAGCACGTTCTGTGCTCATCACAGAGCGTTAAACAGAGCGGGCCCCGGTGTTCTGTACAGAGGAGTGCAGTGGCGTGCCGCCCCATCTCTGCTGTGGCTCACGGGCCACCGGGTCTGTCACGCTGGGGTTTCATCACCGTAGAGCACGAGAGTGGTGACAGATTCCAGACATTCCTGCCTCTCTCCACCACCGTCGGCTTCCAAGACAAAAATGAATCATTTCCCAATCGGCCACACATGGAGCCTACAGCCTCTGCGTCCTTAATATGTGGTATTACTGTGATTTCACCCCCCCCCCGATGCAGGCTCATTACCTTTTTGAAATTATGCATTTGTGTCAACGACATTGCCCATAAAACACACAAAACAGAAGATGACGGAATTCTCTCATAACCATCTCAAAATACAGATGCAATAAGAATGGGTTGGGGGTTGCATGCACGCTCCGGTTCGGCAGTTATTCTATATCACAGTCTATAAATAGCCCAAGGTTGCTGACGCCTCAGTATTATAAAGAGCCCTATACATAATGATTTGGTCTCAAGTTCCAGTGGTGTAGAAGAGGACAGAACCATAGGTGCTTTGGCAGAACCTGCAGCTTATTTCTCCCAAAACTTTCCACTGTGACGCTAGCATGACGCTAGCACGTGGGGCTGTTAGTGTCCTCTGGTATCAGAGGGTGGAGTGAACTGTGATGCAGGGCCCAGAGCCTTGCTTATCATGTAGCAGGTTAACAAATGCTGAGCTATCAAACCCTAGCATCAGCTGTCTATAACAAAAGGCAAATAGAATGAGAATCCTATTTTCAACGCATTCCATCTATTGATCCACTAAAGGAACCAAATTGCCTGGAGGAGCCATGTTTGTTTCGGAGCTTGCTACGTTTCTAGCTGAAGTTAGGATTACCAGAGAATGGGAGACACTTGTCTGGGAGGCACTTGTGCCAGGAAATCAGCTCCAGAACTCAGCCAACCCAACGCTGGCTATCAGTGATCCACACAAAACACACACACAGGGCAGGAATGTGCTGATAAGCAGCAATGAGCTCTGCCTTCTATCCTTTACACTGATTGAAGTGAAGACAAAGCACCAATGAGAAACTGTGATAAGAGGCCATGTCTGCACCATTACAAAGGGGGTCGTAGTAAAACCGTGATTGATAGTAATTGTAGCATCCACAGAAAGCCCTTTGCATGTGATAGTTCAGTGCCACTTAAAAAAATAAGGGAAATATTTATGGTGATGCTTGATTTACAGTATTGAGGGCTATGGTTCCTTTTCCCCCCCTCCTGAGTAGACTTCTGGTACGAAGGGGACCCATAACTATATCGGAATTCAAAATCAGGCAAACAAATACTTTATCAGCCGACAGAACTCTTCCGCCTGTCAGGTGGTAAATAACCACAGCACACGCAGTAAAACCTGAATGTGTACTAAGCCAAGGCGGAATATTGGCAGTGTTCCAGGTGACATCATGTTGGAAATACTACATCGGGCACCACAAAATATGACTCATTAACTTGGAATCAGTGAAACCTCCGACTACCGTGGGCCTTTAAAAGGTCTGAACTTCAACTTTGATTAGTAAGAGAGTAAAAAAACTGCTTATAACAGGCTTAGGTATACACTCAATATGAATGAGAAGACAAGCTTGTCATAAAATATTTATTTCACTATTTAATGACAAATCCCCTTCACGTTGGCTAAAACTCCCAATATGTTTTTACTCCAATAATATTTTATTTAATCAACTTGCCAGAAAGCAGGTTAATTAGCAGCAATGTTTAGCTTAAAAATGTGAATTAAAGAAACTTAACGAATCTATTCTCAAGGACAATTATTACCTGAGAAAAATTCTCATATTTATCCTAGCTGTAGTAATGTTTTTGAAGGACAGCTTGTTAACCAGCACCGTTTTGATTAGTAAATGATGTAAGTGATGTGATTGTCTATATTGTTGCTAACTCAAACTGATAAAAGAAAAGTTATAAAGACTGGTAGAGTGACTGTAATAAATACATAAAAACACGCACGCACACACCTAAACCAATTGCACCTGAAACAAAACCATTACAAATACCAAAACAGTAAAGGCATGTGTTGCATTAAACACAACAGAAACAGCCTATGGTATACGGGGCAACGCCCCGATGTACAGGTGTCTCCTATAGCCAGCTAGTAACGGTTCAAGTATCTATTTGTAGCTAGCTAGCGAAACTATCACCCCGCCTCATAGGAATGACCTTCCATACCCTGAATGAAACGGAAACATTCATAGTTTGCTAATAGGGATGGCAAGAGGCTGTTGCTAATACAGTTCTAGACGATACGGTGGCTTAATATATTGGAATTATTTATTGCCATAGAAACTAGCTAAGATTAAACATACCTTAGTCAGAGGAACCCTGCCTGGCCGACATTTTGTTCCTACTCCCGGATAGGCAAGTTTAGCATTGCTCTGCACAGTCAGCTAGTAGTAACAACACAGCTGCTACAGTATAACATTCTGAACCAACTCGCCATGGTGTCAGCGTGCGACACCGCTTTCTCATACCTTTCAAATGAAACGGAAACACACCTCAAAATAGCTGTCTAAATAGTAGCTGCCTATATGGGTAGGGATGGCTAGCTGTTAGCTGCTGCAAGCTTCCGAAAGGACTGCCTTGCTAATTAGCAGCTAGCAAGCTTGCTAACACAGTCATTTAGCGAACGCACCCGCTGCGGAACCCGTTGACATGAAGCAAAATATGATCATACATTCAGAAGTTCCTTCACCTTTCACAAAGCACTGGTCCTTGAAATGTATGAATGAAAGCCTTATAGAAAAGGAATGCATAGACCGTCCTCGTGGCTCCAAAGCAGCCGCACTGCAACGGCAGGCACTGGATGCCTTCCCCCCTCTGATAGTCCAATTCGATTTCCTCCACAACACCGCGGTGACAGTGACAGGTTGGTCTGGGATAGACCATTGCATTTTTTCAGGGGTGGAAGGACTTGAAAAGCCACAGCATCATCAAGCGCCATTGCACTGCCTGAGCGTCGATGGTGATGCTACAAGGTCGAGGGCCACAAGAGCACAATAATTACACTGGGCATTGGGGTCAGGCTGAGATCCAAATGTATATTTCAATATCAGAGATATTAATCGCGCCTTCATATTTAGTAGCCCATAGCCTATTCATTTACAGCAATCGTACCATAAACATCTTCTTATCTACACATGATTCTAAGCATATTAATCATTAGGCTATATTTGATGAAGGCAGACAGAGAAAGACTAGAAAGGAATATTAAATTGGACTGGTTATTTAAATGTCAGTGTCTGTCAACCGACTGCTCCACCGATCTCTACATGGATCTATCAACACAACGGATTTCTCTGACTTGGGCTAAAGAAAAGTTGGATAAGTTAACTTTTAATTGAGTTGGATGACTTAATTGAGATACAAAAAAGAACTGTAAAAATAGTTCCTGATAACAATACACAAGACAACCTGAACCTTAATAAAGATAACAAAAATGCCGTAACTACCCAATCGGTACGCAAAGACATTAAATAAATATTTCATATTTTACAATTAATTCTATATTTGTGCACAATAGGCCTACACCTAACTATTGTATATTCAGATCTAACAAGGCCTGCGCAAACATGTCAGAAATGTGGATCTCTGGTGGCAATGAGTGGTCTCTTTCCAAACATAACTTTGTGTCTCCTCAAATCAGTCATGACAACAGAACGATCCCAAATCACTATGGGAATTATAGTCGCAGCAAAAGGAATTCTGAAGTGATGAGCACTGAAAACTGAGTAGCCTGCCTATCTCCCTCCGGCACAATACTGCAGTCATTATGTATGTCTTTTCACAAGGGGTTGTGCAGCATTGCCAGGAGCTAACCTAGAGCCCATATGCTTTTGCACGAATACCAGCCAACAGCATTTCGAATGATTTTCTGATAGCTAGAATATTCAGCCTGCTATAGAAAATGTGTGGCTACTAGGCATACTCTATGCTTGTCCAACTCTATGGATAGCATACTCTATGCTTGTTTAACGAAGTTGTTGTTGTTGTAGTAAACCGAACGTGTAACTTGTGTGATTTATTAATGACAGTAAATAGTCTACACAACACCGTTACAGTTCTTGTCTGTGCATGATTTAGTGGAGAGATTCTGCTTCAATAATTAAGATTGTCCCATGTTGTGTCAGGCATTTTTTTGGGGGGGGGGCTTATCTGCAAAGCATAGACTCAGCCTTGCACATTAAGCATGTACTGTATGTGACAAGGTGTGTGGGAGTCAATTAACCCTTTGTTATACTTTTTTGAATCTCAAATGTATTGGTGTTGCAAAAGTCCTGTTCACTTAGTGCTGAATGAATATGTATGCTATCAACAGCACATCGAGCTACAGAACTGCCTCCACACATTTCTTAAAATAAAAACTGGAGATATACATACCCACATATGTGAGACTATAGTTGGATGAAATGTTTAGTTGAATCCTACCGTACAGACTGAGCCGTGAGCCCATCATAATGAACTTGTTAACAAATGGCTGTCTGTCACTCATGGGCGTATCCCAATTTTTATTTTATTATTATTATTTTATTTTTTTCTTTCATATTTTAAATCTACATTTGTTAATTTCTCTTCCTAAAACCCACTAGAGGACACTATTTAAAGGACATTTTCAAAAATTTCTTCCAGACCCCCCTAGTTTTGCTTGGTCACAGGAAAAATTATAGGTTTTATCTAGGGGCTTAGCCCCCCCAAAAGTGGGAACCTAGATTCACCTCTGATGTCACTTGAACCGTATGAGAGGGAATATCCAGTATGTCCCTGATATCTGTCTAAGGTGTGGAGAAGATTAGACAACAGACAGGCATGCACAATATATTACACTGTGCAGTCACACTACTGGGCAGTGCTGCAACTTCAGCAGAAAATTGCAGTTTATCCCTAAATGTCAGTTTTCCACAAGACCTTTCTTTGGGACAAGCAGAAAATCCTTTTTTTGTGAGATTTATGTGACGCTTTTAAGCAATACTGAACACCAAAAAGGTAATAAAGACGGAATAGGGTAACATTTTCATTTGAGTTTTACAACTTCAGCAAATTACCTTAAAAGTAAATCCTGTCTGAGTGAGAAACACAGAGTAAAAAGTCTAACATCTTTAGACTTTGAGTCCGGTAGCAGTAATCAATATACGCTAAAATGTAAATTTTCACTGCACCAAATCTCCGCACCCCAGATTCTATTCCCAGGGAATTATAGTGTTTGTTGTTACAAGTCCCTAATTTCTATGCAGCACCTTCTGTTGTGCACATTGTATTTCCTCTACGGTTCCTGTCACCTCTACCTTTTGCACTAATGAGCACAGAAGGAGATAGGGCCTGAGTATAATGCAAGAAGAGCCCAGAGGTCCTGCAATGTTGCTGACGTAAGGGGACTTGCAGCTGATTCGATGAGAGGTAGGGGGGGAGGGGGATATCTAGAATGAAGAGGGTGAGTCGGCCAAGGTCATAAGAATTTGATAAACAAGAGCGGTCATAGAGATCCCATGAGAAATGTGACAAACAAGAAGACTAACGTTGCAAATACTCAACGTGAAAATGTCCCCAGCTTGGTAATGCAAGCACTAGTTCATGAGCAAGGTATCTACTGTGTATTGGTCAGAACAGCCCTATACCTATGTCCTTGCATAGTGCATAGTACCTAACATAGCAATCCAGAAATAATACTCATGGCACAGTAGCTCATTGTAGGCGATGCACAGAGTAGATGCAACCATCAAGTATGATTGATGGTCATATTTGGTGGAGCAATCAATCTATTACCTCCATGTGTACAGTAGCCTGACATAAATCCCCAAAATGTAAACACGAAAGCATTTCTATGGAGATGTAAAGCAACATTTTACTGACATCTGTACGCAATTACATCGCCTTTAACGTTGGTTTATATTGAGCTTAATGTGTTCTACGCTGATGCCCTTGAAATGTCCTGCGTTAAATTCATGTCTGCATGTGTGTAAAACTCAAACGACACATAGGGAGTTTCACATGCAGTCCAACCGAATTAGCTATACACCCTTTTCTCAGCACATTTGAGAATAGAGATAATTTACACAAGTGCAAAAGCTAATTACTAACTCAATGCATTCTATCTCTGATACAGTGAACTGCCCCTGAGTGAGTCGCTTCGCTGTGTAACCGTTCAGGCTAACAGTTTGCTAAGCCAAGGTTGATGTAGCTGTCTATTATCCCCAAGGGCAGAAGATATCACCTGACACACAACAGCTCTGGAGTGGCCGGTGATAAAAACACCAAAACGGTTGTGAATGTCTCTTGCACCAGTGGCAAAAACATAGCATGCACTGACATTTGATAAGGACCACATGTGCTCAATCTAAGCTAGTCCCCTTAAACTGAAAACTAGGACAGTGCAAGGAGTTTGTTTTGTTTTTTCTTGGCGTGACATACTGGTCACAGGGGCTGATGAGCATAAAGCCATCATTGAATGGACATTGTGCAAAGGCCAGGGGATCACTAATCTTCACACTTTCCTCTGGCAGAGTCCGGGCCCATTAGTGTGTGTACATTTAGTCATTTAGCAGACGCTCTTATCCAGAGCGACTTACAGTAAGTACAGGGACATTCCCCCCCGAGGCAAGTAGGGTGAAGTGCCTTGCCCAAGGACACAACGTAATTTGTCACCACCGGGAATCGAACCGGCAAGCTTCTGATTAATAGCCCGATTCCCTAACCGCTCGGCCATCTGACCTCCTGTGTTCAGAACCAGACTGATGTTTATAACCACCATCTAGTCGATGCTCATCACTAATGCCTCACACAAGGACTCCTAATGCCACCTGATTATGAGATGCTGCTTTAGGGCGTTCAGAGCTGAAGAGATCAAAAGGAAATTAATTATGCATATCAAACATAAACCTTCATACACAACGTAGCTTTAGATTTTTTTTAATCAGATGAGCAGTCATGCCGTATTTAAATGCAGAGCTTGCACCTATATTGTACTAAATATTTTGATGTGTGTGTTTATTCTGATTGTGATTACGGTATGTCATGAAGTAATGTGATTAAGTCAAGTAATTCAGATGCAAAGCATGCAGTTTGTGTATTCGATCTTTATCTTTTTTAAAAACAATGTCCATGGGTATCGATAAAACAAGCTTTTTGTTTAGTCAGCTTTTATACAGTGGCCAAAGTGTAAAGCAATTAAGCAATTGATTCTGAGGAGGACTAATTGTATGCCTCCTGGCCTGTCAATAGCTCAAAGGGAATGATGAAGTCTGATCTTTTTTAGTTTTAACCACAATTCCATTTTCATTACCAAGGACAAGACTTAATGTTTCCACCAGCTTGCTGCTGGTATTATCTTAGCACAACGATAGGGCAGAGACTAATGTTTGACAATTGCACAGCTGTATTGATTGCAATGGAAGTGGAGCATAGGCACGGGGCAATCTAATTCTAGCTTCAAGAGGATCGTTTTCAAAGCCTCTAAACTGTCTCAGTTCATCTTTTCAAACCTGTCTGCACTCACTCATTATGTGACTTAGAGCACTTCTCTGAGTTGTTAAATGGGCGCATACAGCAAAGGATTGGGAGATCTTCTAACAACACAGTTGGAATGGTACTGCTTCCGACATGGTATACCAATGGTCTGGGCTGTATTTAGTAGAAAACAACCTTTGATTTGATCAGGGACTTTGGTTTAGATGGCTTCAAATAAGAATTTAGGACAGAAATGAAACTTAGAAACCTTTCCAGACTCCTCCAGACCAACCCTTCTTCCTGGTATATTGAATGCCTGAACCCCACAGACACATATGACATCACAGTCCTACAGCCAACACATCATGTGACATCACAGTCCTACAGCCAACACATCATGTGACATCACAGTCCTACAGCCAACACATCATGTGACATCACAGTCCTACTGCCAACACATCATGTGACATCACAGTCCTACAGCCAACACATCATGTGACATCACAGTCCTACAGCCAACACATCATGTGACATCACAGTCCTACGCCAACACATCATGTGACATCACAGTCCTACAGCCAACACATCATGTGACATCACAGTCCTACAGCCAACACATCATGTGACATCACAGTCCTACAGCCAACACATCATGTGACATCACAGTCCTACAGCCAACACATCATGTGACATCACAGTCCTACAGCCAACACATCATGTGACATCACAGTCCTACAGCCAACACATCATGTGACATCACAGTCCTACAGCCACCACTTCATGTCATAACAAATAAAACCGTCATCAAACACAGTCTTGCAGGCCCTTACTTCTAGAGAGAATCCTTTTCAGTTGGATGACTTCAACAGTTAGTGTGTTTGGCAAAGAAACAATCACCTAAGTATGTTTATCCCAGGGGAACAACACACATGCTAATAAAGATTAACAATTCTAATCAGTTAATGTAGATACAGAGATGTTCTGAGAGCAGAATATATATATAGTATATATAAAAAGGGAGAGAGAGAGAGAGAGAGAAAAAGAGAGAGAAAGAGAATGAGGAGAGAAAGATAGATTGAAAAGGGAAGAGAGAGATCTTGAGCGCAAAATTGGGTGTTGAATAATTCTCCTTTTGAACATGAGCCAAGATCATGGATTACAGTCCTAAGTACAAGTATGCATTTCTTTCGGGGAATGAAAGCTTTTAGACTACAGGGATCCTGATCGATGCAATTGTAATTTCACAGACAGCTGGGAAAGGTGACGGCAGATTAATTAACCACATTAATTAGTCACAGCCTTTAAGGCTTGTGATCCTTTCATGGAAGCCAAGGGAACTACTCCAGCTTGAAACCCGAACGGTTTTACAGCAACACTAAAATATCTCACAGTCCTGCCATCTGAGTGGCCTCATTCACGGCACAGTCGTGGAGAAGAACACCTCGTCTCATAAAGACTTAAATGTTTTTTTTTGTGCTTTCTTTCTGTAACAACTGCCCCACTAACTGCCTGCATCTTATCTTACATTTAGTCATTTAGTAGACACTCTTATCCAGAGCGATTTAAGGTAAATACAGTGACATTCCCCCCAGGCAAGTAGGATGGAGTGCCTTGCCCAAGGACACAACGTAATTTTGCACGGCCGGGATTCGAACTGGAAACCTTCAGATTACTAGCCCGATTCCCTAACCGCTCAGCCACCTGACTCCCTGTCTTCATCTCTCTGCCTCTGCATTTATTTATCTCTGTCTTTTGTGTCTCACTATCTCTACCTCAGGTTCCCCTGTGGAACGTGCTGTGCTGGTGATATCACTATCTCTACCTCAGGTTCCCCTGTGGAACGTGCTGTGCTGGTGATATCACTATCTCTACCTGAGGTTCCCCTGTGGAACGTGCTGTGCTGGTGATATCACTATCTCTACCTCAGGTTCCCCTGTGGAACGAGCTGGTGATATCTGTCTGTTTAACTCACAGAGGGATCATGTCTTTAGATGGGAGCACTCAGAGGGCCACCCCGGTGGCGACTAGCATGAAGCAATTAAAGGGGCTGGCGTTGTGGGATCAGCTGCTCCCATTGGACTTGGGGGTGGGGATGCCGGGGTAAGAGAGGGAGTGTGAGGGAGGGGGGAAAAAAAGAGCTGGGGGCTAATTCACCGCACTGCGCAAAAAGCCAGACAATACTATAAATCTTCACCACATCTCAAATCTACAGGAAATCAATTTTGTTCATTCCCACTGAGTTTATTTATGGAGAAATGTTCTCTTGAAAAACTATCAACCGCCGTGTTGGTTTAACAGGCCCAAGGTGTGCTTGTGTACTCCATTCAGCACTGCCCCACTCAGCCTCCCGGCCTGGTGTGGTTGGGGTAGGGGTGATGTGTGTGTGTGTGTGTGTGTGTGTGTGTGTGTGTGTGGTGTGTGTGTGGGCGGGCGGGCCGGGGAAGGGGTGTGGGGGGGTGGTGTTAGCAGAGTAAGAGACTATTCTGTCTTTAATAGCAGTTAACAGCTGTAGCAGTACCCTAGTAGTCCCACATAGTCAACATTAAATTAAAATGTTTAAAAAACTTTATTTTACAGCGCTCTGTTCTCTCTCTTGCCATCATCCTAAATAATAACAGGTCAACTTAGATAACTGTATAACAGCAGAGTTTGTTCTTTCAGCCAGGACATTCTGGTGAGCACATGGCGAACATAAACAGACCGTGATGAAGGCACAAACCCTATCATTACATCACTGACGTGAATTACACACATTTTCTACATTCCTCATTGCGTCAGATGCGCCGTCCTGAACGCTCCTGCCTGGTGTGTTCATGTATTTTAAGTAGTAAAACTCTGCCCTCTGCAGGTCTATGAAGTACATTATATATCCATACTGACCCTAACTGCTTTCCACCATTGATTAATAAACACTGTATGCATGAGGGCTTGGTCTCCACGGTCTTACAAAGCAAGTATACTGCAGCAATCCGTATAATCTGCATGTTTAAGTATAGCGATTTTATGATGAGGATGTGTGTATGTTTGCGTGTGTGTAGATGTTGCAGGCGTACGGTTTCACTATGAGTCTGTCCTGATGGGGTGCTCCTGAGCTGAAGCAGCATATGGTGCCTCACAGGGCATCAACACAGAGCCTGCATGTCCAGAAACACAGCCTGCATGTCCAGAAACACTAAGACTGCATGTCCAGAAACACACAGCCTGCATGTCCAGAAAACACACAGCCTGCATTTCCAGAAACACACAGCCTGCATGTCCAGAAACACAGCCTGCATGTCCAGAAACACTAAGACTGCATGTCCAGAAACACACAGCCTGCATGTCCAGAAACACACAGCCTGCATGTCCAGAAACACACAGCCTGCATGTCCAGAAACACACAGCCTGCATGTCCAGAAACACAGCCTGCATGTCCAGAAACACACAGCTTGCCTGTCCAGAAACACTAAGACTGCATGTCCAGAAACACACAGCCTGCATGTCCAGAAACACAGCCTGCATGTCCAGAAACACACAGCTTGCCTGTCCAGAAACACTAAGACTGCATGTCCAGAAACACACAGACTGCATGCCCAGAAACACTAAGACTGCATGTCCAGAAACACACAGCCTGCATGTCCAGAAACACAGCCTGCATGTCTAGAGAAACACTAAGATGCATGGCACACAAGTACATGCATTCACACAGACCTACACAAAAAAACGATGCGTGTATACAGCCACATGTGCTGCAGCACACACAAATGCATACTCATACACACACACCTTATCGCAAGAACAGATGTCAAATCAAAATTAATATTCACAACACATTTTGTATGCAAACAACATTCTATTGGATGCTGTGAAATGGGGGCTTAGGCCTGCTGTCGGTATGACACTGATAATTCAATAAATCAGATACTTAACAATTCATGTTAATAATGCTATCATCATTTCAGTAACTACTCTAAATTATTTATATTGCTGCAAATGGGCCATGGAACAACATTTCATGGTTAACATCGCTATAATTTCAATTATACATCTATCTAAGCGTAGCAAAGTAGCTCTACGGTTGAAATCATTTAAAATGTGGGACATACACTGTCAGAAGAGTGAGGCAGAGGGAGCAATTTCAGATTTGTAATTTGTGTCGTGACTGTGTCTTTAAAGAGCAGCCCTACTCCAGGCCCTCCATCCTCGTAGTAGATGTTTTAGTCCTCCCTCTGCTTCCCTCCACTCTTACAGCTTCCCACAGAACGGCCACCATCTTGTACAATGTCCGCAAGCACTGCATCATCGGGTTCAGGCTGTCCTTCACCTGACCCCAGCTCAGCCATTACGAACAAAGACGACAATTAGTGTCAATATTCCTTTGGAAAAGTGATCCGTAATTCTAACTGGAATATAGCGATGTGTAATCCGATGAGTTGGACAACAAATATGTCAATATAGAGACTAAACGAAAACATCCCGTGTTGGTTTAGAGCTGTATTTCCCCCTAATCCTCAGCCCCTGAAGGTGTTTAGCGTCCACATCTTTCCCTGGGTTGTAAATCAAGAGGTAAAGTCAATAGAGTCATTGGGATTTATATGGAGCGCAGGAACGGAGTCCCCCTCTCTCAAAATGATTTGCAGTGAGGGAGGGACACATGGGCCCAATGATAAAAGAGATTTCATAATCACTTTCACAAGACCTCTTACTACCATCTGAAGATACTGTTGTTTTATGGGCCAGTGTCACGCCACAATAAAATCTCGCCGCAATGGAGCAGGCCTTATGAGTGCGATCAAATATTTGTTGTTTTGGAGGTGAACTGACTCTGACAGAATATTTAGAAATTGAGAAATGACTTTAGAAGCAGTCAAACTGTGTGCAGTGATGCAAATACATGAAGAAGAACAGTACAGCTCCGCTAACAGAGCAAAAATCCATAACATTCGGTTCAAGACGACATCTATACTGCATTATGGTACAGAGTGCTGTACGCATAACAGAGAATAGAATCGACTCTTCCCTTTAGTCAAAGAGCATGCAGTGAAGTACCACATGTCTCATCTTTAGGGACACACACAGACCCCGCTCCTGACTCACCGCCCTCAGCACAGATCCAACATCTGCCATCTCTACAGAGCCCTGGGGTATCGCACGCATCCGCGGGCACGCTCCACACCCCCTGCTCGCACAGAAACGTGTGCCGTGCTGAGATGCAGAGCTGGCTGTGGCTCAGTGTCACGGAAGACACGCACCTCCACCCCCATTCCCTCCATCCTCCCCATCACCCTCCTCCTCTAGCACAACCTGTCCTTCTTTGGACCAGACCTCCATTCTACTGTGCATCACGTAGGACAAATGCCCCCACCGCCTCCTCCTCCTCCTCCCACATACACACGCATACCTCCCCTTCTTACATAACAGACCAATCTCACCAAGAGAAACCCCTCCTCTCCCTCCTTCATTGGGTTGTCCCTCCCTCCCCTAAGTCCTCTCCGCACTCCCACCCTTGGCCACTCCCACCCACCGACTTCCCGCCTTCCCAACCACACAAAAACAACCTCCTACTTTATCAGTCGTGATGAATCTCCTGCAGCCCCGCCCCCCCCCCGTGTCTCGCTCCTTCCTCCCAGGCATGCCTCGCTCCTTCCTCCCAGGCCCCCCCCCCGTGTCTCGCTCCTTCCTCCCAGGTCCCCCCCCCCATGCCTCGCTCCTTCCTCCCAGGTCCCCCCCCCCATGCCTCGCTCCTTCCTCCCAGGGCTCCCCCCCATGCCTCGCTCCTTCCTCCCAGGGCCCCCCCCCATGCCTCGCTCCTTCCTCCCAGGCCCCCCCCCATGCCTCGCTCCTTCCTCCCAGGGCCCCCCCCCCATGCCTCGCTCCTTCCTCCCAGGCCCCCCCCCCGTACCTCGCTCCTTCCTCCCAGGGCCCCCCCCCCATGCCTCGCTCCTTCCTCCCAGGCCCCCCCCCCGTACCTCGCTCCTTCCTCCCAGGCCCCCCCCCGTACCTCGCTCCTTCCTCCCAGGTTCTCTCTACGTTCTACACTCTTGCTCTTCCATGCCTCCCTCCATGGGAGAAGTCTCCCTCCAACAGGCGCCTGAATATGCAGATTGGTTCATTCAGCTGCAGTTGCGCTCCCCTGTATGCAGCTGCAGCACTTTCACAAGACTGAGCAGAGAATTAATGCTTACGGTGTTTTCTTTTTTTGGGGGTGTGGAGGGTGTCTCCACAGACGACTGCTGCTGGAAAGTGGATTTTTGGAGTGGGTGGTGGGGATGGAGGTGGGGGAGCAGATCTATACAAGTGAATAACAGATTAAGTCTTTGAGTGAGGTCAATCTTGAGACCAATAGGTTAGTGTTCCTGCACCTTCAAAGAGTGATTATTTTAATTGCGTTTTTCTTCCCAGGCTTAGCTGCATCTGTATGTGTAGAGATAAGTTCACTTTTTTCAACATCTCACCTCGTCGTGGCCTCTCTGCAGCAAACATTCATTAAACATTTTTTTTTCAAAACAGCTGAATCAGGAAAATACTGCATTAAATACTTTACAGAAATTATTCTTAAAAGAACCCCTGGTACCCATACTGCCTGAGGACTTTTCGGCAAGAAATTCAGTTTTGTGGAAAGGAGTACTAATATTGCCCTTCCGTCTTAACATAATCAGATGGGCATAGAGGCTGCACTGAGAATTCAGTGTCTACATTTGTCTTGCTCTAAGTCAATGTACATTATTCTACATATACTGCAATATGGTGTTTATAAAAATGATGATCCTTGAGAAAAATTCAATTTACAGTTTTTTGTAATCTTCCCATGACATTGAGGCTGTCCTCTCTGGGAGAATAGCAAAAGGCTGAAGAGAAAAGCTCGAGGCTAGAGGCTGTAGAGGCCGTAGAGGCTGGGTACAAGAAAAGTTTTTAGTCTGATAATTTTGGAAGTCATGCTTCATTAACATGAGAAAAGAGCGGAAGGAATTAAACGCTAAAGAGACATTTTGAAAAAAGGACACAGGGCCCTCTCTCTTCTAGAGACTATCCAGAGGGCTGTGTTCGGGGATGGTGCAGAGGATAGTTCCTTTCCCATCTCTGTTGTGCTTTCTGCAGCTTAAGCACTAATATGTGATTCCAGCTTTCTGTGAACGAGTGTGCCGCTTGCCAACTTAAATGACAGTGAGAGTAGGCCTTGCGCCAAGGTCCTCTCTTGACAATCGAGAACAAAAAGCAATCAAAAAAAGGCAATGCATACAAACCAACCCTTAACTAGGCTACTATTGAGTTGAAGAATTACAATAAATTATTCCCCTCATAACCTAATGTGTAACTATCACTTAAACACTTATGTTGTACACAATCTGACCAAAACACGAAGTGCAAAATGAAAAAAAATCCACCATGCCACATTCTGTTTACGAGTATAAATCTACAAAGAATTCCCCGACCTCAGCAGCAGCCTTATTTTTCAGCCCTTTGCTACATTTTAGAGAGATGCAATGGAAAGAGGCCGTGGACTGAGCGTTCTGCGGCCTCATCACTCACTGTAAGGCGGACCGTTACTTCCATCAGCTGCATTTGGGTTTGAGCGAGTCAGCAACTTTCCCTCTTCCGCACACAGCCTGTGCAAAGGAAATATACGGCGGAGTAGCGGGCCGTATAGCCCTCAAATGTGCTCTCAGTCTCCATCGAGAAGGTGGCCTCTCGGGCTCTTTGAACTTGGGCCTGAGTGGCAGGCCCATAAAGCCACAAAACGACGATGCAGTATGTCACTTCCTTCAGACAGATACCACGGGGCATCGGCTAATCTAGCGAAGCCTATAGCCTTTGTGCCTGGCTTTGAATCAAGAGCGCCGTTAACCTGTCAATTACAGTGTAACAGAATTTACCTCCATCATATCAGTGTCAGACTTACGGCATAATAATTTAATAGTGATAATTATTTGTGAAAGATCAAGTTTGATTTCATTATTCATGGCAATTTGATAACTTTGACCGTAACATTGATGCGTATTGCCATTTTCACACAGCACAGCATTTACAGCACACTTCCGGCTGTAACATCTGGTCTGGTTAGCGTCCCTCTAGGCGACAATTTGTGTGATTTTATTGTATATACAGTCCCTCTTTTTCCTCATCAACCCAACATGGAAAGCTACAGTATGTACAGTATGTGCACAAGGACAGTCATTCTACCCTTCAAACTGGCCCCACATCTGCCCTTAAAGAGAGACCACGCTCACACAATAGGCAGGGAGGAAAAAGATCAATAACCAAAGATCTATGGCCAATACACTTAACCAAAAAACTGGATATTTCAATATGCCAAACCAAAACTGTTTGTGTGCTCGACATTTAAACTCAACACTGTAGGGAAGGGCAAGACCATCTAGGGTCATATGTTCTCATGATTATCATAACAAATCCAGTTCCAGAGCTTTTTTTCAAATGGCAGTGACTAAATGTTTTTAGACTCAGAGGAAATGTACAACCTCCAATAAGGTTAGGGTCAAACTGTTCGATTTTTAGACCTTTCTCGCATAATTGTCAGGACTGATTACCTTCATCAGTCTTCAAGGGCAATGGCCAAAGAGTATATTGAAAATGCTATGGATTTGTGGAACAATGACCGTTCGACCCATTCTTTATCTCAGTGTTGTGTCCCGGATCACCTCCCGACCAGAGGCACGTGCGAGACGTGTGCGCGACGGGTGACGCGTTCACTTACGTTGGAGTCGAGGAGGTCGATGCTGTCCAGGCTCTTGCTCCTGTGTATGCGGCCTTTGATGCGTCGCAGCGATGGCTTGCTGTATATGGTGCTCACGGAGGACGACGCAGTGAGGGACCCAGTGGTCGGGCTGGGGTGAATCCTGAGGTCCAGCGCACAGCGGGGGGGGGGAGAGAGACGACAACAAAACAAAAACAACACGTCAGGATTGTCAGTCGGGAGAACGACGATGCTGCCTCCTGCGACAAAGTGCTGCCTTCTGCGACAAAGTGTGAGAAAGAGATGTGGACGGACGGGCCTAGAGTGGATGTAAAAAGATTGTTATGGTCACGCTGCTTGTTTTCAAAATGCCGCATTTCCCCCCATTCGATGAAGTGGCATTTAAGGCGTATATGCATCATTTGGTTTGGAGTCAACTATACCCTGTGGGACTGATACTTATACATCAGTAGTGATGTCTGTTGGGTGCAGTTGGGAGCAGCAGTGCTGTGTACTCCTGCAGGACCCCTGTGGTTCCTCGGGAGGTTCCCCCAGGCTGAGCTGACTCCCTGTAGGCAGGAAGAGGGTTCTTCTAAACCATGTTTTAGCCTCCATGCTGGATGCGGTTCCCATAAAGGTTCTACAGATTGCGTGTGTAAATAAAACACACGCCGTGGGTAACCCTGTTTCTTAGACAAAGAAAAACCAAAGCAGTGTTACCAGCATTTTACTGGATTATTGCTCTCTTGACTGGTTCCCACTTCTAACGTTGTTGTCGGCGTGGCAACTTAAATTGTCTTCTTCAGTTTTCCTATTTTACTCATTCCCGTTCGACTCTTTTCCGTCGTAGTAAAAAAGATGATCCTGATCCGTCTCAGTCTCTCATGGTGTCATGGCGACCAACGCCTAAGAAGGATTTACCTAAATGGCGCTCACTCAATAAGTTAAATCCCGTCTAAATAGGGCGGCCAGACAAAATGACAAAATAACTCCTGGTGGCTTTTGGAATGAGGACACAAATGTGAGGATAGGATGTCCTTGTACTGCCTTTCAGAAAATGAGGCTTGTACGCAGAAGTCAGGAACAAAGGCTTTGACGATTAATACATATTATTCTACATATATTCTAAGACTGCACTGGTAGCCTAAAGTTTTCTGTTTAACACTGCATTAAATGAATTATTAATGAAGGAATGAATTATTTTGTTGAGACACGGGCACTGCATGTCGTATACACTGATGGTTGACGTCTTGGCATCAACCTCCGAGTCCACCCGTACAGCAATTTAACAATTTACCTCAAACACAGGGCAGTGAGTTTTGGTTGTTGTGATGCTGGATAAGCTTGTTGTATCAAACAAAGGTTCTGAGAGACTGCAGGTGGAAAGGAACTCTCATTAAACACAGAACGTTCCTAGAATCTTTCGCAGTATCAGTGCCTGAAGGTAAGTACTTCAAGAGACTAAAGACAATCGATGCCAAGTCTCATGATGGCCGACTCAACTCAGTCCAGTGGCTGACAGTTCAAAGGAAAGGTCAAGCAGATGCCTAATGCTATTACAAAGAGGGGCAAGAGGCTTGCATAAATCAAGCCCTTCCAATGCAACGAGCCTGTTCCCTATGTCTCTGTGTGTCCTGCAGAACCACCAGGCATCAGTCAGAGCAAATAACCGTTACTGCTTAATCAGCAAGTCAATAAGCAATGCTACGCTCCATCTCTCCCATATTGGACAGTGCTAATATAGAATTTGACTTGCGGTTGTGTGAAATCTTGTCCACCCCCCCCTCCCCGTACAGACACCATACACACGCCTACACGCAAACACATGCATGCACACACACACACACACGCCCACACGCAAACACATGCATGCACACACACGCCCACACACAAACACATGCATGCACACATGCGATCATGCACGGAAGCATGCGCTCGCACGCGTTCACACTTCCATACACACGAGCACGCGAGCCACACACCCATGCATGGACGGTGTCATCACGAGTGGTAAGTGTCACCTTGCGCTGTCCAACTGGGGTTAGCGGTAGTGTTGGCCCTGTGCACTGACTCACGCTCACCTCACCTGAACACAGGGTCATGTGCCTGGACTGCAGACTGCTGCTCGGGCTCAACCGTTTAATTAGGGGGCTCAGACTAAACTGCAAAATCCAAACATTTGCCGTTGACCCTGGGGGCTGACCACAAAGTGTGATTAAACCAGGTTTTTGCTAATCTCTGGTTGCGTTTGTTAAGACTCCAAGGTGGAGGAACATCTGCTAGCTTTTATAATCTTGATTTCCAGATCTGCTGCTTTTCCAGGGTTCAACCCCCCTTCATCAGGGGTGGTTGTGGTTCCGGGATGGGTAATTTGCAGGAGATATCATCTCTCTTCTTAAATCTTTACCTCTGGCGCTGCAGTATAGGTGGTTGACAGTACGGTTTGGGTACAGGAGAGTGGGCAGTTCTCTGGCTGTGAGCTTAGCCAAACAGGAAGTGTCTCTCTATGCACTTCCTGTCTAGCCAAGGGAACAGGGACATTATAGAAAATCAAGTCAAATGAATCAGTGATTTTCTAAAGAGCAACACCGCATCACCAGTGTGCCTCAGAGGCAGTGTGCCTCAGAGGTAGTGTGCCTCAGAGGTAGTGTGAATGTCAGTGCGAGGCCCCTACTCTCAAATGAGTGTAATGAAGCAAAATATTTGAATTTGAATGTTGTTTCATCTGACTAAATGAAGCCCCATCTGCTAATTGTTTTTCCATATTTTCTAAAGTGTTCCGTGAGTGCAAGTTACATAAAGAAAAAGAAAAAAAAGAAAATGATTTTGTGCCAATGATTGAGCTTGACGCATTGATCTATGGAGGCAAGAGATGATAGCAAATGTGAAACGGTCAGTTTGCTTTATCCGGGGATATAATGGGGGAATGATAGCGCAGACTAAGCTGTTCCCCACCAGGCATTTGCACACATAGCATTTCCAGGCTTTCCCCACTACTTTGCCAGCAGTTGATTAGTCGATGAGAGACGTTTGATCTTGAAAAGCTGTTGGATATCTACTTGATCTGCTTTTATCTGCTTGTTGTCAGTCTCTGCATGTATTCACAGTAGGGGCCTTGTTTAGGGCTGGCACTTCCTTTAAAATGTGATCAAAAGACACATCGTTACATTGTGTGTTGCCAGGTTTTAGCTCCCACCAATTTTGAGTTCTTTGTAACAGAAACTACCCATATAAAATTGATGAAATTATAAAATATGATCAATTATGGGATGATATCAATTGGTACAGTACAGACAGGATATAATAAATGGTGTGATTTTGTTTTTGGTGCACACTGGTTCCCTTTCTTCAGGGTCAACTGCTTAGTGCTGAAGTTACTTAACAATAACTGCAAAATGTTTTTTGTTTTGTTTTGTTTTTTTAGATAGTTACGCGAGACTGCAACACTGGTGGAAGACAAACATCTTAGGGTCCAAGGTAAAAACTAAACCGTACCAATAGGGCTATAGAAGAAATATTTTATTCATCCTGAAGGACACAGAAATATACAATTCAGGAATGTAATTGCACACAATATTGTATTGTTACATTCGCCTCTACCAATATTTTAGAGAATCAAAACAACAGAAGCGGTTTTTTTTTGTGTGTGAAAGGGTTGGTCCTCACCTCTGGGAACAATTAGGCTAATAAGGACATGACTGAGGAATATGATTATCTAAACAGTCAGATAAAGAGCTGCATATAAACAGTGGAACATCGGACCCCTGTGACAGGGACACGGTGCTGTCTGATGACATCATCCCTCTCTGGTTATGGATGAGGGAGGTCATGCACCATTGAATGAGTGATGGCATCACCATACAGGAGCAAGACGATGGGACAGGAAGCTACACATGATGTTTTCTTTCTATGGAATATGCGTTGGCGTTCATATGCTTGCATCGTAAACGTTTCAAGTCATTTATTTCCAATCTGTACTCGTTCAGTTGATCAGATTACTAACAAAATTATAGCATTCCATAAGGGAACTTTTATCTCATACTACCCTTGTTGAAATACGGGTTTATAGGGGCTAAATCAGATATGCCATTGTGACTACAATATTAGAAAAGATGATTCCGTGTTCACTTTGGGTTCATCAGACACATCAGTGTGTGTGGCTGCTATTGACTGATAGTCTCGTTTTCTATTAAATAAAACTGTAATCCCCTTGATTATAATCCCGTTGTAATTAGTGTGACAATGTCCCACCCCAGCCCAAGAGGCAATCTGGAAAAAATGAATGAGAGGAGTAATTTTCTGTAAGTGGTAAACAAAGTGGACATCAACAGAGAACATGAGACGGAGCAGAGTGATCACATCACGTCACACACACTAAGGACAGACACTGAATGGATGAAAAGACAGACACGCATATAGTGTGAAGCATGAAGAACGTTTAATGAAAATGTACATGAGAGGAAGGATGGACACAGGGCCTGCACACTTTAGAGCTGAATGGAAAAAAATGAAAACAGGAGAGGACCATTTTTCATGCTCAAAAGTTTATTCATTATGTACATTACAGACGGGGTTATAATGATTTAGCACATGACTGTATGTTATTAGTTTCAATGAAAGTATATGAAAAAGCAGCAATGTGCACACGTAGGCCTGAGTGACTACAAGCAATGAACATTTTCTTACATCATCCTATGGGTTTCACGAAATGTAACTTCGATAGAAACTAATCGGCCTTTGATGTGGCGCCACCGGCCCTTGATATGGAGCAACGCTAGCGCGGGCACTCTCTGCCTCTGTCTCTCTCTTTCTCTCTCTCGCTCTCTGTTTTACAAATACACACACACAAACTCACAGCATGCGGAGTTACCTACAGTATCGACTACATAGGTTGTGATGATTGCAACATGGTGCAGAGTGGCTACGGTGCGCTACAGAAGCAAAAATATGTCACAGAGAATATGCTCACTTTGCAGATTAAGGGACCGGACCATAGCTCCGTGACCCTTTCATCATTAAAATATGTGGGAGGCGACAGCTTGGCTCGTGCCCTCATCCTCTCAACCTGCATCACATAATCATCCGCACTAAGATTCATACTCACCACATACGTTTCCTGGGAGGAAGACAATGTTCTTTGTTGGAGGCGGTCACCCCCAAAGCCAGCTGCATAACAGTAATATATTTCTGGTAATTCACCATGGTATTGTCCACCGCTACTATGAATCCAACCCAAAGAAAAGCATAGGTAATCATATATTTTTTTTTATTCCTTGGCATCCGCCTTCACTGCGTCTTCCTTGTTCAGCATCATAACGCCATTTCCAGCGCTGAAGGACTGACAGGGAAAACACTCCCCAAGGAGCTGAACGAAAGGTGCCATACCGCTGCGACCCATGTCTGCAATGACACTCTAATCGTATTAGCACTCACAATAGATCGCCAATCCATTTGATTTTAGTCAGGATTTACACATTATTTTCTTCCTCCTCGCGGCACTTTGCAGAAAACACTCGGAAAACGCTGCAGCGTCCAATCGTCCGTGCGTGAGGTAGCGGAGAGTGTGTGTAGTGTAGTCAGAGGGTAAGAGAGAGAGAGAGAGAGTCGGAGGGAGGGGGTACTTGAAAGGGACTAATGAATACGTTTGAGATGTTCTCTTGTCGCATCTACTTCGAGGGTTAAAAAGCTGAGCCACTTGGAAATCAACACTCGGCAAACTAGACTTCTCAGATTTATAAATTGACGCTTAGGTCTTAAGAGTTTCCGACATGATGGGCTTTTTACATTAACCGTATCATTTAGATAGAACATTTTAATTCCTTACAGTTTTTATGTAAATTGTTTAAGTGTAAAAATGCTAGATTTTTATTTCACACGCAAACCATATTGTACTCTGTACGTTATAGGCCTATGTGTAGTGTAATTAATGTAAAAGTTGCATGAACCTATTTTTGATGAAGAGACTGAATGCTACTAGGTTGTGTCAAAACAAAAACAAAGGGCTTGTGTTTGAGTCAATAGACTGAGAGTGCTTCATTAAGTCGATAAGTCCAGCGTTTGTTTTCTAAGAGGACCATGTTTCGTAAACCTTCCACTTCCAGTTCACCTATAGTCGCATAGATGGACGGTTCTAGCGTGGAGATCAGACAGCCTCAAGTAAAGATGTCAAAAAGCCTCCTAGTAATTAGACAGCTTAAAGCAGATGGGAAGCAGTCACTCAATCGTATTTAGACACTTGATCTTAAATCTCAAATAGTAGGCCACAAGCTTTACCGCAGGCCTTTTTAAGTGGGAACACTTATGGACGTGGAAAATCAACTCAAATTATGCGCTGTAATAACTATTTTGCCTGTCTTATGTTGAAACAATCGACATGATTATGATGTCTAGCATTGTTTGATATCAATGGTAACATCTTTCCACATGATACAATATAAAGACAAATAATGTCCGAAATATTAAAGAGAACCTAATACCAGGTGACTTTATCATACTGTAGATCACCCGGTGGACTAATGGCAAGAAAATGTTTCTGAATTATTCCTCTGCCAGCTTCACGTGGGCAGAGAGGGAGGCACGAGGCAGTGACAACCCCTTCTCTCCTCGCTCGCTGGAACACAGTCACGACCCTCCAGCTTCCCCGGCTTCTTTGATCCCACTCTAAGCAGCTCCAGGGCATATAAGGAACGTGAACTCACCCGAGGCCTCTAGCGAGGCCTGGCTTTTCACAGCAGTGATGTCACTGCTTCCTGCTATGGCAGGCTCCTTTCCCGTCTACGCTGACTAATGCACCTTCTAATGCGATCATCTCAACAGACCTCTGCTCTAAGAAAAACACAAGTACGCATCCCTGGCGCATCTCGGATCAACGGCAACGGCGATGAGACGCGACAACGTTCATGAATCAGTCGTTGTCATAGCACTCTAGCCCGTTTAGAAATGTTTTTACTGTGGCAGATATAAACCCAAACTAGTGTCCTCAGGGAGCCTGACGCTTGTTGGCTAAAACACATGTAAGCAGAGGGAGACTGACACGTTCACACACACACACTTGAGCTCACACACACACAAACAAACACGTTCACACGCAAACACACACACTTGAGCCCACCCACACACACAGCACACACACGACACAGCAGGAACAGTGCATGGGACTGTGTCAGTGGGGAAAGGATGGGACAGCAGTGGGTCAGTGACGATGCTGCAGTCTGGAGCCTACTGCATCCTTGTGCTCCACTGCAGCACTTATGATTTCACATTGGCATCCCCCACTGCCTCCCCGTAGTAATGGGTCACAGGAGCCTGGGCTATCATTACCCTTCTCACATGAGGGCCCACTGCTGACGTCCTTTATTGCTGCACACACACACACACACACACAAAAGCAGGAACACGCAACCCCCCCCCCACGCCCTCCCCACACACACACTCACAAACACACATATACACCGTTTTCCCACCACAGATTCCCCGAAACATATAGACCAAAAAACATCTGTACACACCAATAACACACTCAAGGGTTGTTTTTCAGTGAGTAAATAAGACGGACAGATCTGCCCTCTTTCCTGTCTTCTCACACTCTCTCTTGTCCACTGCCTGTACAAAAACACCTCATCAAACCTGGTTTGTTTCTGTTCCCCTGAGGAGACAAGAGGAGACAAACCTGGACGGGAGCCCTCAGAACCACCACTGCTGGAACAGCGTGATTTATGACTTTTGCAGCAGACAAAGAGGAGAAGTTCAGAGAGAAAGTCCTCTCCATGTGAATGCACTGCACCAAGAGGATCGGAGGGGCAACACCTCACACATGCACACACGCACACACGCACACACCACACACACACACACACAGTCACACCTCACTGCTGTCGCAGTGCTCTCTCTCTCTGTGTGCCGTGAGGTGAGTCATCAGAGGCAGAACCCAGCAGCTGATGTTTCCCCCCACCCTCTTTAACCCTGTCACTTTAACCCTGTCACTTCCTGTCACTTTGTCATGTGACCCGTCATCTGTCGCCAGCAGAATGGCATAGTGCCTTCCGGAAACGCTGCAGTTATGCATGTAGACGACCGCACCAATCCAAACGCACTATCCACAAGACCCCTTAGTCCAGCCCATCAGATGCCATATGAGGGCACAGTCCTACTGGGGGGTGACTGATGTTATACACTATCCCTTATTTCTGCATTAGACTCAATTATCAATTCCATATTTTCTTTGTCTCATTAGGCACATAGAGTAAGCAGACCAACTCATTAATCTTGTATTCAGGAACCATATGTGAAAGCAAGACAAGGTCATTACTATCATGGGAACATCAGACGGACTGACATTGGAAGATTTTACAGAAAAACAATAACAGTGTCAATGACATTTATAAGATACACCAAAGCAAGATGCATGCTGTTGTTCGATTGGAGGTTATGAAGAAAAATCACTGTCAATAACCCTTTAAACATTCAGCTTTAATTCGATGTCACCCAGCTCTCCCTCGGATAGGTCCTGTGTGTCCTTTAAGACACAAGCCTAGAGATGTGATGAAGTACTGCATGTTCACCCTCAGCCAGCAGGATACTGAGCGGAGGAGGACGCACTGAGCCAACCTGATAAACACAGCAGCCCTCTGTCACTGGGAACAGGACACACTCCATCCCCTCCATGTGTGGCTGACGGTGAACAGAGCAGCAGTTTGCCAGCGTGAGGACAAACTCCTTTAGCTTAAACACACATCCCCTTTCAGTCCTCAGTTGAATACACACGCACACAAAATCCAGAATCAAGCATCCATTTCTTGAGGCACTGACTGGCCTACTTCTCTACAGACTGAATAAACAAGCAAACAGATAAGCCATTTCACCAAGGTGCACTCCCTTACGAGCACTTCAGTCTTTTTAAGATCATCACACACAAAAAACTCTCAAAACAGCCCGTCGACAGAAAACTGTTCAGGAAAAGATCAACCAAACCTTGCTCTTATAAGTGCTGTACTGCCCCCGTTCGCTCCTTCAGCAGTAACATAGTTATCCCAATTAGTCATTCCCTCATCAATACACAGACCCTGCCAGGCCCAGTGTCTAGTTTCCTAAATTCAGAAGTGAAGCTCAGCAGTGAATACTCCAAATCTGAGACACCAAAATGAGAGGGGAAAATGAAACGCGACTTACATTGCCTTGCTAGCGTACTGCATCCCTTGCGGAGGCTTGTGTGAGCGTATTGGCGCTGTACGCTGCTGTGCTGTGCATGTGTGCGTGGGTCCGTTTCTGACAGCCTGTCTGTGTGTGTCAATGCTCTTGTGTCCTAGCTGTGGGCCAGACTGCTGGGAGGACCGTCTCCATGCTGACTTGGCTGTCAGACATAAAAGAGGGCCTCCTTAACGGTCTAGAGAGCAATCCGCTCTCCCGTCCCCTGCACTTCGGGCACTACATCTAAGCATGGTAACCCCCCCCCTCCCCCCCTCCCTCTCCCCCTCCCCCTCTCTCTGCACCCAGCCAAGGGTACCCTCCAGGGGTGTACACACGCCCGGAAAGATACCATCACGAATGACACGCTCTCAGACAGGAATTGACGCTGGGACAAAAGCTGCCTCCCAGATCGGTTCAGTGCCGGCTCACTGGGCATCTCCCTCCCCAGCCTCCCAGCACCTATCACCACGCGCTGGGACGACAGCACACGCGCTGGTGGTCTGAAGCCGCCAGGCTCCCCATCAAAGGGATCTCAGGGCGTTCCACTAGAATACAGTACTCTTTTTCACTGGTATGAACTCATTTGTCATCTCTCAAGTACTCTATAGCAACACAGTACAAGATCGATCAAAAAAACAAGATTCGTGGTGTTTTTGTCAAAGAAAAACGAGACACATGACTAAGAGTGGCCATGAAGGCTTGATAAAGAACGTGTGGCTTTGGGGCATCTCATCACTGCTTTGTGTTTGTAAAAACAGCATTTCTCTACCATTTGGTAACAGACTGGAGGAGAGATGGAGGAGTGTGTGACTCACCTGGTGTCAAACAGGGGGTCTTTGTACATGGGAGGGCAACACAATGTCTCCAGCTCCCTGGACAGCAAGCCACCTTGACAATGACGGGGAACAGCCTGGCCCCCCTTCCTGCCCCGCCCAGGGGGGGCCATCTGGGGAGAGAGATTAATCTGTTACACAACAATATCGATGGTTGTGTCGTTTTAAGAGTTGTGGTGTTGAGGAGTAGGGGTGGGTGGTGAGGATGGGTCAGGAGGTTGTGTGTGGTGTGTGTGGTGGGGCGAGAGGGGAGGGTGCACAGGATTAGGTGCTGAGTATGGGGAAATTTAAGAAGAGCCTGTCTAGACAGGACTATGTGTCTGGAAAGACACTCGATGAAAATGTTTCGAATTTGAAATGTAGGGTGTCCTTGGATTGGGGATTATGAACGATTAATAACATATCGAAGCAACCGATTTAAGACAGTGAACTGATTATTATCTACATGTTCATTTTGAACTGTTCAGTCTAGCTCTAGAGGGTGTGTAAACAGCAGACAATAGCCAGGTTGTGGCCATATGTTTCTACTCGCCAGTTTGTGGCTAGTTAGTAATCTCCTCAGCCCTTCAGATTTAGGAGGCTATTTTTGCTGGTTCTTAGTGAGAGGTATTGGCTTATTGTAAAGTAGCTACGTTAATATTTTCAACGATTGAATTCAAGCCCTTGGAAAATATTGTGAGGTTTCAGGAAGAAATCCAATGACAAAAACTATTAAACGACCCCAAAGCCATTACAGATCAATAAGCTGTGAAATCTGTTGATGTTGCATCACGTAAACACACCACAGTGATTGATCGCAGAATGCCACCTTAGAACTAATGAGCAGAGCAGCACACTCAGCCCAGTTATGGCCCATTGGTTTTTTATATCATTTTCAGGGTCCTACTGTAAACTTGCTTGTTAGGCGTAACTCGTGGTTAATTAATCTGTACCTTCACAATCCAGCAGAAAGCAGGTTAACAGGTGGGGACACACTTCCTCCAGAACAGAACAAAATGCACAGAATGCAGCAGGCCCCTTCAAGGACAACTGGTCCAGAAATATCTCAGCCCTCTTGTCGTTGGAGTCCTGACCTAGTATTTCCTTGTACTCCCCCAGAGAGAAAACTTTATCGTACACCAGGTACGGAAGCACTCTGTTGATATCCAGTTCATTCAGTATCATCTCTCTGTGCTGCTTTAGGATCTTGGTCGCCCGTTTTTTCTTCCTCCTGTTATACGGCCTCCTGCCTGGTCGAGGTTTCTTCTGCTTCTTCACAAACCACTTCTTGGTCCCACTTCCAAACATTTTGACGTTGAGGACCAAAAACTCTTCCGCTGCTCTGTCAACAAAGTTGCCAAAAAGAGGAAGGTGCATGTTTCATTCCTGTGAGGGTACCATCATGCCACACATGTCCCAGAACCCCCTTTGTTGTGGCCTGCTGAGTGTCTGAATTGACAGTCTGGATCGCAGCAGACTCCTAGGCTGGTGCTTACAGACAGTTAAGAGGATTAGCGTGCTCTAAGTAGGCCTGGACTACTATAAACTGTTCACTGCGCTGGAGACCTACTTGGACAACTTGATGTTTTGTCTCTAGGCTACTCCATTGATACTCACTGCCTCAACATTGGAAAAATAATCCATTCATGTTTTGATTGTCAAAGTTGTCAGGATTCTAGCTTTCATTTATTCCTCCCCGAGTCAGTCTCCAGTGTTAGTGACCAGAACTACACAATGCCTATAGTAGATATTTATAGAAGCAAATCAGTTACATCATATTTTGAATTTTAAAAGGCATTGAATGCTTACAGTAATAATGAAATTTAAACACCACTGAATTGGTTGGTTTTGAATTCAACTCTTCCAAAATCTCAAGGATCGGAAATTCAGGTTGCTCAAATTCGAACAGTTAAGATGAGATCCCCCCAAAAATCTAACAATCTAACATGACATTCAAAAAGAAGAAAATTCTGGATGCTCAATTCGAATGGTGATTTTGGGGATCTGAATTTCACCATTCGAATATGAGCAACCTGAATTTCTGAACCTTGAATTTAATGGATCAGAATTTTTTCTTTACATTGAAATACATTTGTATTTCAATTTTAAAGAGGTGAATTCAAAACCAACAAATTCGGTGGTGTAATTCAAAACATTATGTCACTGATTTGCTTCCATAGAAGACAGCATCATTATTTTAAAATAATTGTACCATTATGCAATTGATTTATGGGGCATTTGTTTAATTACTTTAAGGAAGAAGAACTGTAATTATAATGTCACAGTTTATTCTAACAGGGATGGTGGAAATAAAGTTAAAGTTACACTGCACAGACAATTTGACCTTGAGTCTCAGTCCATGGTGTCCAGGTGAACTTGTTCACCAGTAGATGGAGCAATTTTAAATATTTTCAGAGAAATTGTAACTTAATGTTTTCATACTATATTTTGTGTCAGACACTGTTGACTGGCCTCAGGGCATTTAGCTGAATAATTGTCAATGGCAAAATATTTTACCTAAATATGTTATGGCAATAACATATTAATAATGTTATTAATAGGAAAACCAAAGAGACTTATGTATGTGATTTTTCAAATTCTGTATTTGTTTTTCCACATAATTATAGATGACAATGCATTACATAAACAGATACTGTATATCACAATTTATTTTAAATTGAATTATCCGCATATACCACATACTATG
>CAEFZP010005865.1:192500-521082 GCA_903064625.1 Mallotus villosus | reverse complement strand
CAAAGAATAGCCTACAAATCAATGCAACAATGAGTAACCAGGGCCGGATTAACAAATTCTTAGCCCCTGAGCACGAGAAGGCGTCATGGGCCCCTCCTATCAACTCCACTTTTGTAAAACCATATGTCGGTTACAAAATTCAATTGATTGTTCAGTAGGCCACAGCAGCCAATGAAAAATGAACAGCACACAATCTATAACTGTAATTAAATCATACAGCAGCTAGCATAATGTAGCCTAATAATAAATAAAGATGCCTCATATTGGCTCGAAATTAAGGCTTGTCTGCTTGTCCGGTAGCCTATAAATGGATTTTTTTGTAGGGCAAATGGAAGAGAAATGTAGGCCTACTTGTTTTATTTACTTATATTTACTATTGTTATATGGATCTGACATAGATTTTCAGGACGTGTCCATGTGGTGCCGACATGCTGAAAAAAGTTAGAAGGGAAAACCCACTTTCTTCTCAATAGAACGTTCCAATTCCAACTTGATTTTTCTCAAATGTATATGTTTTGAATTGACTAAACATACCTTATTTTGAAGAAAACAACCTAAACTTTCGTTTAAGATGTCTTCCAGTGGTGCCGACCTTCTATGAAAGGTAGCCAAAGCAGCAAAAACTATAAACAGTATTTTCATACACTTTCTCAATGTTTATTGCAACCAGCATGTGATAGCATTAAGGTGTAGACCTACGTGTCTACATGCTAACTGGCATATTTGTTTTAAATGTATTGCTAGTAGTAGGCCTAGTCGCTAGTTATTGAGCTAAGAAAGGGACGTGGACCTGAAATTTCCGCTGCCATATTTTCAGGCGGCATCTTAGCTACATTCAGGCTAATTCATGCTTTCTGAACGATCGATTCAATGCGTTGCTACCTGCGTTCAAGCATGACAGTTTGATATAGGAAAAAACGGTAAACACTCCGACGCGATTTAGCCTACATGTTTGGAAACCGTTTTACAGTTGTGGAACGTGTTTTACTTATGCGGAACGTGTTTCACATTTGCGGAACCAGTTTTACATTTGCGAAACACGATTTACATTTGTGGATTGTCATATAGGCTGTGTAGCCGGTCACGGTGTGTATCGGTGAAACTCACTCCTCAGGTATGTCACTGAACAGATCACCCGCGTCAAGGATTTGCTAGCTTTTCGTTGGTATAGTGGTCGCGCTTCGGATGTCAGAGGTGGCAACATTGGCCCAATAGCCTACCTCTGACCGAACAAGACCACGTTTGTTCCATACGCATCCGCAATACTTTTGGCCCTGTTTTGAGCCTGCCGTCAAATCTGTGCCAGAAGTCACGTCCGTCTTATCTGTGCCAAAACCAGTTTTACTTTTGCGGAACCCGCTTTACATTTGTGGAACACGTTTTACATTTGTGGATCGTCCTACACGCATTTGGAAAACTTTTGGCCTAGTTTTGAGCCCATATACATTTACATTTATTCATTTAGCAGACGCTTTTATCCAAAGCGACTTCCAAGAGAGAGCTTTACAAAAGTGCATAGGCCACTGATCATAACAACGAGATATCCCAAACATTGCAAGTAGTCAAACATGAATCATACATTGTGAAAAAAACGTAAGGAAAAACGTAACGAAAAAAAATAAGTGCCAAAGGGAAGAATCATAAGAGCATGAAGTTAAACAAGTTACAATTGGACAACATGAATCTTAAAGTGCACGAGTGTACCTGTGGAAGAGCAAACAACATATAGCCTATGTCTTCTGATAGAAAATATTCACACGATTTAATTGGTCGATTTGTCGCGCTTAAACAGTGAGTGTGTAAACACTGGACAGTTGATTGCTCATTAGGGTTTCTCCGGTAGAAGGGAACCTATTTTTTTGTTAGTATTCCTATTATTATTATATTTCTCCATTAAATTTCTCAATAGCTCAAAAAGTCCTTGGCCCAATGATACAACAGGTCACTCACTACTCCCAGACCGCGTATGGCCCACGTACGCCCATAGGTGGCGCTATAAGCCACGCCCAAAGTCTACGTGATTTCCCCTGCGCCCCATTACTCCAAAATGCCTGAAAATTGGTGATATTCCTTATTTTTCACGGGGAACATAATAGCCTCAAGGACCCATAAGGTCCGCCATGATAGATTTTTGCTGTAGCCCAGGGCCGGATCTAGGGGGGGGGCTGGGGTGGGCTACGCCCCCCCAGATTTCTGCCGCGCCCCCCCAGATTTCCGCGGCCCGGCCGGGACTGGTTTTACCAATTGAAAAACGACTGTTTATTTTAGATAAAGCTCAAATCAGCACCCAAAAAATTATTGCGCGCTCCGCGCGCTCGCATTAGGTGTGGAAGTCAGTAACTAGTCACTGTCGTAGCTTTTAGTCTCGTTTACAGACAACAGTGGGACTGACTGATCAAAAGCTAAGAATATAACGATGGAAAACCAGGCTAGGAAACGTAAAGATGGGGCTGAAAAATTAAGAAACAAAAAGACACCACATTCACTAGACAAGGTTTTACCAATTGAAAGACGACTATGTTTATTTTAGATAAAGCTCAAATCAGCACCAAAAAAATTATCGCGCGCTCCGCGCGCTCGCATTAGGTGTGGAAGTTTTAGTGTAGTAGGCCAAGCAGTTTACTTGTCTGAAAATAAGGATCAAAATCTAAAGAAGGCCTATCTATGGTATACATTATTTTTGCTTTTCGTCGGTGGTAAGGTGTGCTATTTTCGTGTGTGAAATCATTCATCCATTCTCCCGAATGTTTAAAACGTCTGGCTCCGCACATGATTAACACTAGGATCGTTAAGCAGTTCTAAAAAATTGTATCAATATAAAAAAGAATACGATCTCTTTCCGTAATAATACCGCCCCCCCCAAAAATGTTCATTGCCCCCCCAGTCAAAGCAGGCTGCATCCGGCCCTGGTTGAGGGGCAGTTCTATGGGCGTATGTGAAGCCCTCTGTGACATGCTTGTGTGTAAAAAGGGCTATACAAATACATTTGTATTTGATTTGACTAGAAACATAAATACCAAAAACTCAGACTGCATTTCTTTGCTGTCTGTGGCAATGATCGCCTCCGGAGCAGACGTCACACATTTACGCTGGTTTCTACACGTTTTTCTTCTTCTAGTAGTCTTCATGAACAGAGGAAAGGAAATTGCAGCCTTTTTTGCCCCAGTAAATAAAAAAGTGAGAGAAACATATCAAGTTATTGAGAGAGAGAGCTGAGGAGCTGGAAGAGGGAGAGCCAGAGCCGTTTGTATGATTTTAATGTGAAGAAAAATTAAAGTATTTAATGTTTAAATATCATTTGTTTCTGTTTTTAATGTGCCCCTCTGATTAAAAACTGCCCCTTGGCCCCCCCCAGTAAAATTCGTCTAAAACTGCCACTGGCCACAAATGTAGGAACTTTTCACTGTATTGCTGCTTTTTTATCAGGCTAAAGCCTATTTATTCTTTTAATTAATTACCTTTTAACTGTTCCTGTCTACGTAGCCTGTTAGATCGACTTTGTGATGTAAGCATGCTTTAGGTAAGAGAATTAATAATGTATATGTTATTGTTCTTTCTGTCTTAAATGTTTTCAGTATAAAAATGCCTTATCTAATCTAAGCGTTTGCAGTAAACCACAGACTAAAACGAAAACATTTCAAGTAGACCCAGGGCCGGATCTAGCATTAGGTGTGGAAGTTTTAGTGGAGTAAGCAGTTCACTTGTCAGCAAATAAGGATCAAAATCTAAAGAAGGCCTATCTATGGTAGGCCTATACATTATTTTTGCTTTTCGTCGGTGGTAAGGTGTGCTATTTTCGTGTACGACATCATTCATCCATTCTCCCGAATGTTTAAAACGTCTGGCTCCGCACATGATTAACACTAGGATCGTTAAGCAGTCTCAAAAATTGTATCAATATAAAAAAGAATACGATCTCTTTCCGTAATAATACCGCCCCCCCCAAAAATGTTCATTGCCCCCCCCAGTCAAAGCAGGCTGCATCCGGCCCTGCTGTAGCCTACTGTCCAAATGTGGTACAACCTTCAAAACCATTCTCCTCATGAACCATAGATCCAATCGACTTGAAATGTTTGTTACAGATGTGTAGAATACATGTCTATATATAGGGTGAAATTGAATAGGCTATTACTAAATGTCTGAAAGGGGTGTATTTCTGTAAATGTCCACATTGCCTCGATTGCCTACTGCCAAACATGAAGTAATTTGCTCTCTTGTTGTCCAACTCTTGATCTTTTACAATGTACATTTTTATAATATTTTGCGGGGGGGAACCCGCATTGCTGCTTGCAGCTATATTTTGTAATTTATTTCAGTTGCAGGACATGTCGTCGGGGGCCCCCTGGTGGCCGGGGGCCCCTGGGTAACTGCCCCGGTTGCCCGTATTATAATCCGGCTCTGTGAGTAAGAGGCTGCGGGTCCACTACAGCAGAGCAGGCAGGGCGTCGGCTTACAATTCATTTTCAATGAAACTGAACGTTGAATGCCCTACGCGAGCGTCAACGCCCAGTTTCAAATGAATGGGAAGGCGCCGCCCCCTCCGCTGTAGTGGACATGCATGGTAACACAAGGATGATGGTGGGACTACAAAAAGAACGGATTCGACCTTGTAAGATTCACTTGCGCTGTTCATCCTTCTGCTGACCTGGTAAGCATTGACTTTTCATTTTAACATAGCCATACTCTGGCATTTATCATGACCCCATTAAATGGTTAATTAGGGTTACCATTGTTTTTTGTCTTGAACAGAATACTGGTCAAACTTGAAATGGGTCTTTACTTAATAGTCTAGTGCCACAAAGTCAAGAGTTCAAGAGTATCCCCTTTGGTTGATTGACTGATTCGATCTGACATGTAGCCTACAAATGATTAAATAATCTGCAATTTCCTATAATTACATAATTCATGTTCAGGTCTAATATTTGTTTCAAGGGATACATCTACATTTTGTGCAGATTTAATTATTGTACATCCACAGCGCATAGAGGGAGACCTCCTATCTCTGAAAAGTGTTTCCCCTAGGTTTACAGCTTTGGGTGGGGGGACATGCCATTGTGTAAATAAGATAAATAGGATAAGACCATTTAGTTTGTTTAATAAAAGAGCAAGCTATAGACCTGTTTTATAGGAAAGGTAACCTCAAATGACTTATTTTGTGATCTGGCGCTATATATATTTTTAAAAGAGTTTTTTTTAAAACTTCCGGGGGGTGGGGGGGGGGCCGTTGGGGGGGCGGGGCGCCCCCCTAATATAATGGTAGGTGAAACACTGACTGAATCTTTAAGTATCTGAGAGCCCCACGGCTAACACTGTCTTCTCTGTCATACTGTCTGGTTTCAGCTTTACCTGTGAGATCAAGAGGAAAGATGACTTTCTACAATGGAATTTACCCATTTTACCCTCTACAAAGAACCTCGTTTATCTTCAGTACCCACCTGCTCACCATTATTCTGGTTTTCCTGGTGATCACAGTCAGTTTCCTTCTGATACTGCCAGGCATACGAGGGAAGTCGGTGAGTTCAACAGCGGTCCATTACGTAATAGGGTTCTTACAGTGTATTTTAATACTTTTTAGGTTTTAAATATGATTTTAGGTTGATATTCCGGACTGTTTCATTCTGTTTCAGAGGGTGTTTTGGATGTGCCGAATAATCATCAGTTTATTCATCGGTGTTGTGATAGTAGGTGAGTGTCGTTCAGTTATGTATCTATCACCTATAAATGCGAATACCTCAAACCCAGACTAATGTTTGGTTGGTTGACACGTAGTCTCACCTCCTGTTGATTGTTGTTTAGTAATTTTATGTTCCTTCCCAGCACTAAACTTTACCAGTGACTGGGCTGAGGCCAGAACCGTCACCAATGCCACCTACAAGTCTTTCAGCAATGCTGAAGTGAATGTTGAGGTGGGCCTACATGTGGGATTATATGGTATCAACATCACATTGAAAGGTAAGTCCTGTACTGGGGAAACAGATAGATGGCTATCTCAGAAAATCTTTTTTATCAGTAGCCTCAATATACTGTATGTTATAATGTTGAGTGGGACCTTAGTCCACTGGGCGACTAGAATACCCCATCCTTAAGTCAACAAGTACAGATACATTTTTTTGATTGGAGGGTCATAACCTTGTTCAAGCCTAGTATTTCCTCTAATCGAAACATGAGTTTACACGATCATCTTATTTGTTAAGTGTTGTTTAGGAATGCATGAGCTTAATCTTTGGTTATCTCACAGGAAATCCTGTGATGCAGCTCAACGAGACCATAGACTATAATGAGATGTTCGAGTGGAAGGACACCATCGACAAGTATTACGAAGAGGCCCTGGAGAAGGGCCTGCCAAACCCCATACTCTACATCGCTGAGAAATTCACCCTCCACAACCCCTGTGCCCTCATCTACCAGTACAGATTCTCTGGCCGCTACGCTTCTGCTACCCTCTGGTACGAAGGCTATTCTTGTTCTAATCCACAAGCATACAGCATACTGTACTGCTGCCCTATGTTGATGTTGAAATAGCCAGGCAATGACTGTTTTTCCTCCACAGGACTGCGTTCTGTTGCTGGCTGGTTGCCAACATCCTCTTCTCTATGCCAGTCATCCTCTATGCCGGGTACATGATGATGGCAACGGCTGCCTTCATCTTCTTCTCCATGGCGTCCTTCTCCACAATCATGAACGTGCCCTCATGCACTTTTACTATAGGGACAGGCTCCCTAGTAACAGGCTATAGCCATTCTTTTTGGCTGGCACTTGCTACAGGTAAGTCAATACCTAAATACTGCCAGATTGAAAACTGTCAAGTGAAACTGTGAAAAATTAAACTTATTATGCTATATTTGATTGTTGAAACATTTCTATCCTCTCCCCAGGAGTACTGTGTGCTGTGATTGGTGTTGTGGTGGCGGTGTTGGATTGTTTGATACCAGAGAAGATAAGGGAGGCTTTCAATGTCGACATGGATCATTCTGAAGATGATGAGGTTACTTTTGAGGGATCTGTTAATTCTGGCTTCCTTGAAGAAATTAGTGTACGGCTTTGACAAGAACTACTGGGTTCAACTGCTGTCAGTCTCTGACTCTCCGACTGAAAGTTCTAAAGTGTTAGAAACCTTATTGATCTGTCATTACATTTTGTATTTTTATATTGTAAAAACTCATATTTTATTTTTTATTGTACATTTTACTTTAATTCTAATTCCACTTAGTTATTGCTAGTTATGTACCCTTAGAAATAGTTAGTCCTCATATTTAAATGTAAATACATTTATATACAATTTTTAAAGAAGTGAATTCAAAACCAACAAATTCGGTGGTGTAAATTTCAAGTATTTAATGCTTTTTAAAATTCAAAACACGATACTGATTTGCTTCCATAGATATTATACTTCAGTTAGGGTATAGGAGACAGTGTGATTATTTTAAAATAATTGTACCATTATTCAATTGATTTATGGGGCATTTATTTAATAACTTTATGGAAGAAGATCTGTAATTATAATGTAACTGTCACAGTACTGTTTATTCTAACAGGGATGGTGGAAATGTATATTAAAGTTACACTGCACAGACTATTTGACCTTGAGTCTATGTCCATGTTGTCCAGGTGAATTGTTGTTCCTTCACCAGTAGATGGAGCAGAGCAATTTTCAGTTTTTTGTCTGGTTGCTAAGGCACTTTGAAACCATTGACCATTTTTACTCAACTCTACAAACTACCACAAAACCTAACACCAAACCAGGAAAACATTACAATAAACTAACAACTCTTGGAAAACTCTTCTAAAGCTTTGAAAACATTATTCTTTGCGTCAATACGATGCACACAAACCATCATTTAGCAGTAGTGCTGCAAACTGCTTTGAATTTACAAGCGTTATTTTTTCTGGGAATATCAATCTAAATGAATGCACTGACTAATACAGTAAATTGTTAAAACTCAAACTCTTGATTTTACTGGGGCACAGCAGATTTATACTGGGGCACGTGCCCCAGTGAAAATGGTCTAACGACGTCCTGCTTGGTATGTCAAAATATGATTGAATTAGAGCTGTTTAAACTTTGGCCGAATCTAACAACGCTTACCGCAGGAGGCGTATAAGGCCATTTAGTTTGTTTAATAAAAGAGCAAGCAATTTTGTGATCTGGCGCTATATATATTTTTAAAGGAGTTTTAAAAAAAACTTCCAGGGGCGGGGGGTGCCGTTGGGGGGGGCGGGGGGTGCCGTTGGGGGGGCGGGGCGCCCCCCCCAATATAATGGTAGGGGAAACACTGACTGAATCATTAAGTATCTGAGAGCCCCAGGGCTAACACTGTCTTCTCTGTCATACTGTCTGGTTTCTGTGAGTTTAAGAGTAAAGATGACTTTTTACAATGGAATTTACCCATTTTACCCTCTACAAAGAACCTCGTTTATCTTCAGTACCCACCTGCTCACCATTATTCTGGTTTTCCTGGTGATCACAGTCAGTTTCCTTCTCATACTGCCAGGCATACGAGGGAAGTCGGTGAGTTCAACAGCGGTCCATTACGTAGGCTAATAGGGTTCTTACAGTGTATTTTAATACTTTTGAGGTTTTAAATATGATTTTAGGTTGATATTCCGGACTGTTTCATTCTGTTTCAGAGGGTGTTTTGGATGTGCCGAACAATCATCAGTTTATTCATCGGTGTTGTGATAGTAGGTGAGTGTCGTTCAGTTATGTAGGCCTATCTATCACCTATAAATGCGAATACCTCAAACCCAAACTAATGTTTGGTTGTTTGACACGCAGTCTCACCTCCTGTTGATTGTTGTTCAGTAACTAGAAAGAGCATTTCCTGCTGAAAATGCGTTGGAATGCTGAGATCTGAAATACATTTTTTAAATGGCTGAAAATACAGAAATGCGAAAATACCCGCAAGCTGAAAGCAAATTAATTTAACAAATAGGCCTATGTGTTAGTAGTTGTAGTAGTGACATAGGATATAGCAGCAGGTGCAGTAGTAGCTAGTAATATCAGTAGTTGTGTTGTGGGGCTCATAGTCTTTTAATGAGACGAGTTGACTGAATAGCTCCGTATTGTGTCTCCACTAATAAGCTAATACCGTTCACCTGTGTGAGAGACTGAGTGGCGCGTGTCTGTGTGGTTGCCACGGTGATGGTGCAGCTATGATTGCTAACGCGCTGAGGGCAGAGAGAACAGAATTTTTGCTAGAATCCACACCTATAAAAACTAAACCTAGACGCAAAACCCAAAAAAATGACATTTTCCGAGACCCAAAACCAGAGATGTTCTTTATATGTCTGTGCGGTCAGAAATACGACCGGCTATCGTTCGTTAACTACAAACAAATGCTTCGTAACAGTAGGCTATTTACTTTTTATAGGCGATATTGACAACAAAGGTTAAGGAACTTATCTTTAATCAAAACTTCGTCTCCGTTTTCAATTTGAAGCAGTATCTAGCTTACTGTTGGAAATTTCCCATTGCATCCTCTCTCTAGCTTCTTCGGCTAAAGTCAGATGGACGACGATGACGATGCATGCGTTATTCACGCCTACGGTGTTAGCGTCACTGTGTCCAATTCCGACCGCCGAAAGCTCCTATTGTCCAAACCCGACCAGGCAGTATCAGGTCTTTTTTCCAGAATTATCTTCCGCGATCACCAGCAAAGTGTACGTAGTATTATTTTATGCATATCAAACAATCTCTGTGTCAAATTTCATGAACATACATGGACGTTTACATGTCTAAATACTATAGGAAAGTTACTTTGATGAGAGAAAGCCGAAAGACCACTCGGGCGACGCATGGGCGACGATGAAAAATGTTTCAGTATTGTCATCGTACTGCTACTATGGGTTAGGATATGAGTTTATTTCAACGCTAGCATAGCACTACTTTGTCTAGCCAACGGAAATGCACCATAATTTCTGACGATCTGTAGTAGAGGGGAGGAAGGGAGGGGGGCAGATAAACACATGGTGCCAGACATGGTAGGCTATCACACCATGTGTGTGGGTTAACGAGGAGCTGGATAACGAGGATCATTGTAAATCTTAGCCTATGTTTCCAGATTAATGTTGTATTTTCGTTAGTCTGTTTAGTATTTAAATAAATGTTCACATTTTTAAAGATTTGCACAAGTTGTCTTTTGCTAACCGTCCTGTTATCTTTGACCCCATTCAATGTTTAACGTCTCTAAATATATGATTGACTTTTGCTTCATATTTCATGACTTCCTAATAAGATATCTTATTTTGAAGGACATAAATACGTTCCCGGATATGTTGACAGCATTGATGGTCAGTTTGGTGACCCTGGATCAAGTTATTATCCCTGGAAAAACAGCAGCGACAAGTGTTGACTACGACGATTTAAGTGTGGTCGGGTTTGGACAAGGGTAGCGCATGGCTAATTTACCGGCGCCAGCGTCCTTTTGCCGGCTCTAGTAAAGGCAAAGCTAACTCTAAAATTAAAACAATATTTAGCTCGAAAGGTAATAAGTTAAGGCATAACTTGACATAATTAAATCAGCTGAAAACGTGATACGATCATTTTAATAAATATTTGAAGTGGCATTTTAGCTAAAACCCGGTCGGGATTGGACACAGTGACGTTAATACAGTCTGTACAAATACCACTTTGACACACTTGCAAGAAATGATCCGCTGGTTAGATGTAGCATGATCTTATTTACCACCCACAATAGTTCAGCTTTTTTGCAGCAGCATTCTGAGTTAGAGTAGCTTTTGCAGTTGCAAAGTCACGTAGCGTTAGTAATGTGAGGAGATTGAATTTAAAACTAGCCTATAAAAACTCACCAGGGACAACGACAACATCGGCAACCCTGCACCATAATTTATTATTTTGATGTCATCTTTAAATTCAGTGTCTGAACAGGACTGGGTGTGCATGATTAGTTTCGTTTCTCCTCCACCTTGAACCTGAACCTAGATTCTAGGTTTGCTGTTCGACATGGACTTCGGCTGCATGAAACGACCGGCGAGAGTAGCCGCTTGCAGTCGGGGAGGAGTTGAAAACGGCCCTGTGAAGTCGGACATTCCAGCTTCTCGTGGCTTGCTGCGTTGATGTCAGTCATGGCCGATCAAGCGCTGTTTGCTTACGTTACTTTATTTATAATTAAACTTAGTCTTTCCGTTAGTAGAAGAGGTGGCCCAAAACCCTTTCTTCAACAAATGTTTTATTCAATCAAATTGTTTGGTCCGGATTTGAGCATTGGCAAAACTGAAGGTGTCAGAATAATTACAAAACACGCGTCAAAGTTGTCGTGTGTGAGTCTGGCCAGGGGCGTAGCCGCACCGGGGCCCGTAGCCGGCCCAAAACTTTCACGCGTCACTCGTCGTGGGCCCCCCCCCCTATAAGTACCGTCGTTCGACGGGCTCACCCTCGCATTAACACTGTTTTCTATCTCCGATATGCTTAAATTCAACTGAGTGTTATCAATAATTCTACGATAGTGACAATGTTATTTATACACCTAAAAGGCAAACTTTTCTCAGTCATGGTTGTTATTATTTTGGGGGGAAAAGTAGCAATTTATACCAAAATCATATGCTTATCCTACATATATTATAGAAACTATCAAAAAACTATTCCATGAAATGAATAAGTTCTTATTTTCTTTGGTATTTTTGTGATTAGCAATGATGACTGCTGGGTAATATGTATGTTGTTGTCCAATGTCAAGTCTCTATTTGATCATGTGACGATAAAATATAGTTACACCAATTCGCAGTTCATTGAGCACGGGGCAGGCTCAGCACTACTGAACGTGTAGGCTAGCAATGCCTTTTAAACATAAGAGTGGAAGCAGGAAAAGGCAAGAAAAAAAACAACAAGATGGGAAGGCGGCAAAGCTCCCGAAATTAGATACTTTTTTAACTAGACCATCTAGTCGCCAGCCCACGAAGTCCGCCACGGACGACCCCGCCAGGGACGTCCCCCCTGCTAGCAGCAGTGCAGCAGGTCAGCTGGGATCAGTATCTCTGGCCTCAGACAGGTAACCTACGGCTATTGTGATAGATATACATGTCAAGCCAAGCTATAGCCTACATACATGGTCGGGCAGGATAACTAGGATACAAGTTGGGTAAATAGTGGTCAATACTAGGTGGATAGCAAATTATTATGTTAAGCTAGCCAATGGCCTAGCAGGGTGCTAGGGAGGCTATTCCTAGGAGGGGGAGGGGAGCCAAATGCAACGAAGTGTTTTCCCATTTATTCCAATGTAAAACAAATCCATATTCTTGGTTGCAGGTATAACCTTTAATTAAAACAACAAAAACAATATACTTTATTGTTAATAAATGTCTTACAACTACATTATGTGAGATGTCTGTCATCGTTAAGATCAGGGTTATCGTAAACACTAGTGGCTGCTCTGTATTATTAGCCTATATTTTTATACGGTTTTTATACGTTAAGAAATTTTCACGCTGAGAGTCAAACAAGACTTAGTCCATCGTTTCCGAAATATGTATGGTTGATTAATAAAAAATAAAAATATTATTTTTGCGTTTTTTTTGTTGCGTTAACTAGGGGGCCCGTCGTTACTACGCTACGCCACTGAGTCTGGCCAATCATGAAATAGCTGTGTCGTCATTTGAACCCATGCAGTTGCTCTTGAGAAAATGCGCTCGGCTACACAACCGGCAATTCTCGAATCGATCTCACGGTACTTTGATGGCTACGTCAGTGACCTAGCCTCGGCGCCGTCTCAAGTCGGACAAAAAGTCTAACCAGAATTCAGTTTCAAGTCAGCCGGCTGCAGCGCTGCATGAAGATAGGTCATGTCGAACGCACCTAATGACAGATATAGGCCTACTTGTAATACTTTTTCTGACCATTTTGTTTTAAAAGCACATACCTCTTTTAAAATCTTTGTAAAACCTTCTTTGTTATTCAAGCCATCAAAACAAAATAGTTTCAACTGCATTCAGCAAATACACACATTTTCTTTAGGATATGAACCTTTCTAGTTTTATGTTCCTTCCCAGCACTAAACTTTACCAGTGACTGGGCTGAGGCCAGAACCGTCACCAATGCCACCTACAAGTCTTTCAGCAATGCTGAAGTGAATGTTGAGGTGGGCCTACATGTGGGATTATATGGTATCAACATCACATTGAAAGGTAAGTCCTGTACTGGGGAAACAGATAGATGGCTATCTCAGAAAATCTTTTTTTATCAGTAGCCTCAATATACTGTATGCTATAATTTTGAGTGAGACCTTAGTCCACTGGGCGACTAGAATACCCCATCCTTATGTCAACAAGTACAGATAAAAAATGTTTTAATGGAGGGTCATAACCTTGTTCAAGCCTAGTATTTCCTCTAATGGAAACATGAGTTTACACGATCATCTTATTTGTTAAGTGTTGTTTAGGAACGCATGAGCTTAATCTTTGGTTCTCACAGGCAATCCTGTGATGCAGCTCAACGAGACCATAGACTATAATGAGATGTTCGAGTGGAAGGACACCATCGACAAGTATTACGAAGAGGCCCTGGAGAAGGGCCTGCCAAACCCCATACTCTACATCGCTGAGAAATTCACCCTCCACAGCCCCTGTGCCCTCATCTACCAGTACAGATTCTCTGGCCGCTACGCTTCTGCTACCCTCTGGTACGAAGGCTATTCTTGTTCTAATCCACAAGCATACAGCATAATGTACTGCTGCCCTATGTTGATGTTGAAATAGCCAGGCAATGACTGATTTTCCTCCACAGGACTGCGTTTTGTTGCTGGCTGGTTGCCAACATCCTCTTCTCTATGCCAGTCATCCTCTATGCCGGGTACATGATGATGGCAACGGCTGCCTTCATCTTCTTCTCCATGGCGTCCTTCTCCACAATCATGAATGTGCCCTCATGCACTTTTACTATAGGGACAGGCTCCCTAGTAACAGACTATAGCCATTCTTTTTGGCTGGCACTTGCTACAGGTAAGTCAATACCTAAATACTGCCACATTGAAAACTGTCAAGTGAAACTGTGAAAAATTAATCTTATTATGCTATATTTGATTGTTGAAACATTTCTATCCTCTCCCCAGGAGTACTGTGTGCTGTGATTGGTGTTGTGGTGGCGGTGTTGGATTGTTTGATAGGAGAGAAGATAAGGGAGGCTTTCAATGTCGACATGGATCATTCTGAAGATGACGAGGTTACTTTTGAGGGATGTGTTAATTCCGGCTTCCTTGAAGAAATGAGTGTACAGCTTTGACAAGAACTACTGGGTTCAACTGCTGTCAGTCTCTGACTCTCTGACAAAGATCTTAAGTGTAAGAAACCTTATAGGTCTGTCATTAAGCATTTTATTTTTATATTGTAAAAACTCATATTTTATATGTTATTGTAAATTTTACTCTAATTTTAATTCCACTTAGTTATGTACCCTTAGAACTAGTTAGTCCTCATATTTACATTTATATTTACATTTTAAAGAGGTGAATTCAAAACCAACAAATTCGGTAGTTAGTAAATTTCAAGTATTTTACAAGTGCTTTAAAAAAAATTTTTTTTATATTTTAAAACTTATATTTTATATTTTATTGTGCATTTTACTTTAATTCCAATTCCACTTAGTTATTGCGAGTTATGTACCCTTAGAAATAGTTAGTCCTCATATTTAAATGTAAATACATTTATATATATATTTTTGAGGTGAATTCAAAACCAACAAATTCGGTGGTGTGTAAATTTCAAGTATTCAATGCTTTTTAAAATTCAAAACATGATACTGATTTTCTTCCATAGATATTATACTTCAGTTAGGGTATAGGAGACGGTGTCATTATTTTAAAATAATTGTACCATTATTCAATTGATTTATGGGGCATTTATTTAATAACTTTATGGAAGAAGATCTGTAATTATAATGTAACTGTCACAGTACTGTTTATTCTAACAGGGATGGTGGAAATGTAAATTAAAGTTACACTGCACAGACAATTTGACCTTGAGTCTATGTCCATGTTGTCCAGGTGAATTGTTGTTCCTTCACCAGTAGATGGAGCAGAGCAATTTTCCGTTTTTTGTCTGGTTGCTAAGGCACTTTGAAACCATTGACCATTTTTACTCAACTCTACAAACTACCACAAAACCTCACACCAAACCAAGAAAACATTACAATAAACAAACAACTCTTGGAAAACTCTTCTAAAGCTTTGAAAACATTATGCTTTGCGTCATTACGATGCACACAAACCACCATTTAGCAGCTACTACACAGTGACAGTAGGGATGCACGATATTGAAGTTTAACCGATATCCGATATGCCGATATTTACAAGCTAATTTTGGGCGATGGGCGATGCTGATACCGATATATACACCTCTGCCTTTAAATTATAAGTCTCTCCTATACTAAAATTAATCTGTTATTATGATGGGGTACTTGCTGTGAATACGGGACATAAAAAACTGGATTTGTATCATTTTAGAAATAGACATTCACTCATGAAAACTATTGAAATTATTTCAAATATGGCAGATTAATTTATATTTTCACGTCACAATTTTCATACTTGAACAGTACCTCATTGAACAAGTGTGTGTGTGCAGGGCATAGTTTACACATCCACTCCATACTTTACACATTTGACAACTTTGTATGTGTGTTTACAGTACTACAACAAATATTTTTCGTAAACTGCTATGCATCTACTAGCCGGAGAGGTCTGATACAAGGAAACACGAGGAGAGTTATTCATGCCCGCTTATCTGCCTACTGGTGTATTGTAATGTATCCTGAGATGCCTTATCTCATTAAAGTTCAGACATAAGTTGAGTCATCTAGTTAGAGGCCACCAAAGACACACAAGGGATGTAAAATAATGTAATAATAATCAAATAATCAAGTAATATTTGTGTAACCAGTCCCAGAGGGTTTTACATAAAACCAAAGCCCAAACCTATGACAACAGTCAACTTCTCATAAAGGTAACTCCAACTCGGGTGTGTGCATTCCAGCACATATGAATCATTCAGAATATAAGTGTTCCTCTATTATAGTAATAATTGCATCAGCCTGATTGCATTGTGCAGTATGTTGCAAGCAATAGAGTGCGTTACAAATACAAACAAAAGATACACTTTGCAAATGGAAGGCCAATGATTCAATGATAAATTCACCTGTCATTAATGTCACAATCGATGTGGCAAGTTTTTGCCTGCGTCATCCTGTCTATAAGCTTTTGTAATTTCCCAAATCTATTCACACTTATAGAACTAATAAAGTGTCTTGAAGTGGAACATGAATCTTTTCCCAGACATGGGCAGGTGAATCTGCAAAGTAAATAACATGTTTTATCTGCAGTTCCCGATAGATTTGTCTAATTGCACAACCCCAGGGATTTGCTTTAACTGAATCGTTAGACTATTACCTTTGAACATCTGTGATCTTACTGTAACTTAATCCATGTTTTCATACTGTATATCACAATTGTATTTTATTTTAAATGGAATTAATCCTCATATACCACATACTATGATTACTATACGTATACTATAACATATTCTGGCCCATCTATAAAAATAGAAAAAATCTAGCACATCTGAAAAAAGGGGACTGTTTGACAGTGAAGGCAGGCTAGAAGTTCTCATAGTGATGCATGAAGTGGACCTGGTCTCTCTTGTTCATCTGCTGGCAAGCCTTCTCCACATTCTTGGTGAGTCCAGGAGGTCCACAGCTGAACACACCCATTTTAACCACCTTCAGGGAGAAAAAAAATCATGTCCAACTGTCAACCATCTTGCTATAGATAACTAAATGTAATGTAATCCACCCCACATGATTTCACTAGTCTATAGATAGAAGGAAGCAGAGGAATGCTCTGAGGTGCTGCTAAGCAGGAAGTGACATGCATGGAGAGAGAGGGTTCACCCTGACCTCAGGATGAACTTCCTGTAGGGAGTTGAAGAAGGACACAAATGGGGGACGCCCAAAGTGGGTGACAGACCGCAGGCCGGTGAACATGCTCTGGTTCCTTACTTTCTGGAAGTGACGTTCGCAAACATACTGCAGTCGCATCCCACACAAAGACACACACACATCACTTTACTTAACTGGTACACACTGTACAGAACACAGTTCCTTCATCAAGAAGACTCAAATCAACTTTGTTCACTTAAATAATATTTCCTATCAGTCACCAGCATGGTGGTGCGAAGGTCGAACTTCTCAGGCAGCTGTGTGATGTAGGTGTGGACCGACACCAGGTCCAGAGTGTCCTTCTCCTCTACTTCCTTGATGATGTCAGACACCCACTCAAACTGCCGCTGTGTTCGCGTGACCCAGATGAAGTAGACCTTCAACACATCAGTCAGTGTGTTGATTAGTATGACGTGAGATGGCATACAGGGGTCAGGTAAAGATCCGTTTCAGGGCATTGTACCTTTTTACACTGCATCTTAGACTTGTTTGAGGACACAAGGTCCTTTAGAATGGAGGCGAAGGGGGTGACTCCGATTCCCCCCCCGACTAGAACCGACACCTCAAAGTCTGTCCACTCCTGGTGGCCTTCTCCAAACGGCCCGTCCAGGTACAGCTGGAGGTGTCATAAAACAATCAGGGAAGCTTAGCATTCACACAGCAAACACACACACATACACCCATGAACACCCACACACACAGGTGCTGACATACCTTTGGATAGGTGCCCAGCTCTGCAAGGCTCTCTGGAGTGTAGAGCTCTCTGAGTCGGCTCGTCCAGGGCCCCACAGCGCGAATGTGCAGGCTGAGGGTCTTCTCGTGTGGGGCTGAAGTCAGGGTGAATGGGTGGTATTCGTCTGTGGCCAGCGCCAGGCAGGCCACACGGACCCACTGGCCTGAGCGGTACACAAACCCCAGCGGACGCTTGAACTCCAGGTGCGTCACTCCTGCGGGGAAGCAGTCACGGTGAAACAAACACGTGATGTAAATCAACACTGTGAACCGGAAGAAGATGATAATAATTCACATCAGAGAGGATTAAGATTAACAGGATGATGTTGTTGATCATAATAATGATAACTGGAATTAGATGACTGTGTGTGGGACAGAAACTGTTCATCAATTTGTTTATGTCAATAAGAAGAAGAACACCCATCAAATATCCAACTACAACAGAAGTATTTTGGTGTGGTGTAGTCTCTACTGCAGTCCTATGCTAAGCTTTGATTGCTGGGAGAAGCTGGGGTACCTGAAGGCAGCAGCTCAGCCTTCACTACAGGGATCTCCACCTTCTTCCTGTTCAGGCTGATCAGCTTGTCCAGAAGGAAGAGCAGGGCTGGGGGGATCAGGTAGATGTAGTAGCGGGGCTCCTGAAGGAGGGCGGAGCTGCCATGGATGACCGTCTGTCATGGAGGAGCACACAGCCAAGACTCACTCTACTGTGGGACCTCAGTGAGTCCCCGCAGGTAGGATCCACCACACCAGGTTAACACCGTAACACCACAATGGTGTGCATGAGGGGTTTCTTTATTTTATACACAGTGACAGATGGAAGGGGGGGGGAGGAGGAGGAGGGAGCTCACCAGAATGTACACAAGCACGTAGAGGTTGTGTGTGAGCCAGAATCCCTGGAAGCTGATTCGTCGGAAGTAGAGGGAGGCGAACACGTACATAAAGGCAAAGATGAAGAGAAGCAGAACGCCTGTCATGCCTGAAAAAGGAAAAGATGCATCCATGATGGAACCGTTCACTTTCTGTGCTACAACGTTACGTTTTTGAGATTTGTTTTGGTTTATTCTCCAGAATACCTGGGACAGTCTGAAAGAGCCACCATGTCCACGGCATAGGAAGTTCAGACCTGAAAATAGTAAACATTTAAAAAATCTGATCCACAATCAGGAAAAACATTAGATTTCAATGAAAACAATAACTGTTAGAATATGAAGAATTGTTAGAATTACCCGTTGTTAGACAGGATCTTGGGGAAAAGACAGGCCAAGATGCTGCGTTCACTGATAGAGAAGATGTAGATATTGACCACATGACCCAGACTGTGAGCAACTTCAAAGAAAGGAGACAAGGAAGAGTGGATTCAGAAAGTTTTTTAGGCCCAGTAATCGACACCCATCTGCCAAACTGTAGGGTCTGAATAGGCACGTACATTTTTTTAATTTAAAAACAAGTTTTCACCTTGTAATGATGGTTAATTTAGTGTAGAATTTAGTGTGTACTTTAAAAAAAATATATATATATATTCTCAAAGTGAAAGGTTCCGAAAACCTCCTGAAGACAGTATATACACAGCTCAAAATAATTAAAGGAACATTTTTTATTTATCAGGGTATGGCATATCAGATAGATCTATCTATAGCTAATGATATGCCATACCCTGATCAAAAAAAGTTCCTTTAAGTAAGTTCGGAACATTATATATCCTTCCCATCATCCACGTCTTCAGGCAGCGAGCCTCCACCTTACCCGTGAGGACGATGGCCGACATGGCCATGAAGCGGTGGAAATCGATGGCGGCGTCGAAGGGGATGTAACGGTTGAGGAAAGTCTCTCGGAACATGGTGATGATGTTCCGGCACACAGTGAGCAGCATGTAGGGGAACAGGAAGGAGATGGCTGCGGCACAACCTCGGGCCACTATGATGCCCACCACCGAGGTCTTTGGTAACCCGGACGAGTTGGCCTGAAAACCATAGACTAAACACAGAACTAGATGTTTGTATACGTTCGTCCACGGGTATTACTCTCAAGCAGTTCATTCAAATTCAATTTGAGGTTTAGTTACATCTAAGAATTGAAATACTAAACAAATAGTAGATGCTTTTGTGAGGCAAACCTGGATTGCCTGTTTTCAACTGTATGAGGGAATGGCTTGTCAATGCCTTGGAGCAGGTAACCCTCATGACACTAACAGTCCTTGACAGGTTTCTGAGGGGGAATGAGCACCAGAACTCACAATAGCACCTCTCCAGAGCCAGCCCAGCAGTGATGCCATAGACGATGGTGGAGCAGACGATATGGCGACGGTAGTTCTCAACAAAACGCTTGAACTGCTGGATTTTATTTTGAATTGGGTTCCTGTTGTATTTGTCCCTTTTGGGTTTAACATAGACCTTCGGGTGGTTGCTTGGCCTAGGATAAGGAGAGTACAGGTAGTGCTTTAAAGTTGGTTTGCTTCCCATAGAGAAGACGAAAATTGAAATTAAGTGGTGATAAAGTTCATGTTTGATAAAAACACCATGCATACAATAACCTTCATATTTGAAAGACTCAAGGACAATGACATGTTAAGTCATACAGAGCACAGGTTGCATCACACTTTTGTGGTGAACCACAAAAACAAATGAGCAAAAACCTACTTTTTCCCGGGTCGTTTGCGAAGCTCCGATCCCTCTTTCTTCCTGCTACTGGGGACCAACTGCTGATCCCCTTCAGGTAGACTGAAGGTGCAGATGATAAGATCGTTAAATACACCAACAGACTTCTGATTTGGACATGGTTGTAAAGAAGCCAAGGAACTAGCGGAATGACAGTTCCCGTGGCCGAGCCTCTCTCTGTTTCTCCCCGTTCTCTTACCGGTCTTTCGCACGGACGATGAAGGACACCCGCGTGTCCCGACTCATCTTTTTCTTCTTCTGCGTCTCCATACCTGCAGGCACAACATGCCAACATACAGTACGTGGGCTGAAAGAAATACAGCAGAGAGGGAAAAAATGCAGAACTCATTTCAGGTCTTCCATTTGCTCCCCCCGTCCTTCATCACCTTTGATGTTGAGCTGAGCAAACTGCAGCTCCTTCTCGTGGTCCCTCAGCAGGAAGTGAAAGTCTTCCCAGGTGATGTGCTCCTTATCGTTGAAGCCTACAGCCTCCAGCATGGCCTTGATGACCTCCTCTGCCTGGCTCTTGCTAAGGGTACCGCTTGAGATCTCGATGAAGGACCTGCAGCACACAGGTGAGGTGAGTTAGAGCGGGAAAACCGCAGGTGTGATGGGACGTTACAACCTGAGTGGCTAACCTGAGTAGTCTGGAAAACGCTTCTTTACACAAGAAGCCGTTTCCGTCAATGTCGTGCATTGAGAACATCAGTTTGGATTTTTCCTCTGGGGAACCTGTGTAAATAGGTTAAGAAGGATAAAGGCACTCATATCATCATGTTGTAACATGCTACTGAACAGAGGGCATGCTTCAAAGTGAATTCACGTTGGGCATTGACGAGGGCATTGGGCATTGACAAGGGCATTGACGTTAATGTGTTTGAAATCCACTGGGATTACCTTTCATGAATATGACTATGACATCGAGGAACTCTTGGAAAGAAAGGTAGCCATTGCCATCTTTGTCAGCCAGCGTGAACATGGAGTCCACAAAGAGTGAATTGGGCTTGAGTCCGAGGGTGTCTGCAAACTCAGTTCCTGTCAGTTCACACTGCAGAGCCTCCCTGGTCTTTCTACTGGACGTGCCTCTCACATCACCAGCATCACACCTGTCGATCTCCAGGACCTACCCAACCCAAATGTGATAATCAGTCTTGATTGTGAGTCAACTCTATTTTTACTGATTGTCCCGTACGATGGAAACTGGTGTCAACCGAGATATACTTGAGTCACTGATGCCATTATCGTGACCAGAAGCAACTCCATTGAGGTTTATTGCTTTTCTCAACTCCGTGGAAGTCTATCTTTTGGATTGAGTTATAGCCAAACCTGATTATTATATAACTATCATATAATAGTATAGGAGCAGCGTTACCTTGGCAAAGGCATGTCGGATGAAGGTCTCCACTATTTCAGCCCTCTGCTCCTTGGTTACGGCCTCTCGGAGAAGCTCCTTCTCACTCGTCTCTGTCACTGTCGTCGGTCTGTCACTGTTAGTCCCCTCAGAGCACAGGTGATTAACAAACTCTGACCGCTTGACCTCATCCTCAAAAAACAACACCTGCAGCATATGAAAAAGAAAGTTGATTCACATGGAGAAGAGTAACGTGGTTTTTCAACGGTTCCAAGGTGAGGATCCCTCCTGTTCGCTGTCTGACGGCACTCACAAAATCGTATTCCTTGGGGACTTTGAGGAGCAGAGCCCTGCGGGATCGGTCGTCGGCCAGAAGCACGTCTAGGCTGGTCTGGGCTCCTAGACTGAGACAGCGAAGGGCAGGCCCGTCCCTGTCAAACATCTGCAGCCTCTTCCTCTCGTCCACATGCACACTGACTGGGCGCAGAGGCTTCTTAGGGCCCTGCCACTCACACGCTACAGGACAGAGAGAGACAGAGGAAAATTGTAAGCTGGGATGGGTCTAGCTCAGCCATAGAGCATTTGACTAAGACGAGAGAGAGAGAGAGAGAGAGAGAGGGAGAGGGAGAGAGGGAAAAAGACCCCCATGAACACACCCACGAGTCCCACAGCGGGCTCCTCAGCTTTGTCAGCAGCCCCGCCTCTCCTCTGGAACTTCTTAAATTTGATAGTGCGGAAACCGGCCACTGCAGAGGCCATTAGAAAGCTCACTATAAAAGAAAGAAACATATCAGCATTATAATATGTATTGTAATAATACGTCATTATAATGTAAAAATAATATTAATTCAACATGCTATGCACTGATCCCGACCAACAGACATCCAGCAATAATGACAAAATGCTATTTCAACAGAACTGCTATCAAGTAGGAACACTGACCAACAGGGAAAAGAATGATTACAACAATGGTGACGCCAAAGCCCGCTTTGTATCCATCAAAGTAGTTGAGCGTGGTAACATTGGTGCAGGGCTGGAGGTCAGACGCTTTGACTTGTGCTGGTTGGGGACAGGGGTCACCTGCGGGTCAAAGTTAGACATCTCATACACTCAGATCATGACGCGATCCCACAGACCAGTCATACCTTCATGTAATACACCACACATGTGATGTCATATACCAATCCTGAATGAATTTACCATCCCTCCAGAAGAACACCTCCTTCTGCACGTCGTCAGATTCTGCGCTGGTGACTGATAGTAGGACATCAGAAAATGTGGTGTTTCGAATGTCCTGGATTTCCTCATCATTGAACAAGCTGTGTGAAACATGAATAAGTGGTTGCTCATGGTCGGATGATGATTGCATGTTTCAATGCTGTAATCAATGATAAAGATGATGAAACACTTTGTAGCTTGCTGTTCGCATGTCATTTTTACCCATTCTGCCTGTTCTCGAACCAGAATCGATCACCATTTCTGATACGCTCAAACTGGTCCAAGATGATGGAGGTGAAAACTGGACCTGGACCATCAACAGACTCCAGGAGACCGCCGGGGAACAACTCCAGTTTCGAAATATCGTCCCCATAAAGGTCTGCCAGATCTCTGAACAACTGTGAAAGCATTGGAACACAGAAATGTTTTATTTTATTTAGGTCGAGTCACAAATCTTAGATTTATCCGTCAGCTAAAGGTTAGTGCTCCGAGGCCCTCTGGTTCTGTGTTACCTGAGGATGTGTTCTGTGGAGCTCAGGGTTGATGTCTTTCCAGGCCAGCACCGGAGCAATGCCCAAGGCCTCTCTGACTTGGGTGTAAGTGGGGAGGCCATGGTCTCTGCCTCTCTGGACGGTCAAAGCCACCAGGTCTGAGCGTGAGAACCTCAGGGGGCCGTACATGTAGTCTGGTGAGGGACATGGAAGAACCACACGGATGTCAGATGGCTGAGCGGTTAGGGAATCGGGCTATTAATCAGAAGGTTGCCGGTTCGAATCGCAGCCATGCAAAAATTACGTTGTGTCCTTGGGCAAGGCACTTCACCATACGTGCCTCAGGGGGAATGTCCCTGTACTTACTGTAAGTTGCTCTGGATAAGAGTGTCTGCTAAATGACTCAATTTAAAATGTTAAGTTGGATATGTCATTCTCGTACAGGAAATGAAGACCGAAAGTTCAATTTACCCCTTAAGTCCTCCACAACAACGTTGTCTTCTCTCTCCGCAATCTGGGACGACATGCCCATGATGAGATCATCCACATCCTGGCCTGACTCCAAGTTGGGGCTCTAGAATGCAGTTATATTTTAGTTATTGAATTAATAAACCATAAGTATCTGTGTATAAATACCGTATACTTCACTTGAAGTGTATTACACGACAAAACCTTTCATACATGCAATATATCAGTGCACTGTTGTACTGTATACAGGGGTCATGTATATTTTAAATGTTTTTACCTGACGCTTCCAAAAACTGTTGCACATACGCATCGCTGGTGATGAACTCCCGTCTACGTTGATGAAGTTGCGAAAGTGGCAGGTTCTGTTTCTGCTCCGCAGGAATGGATGAAACATGAATTAATACGTGCTGTTATAGTATGAAACCACTGAAAAATATATGCAGAATTTGGGACATTCTATTGAAAATAGAAAATCCATCCACCAGTTGTAGATTCATGAGAAGATGGGTGTTACCTCATGTAGACACCAGGGGGCACCATAGTGGAGGCAAAGCTGACAGCAGCCTGGAACTCAGGGGAGATTTCTGGGTCTACAAACTTCTGGTAGCCTATGTATATGCCATAAAAAAACACTATGATATGACTATAAAAAGCTGGATGATATCATTGATTACGTGCCAATCACAATTAGTCACACTAGGCCCGATACAGGAAATATATTTTTATAATGTCTGGGAATCGCCAAGAAGCTATAACTTAATGTGATTCATGACACTAAAATAAACCAGATTTTTCTTCCAGCACATGGTCCACCAACCTACTTCAACTGAAACTGCTGATTCAACAGAACACCTGGCCACCCTGATGACGAGGCGTGTTTTTGGACAACACCACAAGAGGTAGCTCACCTAACAACGGCTGTCTTGTGGTCACCAGCGCATTACCTTGCTCCCTCACATTCTCATGTGCATACACACTAACCCACTCTTCTCTCTCACCTGGATATGAAGGCAATGTCTTGTTTCCCAGGTATCCAGGTAGCCATTCATAAAGGGCAATATTCTGTTGGAGATGCAACATTATAAATAAACAAATCCTGATGTTTTTTTTCCAAATAACAAATCAATTATATGTGGAATAACCTGTTAACAATAACCCTATTGTTATTGACAACATACTTTAATTGACTGGAATATAGGCATTGAGCTGCACCAAACTCAGTGACAGCTGACACACTACAACCATTCCATCCATACAATCACAGCCACCTGGTGGTGATGCAACAGTACTCTTCAGGACCTAAATTAAATGAACACCTGGCTAGAAAATGGATTAAAAGAGAATTGTCCTTGTACCTGGAACGTGGCCACAACAGTTTTTCTGGCATTTTGAAACAGGTCTTCATCTGACCACGAAGGGTGTTCCTCACGCAGTTGGGAAGCCAGGTAATTGTGGAAGCGAAACCAGATAATCCCCTCAGCCACTGTGAACAGATTCTCGTTGGCCCAGGCATTTCCCAACTCTGGAAATTAAACCAAGACACGCCATTTCCTTACAACTCTAGGATAGGAAAACCTTTCTTGAGGTTCTACAAAATACTGTCCGAAAGGAACGTTCTTGAAATGCACAGGATCGCTGTGCATGGAAGATCATTGATTGAGTCATGTGTTTGTGAAGATTCGGCAGTGGTTCCCTCTTAGACTGCAGGAGTTTTACCATAGAGCCCGTGTGGGTCGTGTTCCCCTGTTGAAGGGTCTGCAGCACTCCACATGAGGAGATGCTGCCCGCCCCGTTTGGGCATGTTGTAATCAGACCCAGACTTTAACAGGCCACCTTCGAACTTCCTCAGGCTGTCTGACCACGAACTGGAGGGTCCGTAGATGGAGCTGCCATCTATCCATGCTGTCACTAGGTTCACCTGTATGGTACATGATTAGGATATAATAGGGATTCCGTTAATGTCCTAATGGACTCTGACACTGATACTAGTGCACTTGTGTAACAGTTGGCTACCTGTGTGCGGGGGTTGTTGGGACTCTGGCTGGAGTCTTTGTACCAGACACCTCGCTGAAATGGGAGATTAACTTTACCAGTGCCGGTAGGATCAAAGACAGGATCTCCCTTTGGAACTGGGATGTTCATAAACTCAGGTGGGCAGCCAGGTTGTCTTGAGTCAAGGACTTCAAACACAACATGGTAGCCTACAGTCGAAGTGAAAGGAAATAAATGTAATTCGATTGACTTAACATTATGGGCAGTTTCTGTAACGTTCAGTGCTATTTTGATGTAGGCCTAGGCCTAAGTAGACATGATTTTTTTTGGGTTGAAAGATTCGGGTGTGCAGTATGCTATTTACCAAAAAACACGGAGAGGACAGTTCGGTTGTGTTTTGACGCCAGGCTTGATGGACCGTTCGAGATCACATTGCTAAGCCTGCGTGGATTGGGCAGCTGTTTAACAGGCTGATAAACGCCGTCAGAATAGTGCGCGGGCAGGAGACGCACAAGATGAGAACCTGCAGGCATACAGTAAATCAAGCTGTCAATGTCAATAGTTCGTTCATTGTAATTCGTTTCTCAAGCAATCATTGCATCAACTATGAAATATTTAAAATAGTTATTGCTTACAAAACGAAGGAACTTACCAACAGCTCCTCGACTGTGATATCCCACATTGTTATACCAGCCGTCGTGCCGTTGAACTTCCCAGGTAACTTTGGAGTGGGAATCTGTACAGGTGAATTTTAACAGCCCTTTTTGATATTCACTCCATTGCAAGCAGAGTAGGCTATACACTTTTACGTCACCAAACAACAAATCCATGTGTTTAATTAAATAAGGTAGGCCTATTACAGACTTACCTTCAACAATAGCCGCAAACACTACCAGTTTTAGGATACTCCAGATCCGTGTACGTAAATCCATCGGTGAGAGATGGTTGAGCTGCCGTCTCCCGCTCAGTCAAGAGTAGTCGAGGAGGAGTTCTCGTTGGAAATAGAACGATACGGAAACTTTTAATGTGCATCGAGATCATTTAAAGGAAATCGTCATTTTTTATTTGTTATTGAGCGCCACTTGAGGTGTCGAGTAATCGCATCTCTTAATCGTCAGTTTTTGTACATCAGCCTGAAATGTTTGTGCGCGAAATGTGATTGTATTATCAAATAGGCCTAGTTGTTAACAACGTTGTTTTGGTTATAGGCTACGGTGGTTCTCAACCCTGGTCCTCAAGTAGCCTACTCCCTGTCCTGCATGGTTTAGATGTTTCCCTGCACACCTGATTCAAATTAATGGGTCGTTATCTAGTTATGCAGAAGCCTGCTAACGACCATTCATTTGAATCAGGTGTGTTGGACCAGGGAAACGTAGCCTACTAAAACATGCAGGATAGGGGGTAGGCCTACTTGAGGACCAGGGTGGAGAACCACTGGGCTAGGCCTATATATCCCATATTTAGTAGCAATTTACCCAATTATGAGGATGAAATGTAGGCTATTCAGCGAACAGATGTCCAAGACCCAAAAAAATTGAGTAGGGCCTAGGCCTAATACAATATCCAGTAGGATGATCTCATGCCTGACACAAACGGAGATAAGTCCCTTCCACCTTAAAGAGAGAATGGTTCTCTAATTCACACACCTCTTTTCCAAAGAATAGCCTACAAATCAATGCAACAATGAGTAACCAGGGCCGGATTAACAAATTCTTAGCCCCTGAGCACGAGAAGGCGTCATGGGCCCCTCCTATCAACTCCACTTTTGTAAAACCATATGTCGGTTACAAAATTCAATTGATTGTTCAGTAGGCCACAGCAGCCAATGAAAAATGAACAGCACACAATCTATAACTGTAATTAAATCATACAGCAGCTAGCATAATGTAGCCTAATAATAAATAAAGATGCCTCATATTGGCTCGAAATTAAGGCTTGTCTGCTTGTCCGGTAGCCTATAAATGGATTTTTTTGTAGGGCAAATGGAAGAGAAATGTAGGCCTACTTGTTTTATTTACTTATATTTACTATTGTTATATGGATCTGACATAGATTTTCAGGACGTGTCCATGTGGTGCCGACATGCTGAAAAAAGTTAGAAGGGAAAACCCACTTTCTTCTCAATAGAACGTTCCAATTCCAACTTGATTTTTCTCAAATGTAGCTATGTTTTGAATTGACTAAACATACCTTATTTTGAAGAAAACAACCTAAACTTTCGTTTAAGATGTCTTCCAGTGGTGCCGACCTTCTATGAAAGGTAGCCAAAGCAGCAAAAACTATAAACAGTATTTTCATACACTTTCTCAATGTTTATTGCAACCAGCATGTGATAGCATTAAGGTGTAGACCTACGTGTCTACATGCTAACTGGCATATTTGTTTTAAATGTATTGCTAGTAGTAGGCCTAGTCGCTAGTTATTGAGCTAAGAAAGGGACGTGGACCTGAAATTTCCGCTGCCATATTTTCAGGCGGCATCTTAGCTACATTCAGGCTAATTCATGCTTTCTGAACGATCGATTCAATGCGTTGCTACCTGCGTTCAAGCATGACAGTTTGATATAGGAAAAAACGGTAAACACTCCGACGCGATTTAGCCTACATGTTTGGAAACCGTTTTACAGTTGTGGAACGTGTTTTACTTATGCGGAACGTGTTTCACATTTGCGGAACCAGTTTTACATTTGCGAAACACGATTTACATTTGTGGATTGTCATATAGGCTGTGTAGCCGGTCACGGTGTGTATCGGTGAAACTCACTCCTCAGGTATGTCACTGAACAGATCACCCGCGTCAAGGATTTGCTAGCTTTTCGTTGGTATAGTGGTCGCGCTTCGGATGTCAGAGGTGGCAACATTGGCCCAATAGCCTACCTCTGACCGAACAAGACCACGTTTGTTCCATACGCATCCGCAATACTTTTGGCCCTGTTTTGAGCCTGCCGTCAAATCTGTGCCAGAAGTCACGTCCGTCTTATCTGTGCCAAAACCAGTTTTACTTTTGCGGAACCCGCTTTACATTTGTGGAACACGTTTTACATTTGTGGATCGTCCTACACGCATTTGGAAAACTTTTGGCCTAGTTTTGAGCCCATATACATTTACATTTATTCATTTAGCAGACGCTTTTATCCAAAGCGACTTCCAAGAGAGAGCTTTACAAAAGTGCATAGGCCACTGATCATAACAACGAGATATCCCAAACATTGCAAGTAGTCAAACATGAATCATACATTGTGAAAAAAACGTAAGGAAAAACGTAACGAAAAAAAATAAGTGCCAAAGGGAAGAATCATAAGAGCATGAAGTTAAACAAGTTACAATTGGACAACATGAATCTTAAAGTGCACGAGTGTACCTGTGGAAGAGCAAACAACATATAGCCTATGTCTTCTGATAGAAAATATTCACACGATTTAATTGGTCGATTTGTCGCGCTTAAACAGTGAGTGTGTAAACACTGGACAGTTGATTGCTCATTAGGGTTTCTCCGGTAGAAGGGAACCTATTTTTTTGTTAGTATTCCTATTATTATTATATTTCTCCATTAAATTTCTCAATAGCTCAAAAAGTCCTTGGCCCAATGATACAACAGGTCACTCACTACTCCCAGACCGCGTATGGCCCACGTACGCCCATAGGTGGCGCTATAAGCCACGCCCAAAGTCTACGTGATTTCCCCTGCGCCCCATTACTCCAAAATGCCTGAAAATTGGTGATATTCCTTATTTTTCACGGGGAACATAATAGCCTCAAGGACCCATAAGGTCCGCCATGATAGATTTTTGCTGTAGCCCAGGGCCGGATCTAGGGGGGGGGCTGGGGTGGGCTACGCCCCCCCAGATTTCTGCCGCGCCCCCCCCAGATTTCCGCGGCCCGGCCGGGACTGGTTTTACCAATTGAAAAACGACTGTTTATTTTAGATAAAGCTCAAATCAGCACCCAAAAAATTATTGCGCGCTCCGCGCGCTCGCATTAGGTGTGGAAGTCAGTAACTAGTCACTGTCGTAGCTTTTAGTCTCGTTTACAGACAACAGTGGGACTGACTGATCAAAAGCTAAGAATATAACGATGGAAAACCAGGCTAGGAAACGTAAAGATGGGGCTGAAAAATTAAGAAACAAAAAGACACCACATTCACTAGACAAGGTTTTACCAATTGAAAGACGACTATGTTTATTTTAGATAAAGCTCAAATCAGCACCAAAAAAATTATCGCGCGCTCCGCGCGCTCGCATTAGGTGTGGAAGTTTTAGTGTAGTAGGCCAAGCAGTTTACTTGTCTGAAAATAAGGATCAAAATCTAAAGAAGGCCTATCTATGGTATACATTATTTTTGCTTTTCGTCGGTGGTAAGGTGTGCTATTTTCGTGTGCGAAATCATTCATCCATTCTCCCGAATGTTTAAAACGTCTGGCTCCGCACATGATTAACACTAGGATCGTTAAGCAGTTCTAAAAAATTGTATCAATATAAAAAAGAATACGATCTCTTTCCGTAATAATACCGCCCCCCCAAAAATGTTCATTGCCCCCCCCAGTCAAAGCAGGCTGCATCCGGCCCTGGTTGAGGGGCAGTTCTATGGGCGTATGTGAAGCCCTCTGTGACATGCTTGTGTGTAAAAAGGGCTATACAAATACATTTTTATTTGATTTGACTAGAAACATAAATACCAAAAACTCAGACTGCATTTCTTTGCTGTCTGTGGCAATGATCGCCTCCGGAGCAGACGTCACACATTTACGCTGGTTTCTACACGTTTTTCTTCTTCTAGTAGTCTTCATGAACAGAGGAAAGGAAATTGCAGCCTTTTTTGCCCCAGTAAATAAAAAAGTGAGAGAAACATATCAAGTTATTGAGAGAGAGAGCTGAGGAGCTGGAAGAGGGAGAGCCAGAGCCGTTTGTATGATTTTAATGTGAAGAAAAATTAAAGTATTTAATGTTTAAATATCATTTGTTTCTGTTTTTAATGTGCCCCTCTGATTAAAAACTGCCCCTTGGCCCCCCCAGTAAAATTCGTCTAAAACTGCCACTGGCCACAAATGTAGGAACTTTTCACTGTATTGCTGCTTTTTTATCAGGCTAAAGCCTATTTATTCTTTTAATTAATTACCTTTTAACTGTTCCTGTCTACGTAGCCTGTTAGATCGACTTTGTGATGTAAGCATGCTTTAGGTAAGAGAATTAATAATGTATATGTTATTGTTCTTTCTGTCTTAAATGTTTTCAGTATAAAAATGCCTTATCTAATCTAAGCGTTTGCAGTAAACCACAGACTAAAACGAAAACATTTCAAGTAGACCCAGGGCCGGATCTAGCATTAGGTGTGGAAGTTTTAGTGGAGTAAGCAGTTCACTTGTCAGCAAATAAGGATCAAAATCTAAAGAAGGCCTATCTATGGTAGGCCTATACATTATTTTTGCTTTTCGTCGGTGGTAAGGTGTGCTATTTTCGTGTACGACATCATTCATCCATTCTCCCGAATGTTTAAAACGTCTGGCTCCGCACATGATTAACACTAGGATCGTTAAGCAGTCTCAAAAATTGTATCAATATAAAAAAGAATACGATCTCTTTCCGTAATAATACCGCCCCCCCAAAAATGTTCATTGCCCCCCCAGTCAAAGCAGGCTGCATCCGGCCCTGCTGTAGCCTACTGTCCAAATGTGGTACAACCTTCAAAACCATTCTCCTCATGAACCATAGATCCAATCGACTTGAAATGTTTGTTACAGATGTGTAGAATACATGTCTATATATAGGGTGAAATTGAATAGGCTATTACTAAATGTCTGAAAGGGGTGTATTTCTGTAAATGTCCACATTGCCTCGATTGCCTACTGCCAAACATGAAGTAATTTGCTCTCTTGTTGTCCAACTCTTGATCTTTTACAATGTACATTTTTATAATATTTTGCGGGGGGGAACCCGCATTGCTGCTTGCAGCTATATTTTGTAATTTATTTCAGTTGCAGGACATGTCGTCGGGGGCCCCCTGGTGGCCGGGGGCCCCTGGGTAACTGCCCCGGTTGCCCGTATTATAATCCGGCTCTGTGAGTAAGAGGCTGCGGGTCCACTACAGCAGAGCAGGCAGGGCGTCGGCTTACAATTCATTTTCAATGAAACTGAACGTTGAATGCCCTACGCGAGCGTCAACGCCCAGTTTCAAATGAATGGGAAGGCGCCGCCCCCTCCGCTGTAGTGGACATGCATGGTAACACAAGGATGATGGTGGGACTACAAAAAGAACGGATTCGACCTTGTAAGATTCACTTGCGCTGTTCATCCTTCTGCTGACCTGGTAAGCATTGACTTTTCATTTTAACATAGCCATACTCTGGCATTTATCATGACCCCATTAAATGGTTAATTAGGGTTACCATTGTTTTTTGTCTTGAACAGAATACTGGTCAAACTTGAAATGGGTCTTTACTTAATAGTCTAGTGCCACAAAGTCAAGAGTTCAAGAGTATCCCCTTTGGTTGGTTGACTGATTCGATCTGACATGTAGCCTACAAATGATTAAATAATCTGCAATTTCCTATAATTACATAATTCATGTTCAGGTCTAATATTTGTTTCAAGGGATACATCTACATTTTGTGCAGATTAATTATTGTACATCCACAGCGCATAGAGGGAGACCTCCTATCTCTGAAAAGTGTTTCCCCTAGGTTTACAGCTTTGGGTGGGGGGACATGCCATTGTGTAAATAAGATAAATAGGATAAGACCATTTAGTTTGTTTAATAAAAGAGCAAGCTATAGACCTGTTTTATAGGAAAGGTAACCTCAAATGACTTATTTTGTGATCTGGCGCTATATATATTTTTAAAAGAGTTTTTTTTAAAACTTCCAGGGGGGTGGGGGGGGTGCCGTTGGGGGGGCGGGGCGCCCCCCTAATATAATGGTAGGTGAAACACTGACTGAATCTTTAAGTATCTGAGAGCCCCACGGCTAACACTGTCTTCTCTGTCATACTGTCTGGTTTCAGCTTTACCTGTGAGATCAAGAGGAAAGATGACTTTCTACAATGGAATTTACCCATTTTACCCTCTACAAAGAACCTCGTTTATCTTCAGTACCCACCTGCTCACCATTATTCTGGTTTTCCTGGTGATCACAGTCAGTTTCCTTCTGATACTGCCAGGCATACGAGGGAAGTCGGTGAGTTCAACAGCGGTCCATTACGTAATAGGGTTCTTACAGTGTATTTTAATACTTTTTAGGTTTTAAATATGATTTTAGGTTGATATTCCGGACTGTTTCATTCTGTTTCAGAGGGTGTTTTGGATGTGCCGAATAATCATCAGTTTATTCATCGGTGTTGTGATAGTAGGTGAGTGTCGTTCAGTTATGTATCTATCACCTATAAATGCGAATACCTCAAACCCAAACTAATGTTTGGTTGGTTGACACGTAGTCTCACCTCCTGTTGATTGTTGTTTAGTAATTTTATGTTCCTTCCCAGCACTAAACTTTACCAGTGACTGGGCTGAGGCCAGAACCGTCACCAATGCCACCTACAAGTCTTTCAGCAATGCTGAAGTGAATGTTGAGGTGGGCCTACATGTGGGATTATATGGTATCAACATCACATTGAAAGGTAAGTCCTGTACTGGGGAAACAGATAGATGGCTATCTCAGAAAATCTTTTTTATCAGTAGCCTCAATATACTGTATGTTATAATGTTGAGTGGGACCTTAGTCCACTGGGCGACTAGAATACCCCATCCTTAAGTCAACAAGTACAGATACATTTTTTGATTGGAGGGTCATAACCTTGTTCAAGCCTAGTATTTCCTCTAATCGAAACATGAGTTTACACGATCATCTTATTTGTTAAGTGTTGTTTAGGAATGCATGAGCTTAATCTTTGGTTATCTCACAGGAAATCCTGTGATGCAGCTCAACGAGACCATAGACTATAATGAGATGTTCGAGTGGAAGGACACCATCGACAAGTATTACGAAGAGGCCCTGGAGAAGGGCCTGCCAAACCCCATACTCTACATCGCTGAGAAATTCACCCTCCACAGCCCCTGTGCCCTCATCTACCAGTACAGATTCTCTGGCCGCTACGCTTCTGCTACCCTCTGGTACGAAGGCTATTCTTGTTCTAATCCACAAGCATACAGCATACTGTACTGCTGCCCTATGTTGATGTTGAAATAGCCAGGCAATGACTGTTTTTCCTCCACAGGACTGCGTTCTGTTGCTGGCTGGTTGCCAACATCCTCTTCTCTATGCCAGTCATCCTCTATGCCGGGTACATGATGATGGCAACGGCTGCCTTCATCTTCTTCTCCATGGCGTCCTTCTCCACAATCATGAACGTGCCCTCATGCACTTTTACTATAGGGACAGGCTCCCTAGTAACAGGCTATAGCCATTCTTTTTGGCTGGCACTTGCTACAGGTAAGTCAATACCTAAATACTGCCAGATTGAAAACTGTCAAGTGAAACTGTGAAAAATTAAACTTATTATGCTATATTTGATTGTTGAAACATTTCTATCCTCTCCCCAGGAGTACTGTGTGCTGTGATTGGTGTTGTGGTGGCGGTGTTGGATTGTTTGATACCAGAGAAGATAAGGGAGGCTTTCAATGTCGACATGGATCATTCTGAAGATGATGAGGTTACTTTTGAGGGATCTGTTAATTCTGGCTTCCTTGAAGAAATTAGTGTACGGCTTTGACAAGAACTACTGGGTTCAACTGCTGTCAGTCTCTGACTCTCCGACTGAAAGTTCTAAAGTGTTAGAAACCTTATTGATCTGTCATTAAATTTTGTATTTTTATATTGTAAAAACTCATATTTTATTTTTATTGTACATTTTACTTTAATTCTAATTCCACTTAGTTATTGCTAGTTATGTACCCTTAGAAATAGTTAGTCCTCATATTTAAATGTAAATACATTTATATACAATTTTTAAAGAAGTGAATTCAAAACCAACAAATTCGGTGGTGTAAATTTCAAGTATTTAATGCTTTTTAAAATTCAAAACACGATACTGATTTGCTTCCATAGATATTATACTTCAGTTAGGGTATAGGAGACAGTGTGATTATTTTAAAATAATTGTACCATTATTCAATTGATTTATGGGGCATTTATTTAATAACTTTATGGAAGAAGATCTGTAATTATAATGTAACTGTCACAGTACTGTTTATTCTAACAGGGATGGTGGAAATGTATATTAAAGTTACACTGCACAGACTATTTGACCTTGAGTCTATGTCCATGTTGTCCAGGTGAATTGTTGTTCCTTCACCAGTAGATGGAGCAGAGCAATTTTCAGTTTTTTGTCTGGTTGCTAAGGCACTTTGAAACCATTGACCATTTTTACTCAACTCTACAAACTACCACAAAACCTAACACCAAACCAGGAAAACATTACAATAAACTAACAACTCTTGGAAAACTCTTCTAAAGCTTTGAAAACATTATTCTTTGCGTCAATACGATGCACACAAACCATCATTTAGCAGTAGTGCTGCAAACTGCTTTGAATTTACAAGCGTTATTTTTTCTGGGAATATCAATCTAAATGAATGCACTGACTAATACAGTAAATTGTTAAAACTCAAACTCTTGATTTTACTGGGGCACAGCAGATTTATACTGGGGCACGTGCCCCAGTGAAAATGGTCTAACGACGTCCTGCTTGGTATGTCAAAATATGATTGAATTAGAGCTGTTTAAACTTTGGCCGAATCTAACAACGCTTACCGCAGGAGGCGTATAAGGCCATTTAGTTTGTTTAATAAAAGAGCAAGCAATTTTGTGATCTGGCGCTATATATATTTTTAAAGGAGTTTTAAAAAAAACTTCCAGGGGGGGGGGCGGGGGGTGCCGTTGGGGGGGCGGGGGGTGCCGTTGGGGGGGCGGGGCGCCCCCCCCAATATAATGGTAGGGGAAACACTGACTGAATCATTAAGTATCTGAGAGCCCCAGGGCTAACACTGTCTTCTCTGTCATACTGTCTGGTTTCTGTGAGTTTAAGAGTAAAGATGACTTTCTACAATGGAATTTACCCATTTTACCCTCTACAAAGAACCTCGTTTATCTTCAGTACCCACCTGCTCACCATTATTCTGGTTTTCCTGGTGATCACAGTCAGTTTCCTTCTCATACTGCCAGGCATACGAGGGAAGTCGGTGAGTTCAACAGCGGTCCATTACGTAGGCTAATAGGGTTCTTACAGTGTATTTTAATACTTTTGAGGTTTTAAATATGATTTTAGGTTGATATTCCGGACTGTTTCATTCTGTTTCAGAGGGTGTTTTGGATGTGCCGAACAATCATCAGTTTATTCATCGGTGTTGTGATAGTAGGTGAGTGTCGTTCAGTTATGTAGGCCTATCTATCACCTATAAATGCGAATACCTCAAACCCAAACTAATGTTTGGTTGTTTGACACGCAGTCTCACCTCCTGTTGATTGTTGTTCAGTAACTAGAAAGAGCATTTCCTGCTGAAAATGCGTTGGAATGCTGAGATCTGAAATACATTTTTTAAATGGCTGAAAATACAGAAATGCGAAAATACCCGCAAGCTGAAAGCAAATTAATTTAACAAATAGGCCTATGTGTTAGTAGTTGTAGTAGTGACATAGGATATAGCAGCAGGTGCAGTAGTAGCTAGTAATATCAGTAGTTGTGTTGTGGGGCTCATAGTCTTTTAATGAGACGAGTTGACTGAATAGCTCCGTATTGTGTCTCCACTAATAAGCTAATACCGTTCACCTGTGTGAGAGACTGAGTGGCGCGTGTCTGTGTGGTTGCCACGGTGATGGTGCAGCTATGATTGCTAACGCGCTGAGGGCAGAGAGAACAGAATTTTTGCTAGAATCCACACCTATAAAAACTAAACCTAGACGCAAAACCCAAAAAAATGATATTTTCCGAGACCCAAAACCAGAGATGTTCTTTATATGTCTGTGCGGTCAGAAATACGACCGGCTATCGTTCGTTAACTACAAACAAATGCTTCGTAACAGTAGGCTATTTACTTTTTATAGGCGATATTGACAACAAAGGTTAAGGAACTTATCTTTAATCAAAACTTCGTCTCCGTTTTCAATTTGAAGCAGTATCTAGCTTACTGTTGGAAATTTCCCATTGCATCCTCTCTCTAGCTTCTTCGGCTAAAGTCAGATGGACGACGATGACGATGCATGCGTTATTCACGCCTACGGTGTTAATACAGTCTGTACAAATACCACTTTGACACACTTGCAAGAAATGATCCGCTGGTTAGATGTAGCATGATCTTATTTACCACCCACAATAGTTCAGCTTTTTTGCAGCAGCATTCTGAGTTAGAGTAGCTTTTGCAGTTGCAAAGTCACGTAGCGTTAGTAATGTGAGGAGATTGAATTTAAAACTAGCCTATAAAAACTCACCAGGGACAACGACAACATCGGCAACCCTGCACCATCATTTATTATTTTGATGTCATCTTTAAATTCAGTGTCTGAACAGGACTGGGTGTGCATGATTAGTTTCGTTTCTCCTCCACCTTGAACCTGAACCTAGATTCTAGGTTTGCTGTTCGACATGGACTTCGGCTGCATGAAACGACCGGCGAGAGTAGCCGCTTGCAGTCGGGGAGGAGTTGAAAACGGCCCTGTGAAGTCGGACATTCCAGCTTCTCGTGGCTTGCTGCGTTGATGTCAGTCATGGCCGATCAAGCGTTTGCTTACGTTACTTTATTTATAATTAAACTTAGTCTTTCCGTTAGTAGTCCTAAAAGAGGTGGCCCAAAACCCTTTCTTCAACAAATGTTTTCATTCAATCAAATTGTTTGGTCCGGATTTGAGCATTGGCAAAACTGAAGGTGTCAGAATAATTACAAAACACGCGTCAAAGTTGTCGTGTGTGAGTCTGGCCAGGGGCGTAGCCGCACCGGGGCCCGTGGGGTGCAGGGGCCCGTAGCCGGCCCAAAACTTTCACGCGTCACTCGTCGTGGGCCCCCCCCCCTATAAGTACCGTCGTTCGACGGGCTCACCCTCGCATTAACACTGTTTTCTAACTCCGATATGCTTAAATTCAACTGAGTGTTATCAATAATTCTACGATAGTGACAATGTTATTTATACACCTAAAAGGCAAACTTTTCTCAGTCATGGTTGTTATTATTTTGGGGGGAAAAGTAGCAATTTATACCAAAATCATATGCTTATCCTACATATATTATAGAAACTATCAAAAAACTATTCCATGAAATGAATAAGTTCTTATTTTCTTTGGTATTTTTGTGATTAGCAATGATGACTGCTGGGTAATATGTATGTTGTTGTCCAATGTCAAGTCTCTATTTGATCATGTGACGATAAAATATAGTTACACCAATTCGCAGTTCATTGAGCACGGGGCAGGCTCAGCACTACTGAACGTGTAGGCTAGCAATGCCTTTTAAACATAAGAGTGGAAGCAGGAAAAGGCAAGAAAAAAAACAACAAGATGGGAAGGCGGCAAAGCTCTCGAAATTAGATACTTTTTTAACTAGACCATCTAGTCGCCAGCCCACGAAGTCCGCCACGGACGACCCCGCCAGGGACGTCCCCCCTGCTAGCAGCAGTGCAGCAGGTCAGCTGGGATCAGTATCTCTGGCCTCAGACAGGTAACCTACGGCTATTGTGATAGATATACATGTCAAGCCAAGCTATAGCCTACATACATGGTCGGGCAGGATAACTAGGATACAAGTTGGGTAAATAGTGGTCAATACTAGGTGGATAGCAAATTATTATGTTAAGCTAGCCAATGGCCTAGCAGGGTGCTAGGGAGGCTATTCCTAGGAGGGGGAGGGGAGCCAAATGCAACGAAGTGTTTTCCCATTTATTCCAATGTAAAACAAATCCATATTCTTGGTTGCAGGTATAACCTTTAATTAAAACAACAAAAACAATAAACTTTATTGTTAATAAATGTCTTACAACTACATTATGTGAGATGTCTGTCATCGTTAAGATCAGGGTTATCGTAAACACTAGTGGCTGCTCTGTATTATTAGCCTATATTTTTATACGGTTTTAACGTATAAATTTTCACGCTGAGAGTCAAACAAGACTTAGTCCATCGTTTCCGAAATATGTATGGTTGATTAATAAAAAATAAAAATATTATTTTTGCGTTTTTTTTGTTGCGTTAACTAGGGGGCCCGTCGTTACTACGCTACGCCACTGAGTCTGGCCAATCATGAAATAGCTGTGTCGTCATTTGAACCCATGCAGTTGCTCTTGAGAAAATGCGCTCGGCTACACAACCGGCAATTCTCGAATCGATCTCACGGTACTTGGATGGCTACGTCAGTGACCTAGCCTCGGCGCCGTCTCAAGTCGGACAAAAAGTCTAACCAGAATTCACAGTTTCAAGTCAGCCGGCTGCAGCGCTGCATGAAGATAGGTCATGTCGAACGCACCTAATGACAGATATAGGCCTACTTGTAATACTTTTTCTGACCATTTTGTTTTAAAAGCACATACCTCTTTTAAAATCTTTGTAAAACCTTCTTTGTTATTCAAGCCATCAAAACAAAATAGTTTCAACTGCATTCAGCAAATACACACATTTTCTTTAGGATATGAACCTTTCTAGTTTTATGTTCCTTCCCAGCACTAAACTTTACCAGTGACTGGGCTGAGGCCAGAACCGTCACCAATGCCACCTACAAGTCTTTCAGCAATGCTGAAGTGAATGTTGAGGTGGGCCTACATGTGGGATTATATGGTATCAACATCACATTGAAAGGTAAGTCCTGTACTGGGGAAACGGATAGATGGCTATCTCAGAAAATCTTTTTTTATCAGTAGCCTCAATATACTGTATGCTATAATTTTGAGTGAGACCTTAGTCCACTGGGCGACTAGAATACCCCATCCTTATGTCAACAAGTACAGATAAAAAATGTTTTAATGGAGGGTCATAACCTTGTTCAAGCCTAGTATTTCCTCTAATGGAAACATGAGTTTACACGATCATCTTATTTGTTAAGTGTTGTTTAGGAACGCATGAGCTTAATCTTTGGTTCTCACAGGCAATCCTGTGATGCAGCTCAACGAGACCATAGACTATAATGAGATGTTCGAGTGGAAGGACACCATCGACAAGTATTACGAAGAGGCCCTGGAGAAGGGCCTGCCAAACCCCATACTCTACATCGCTGAGAAATTCACCCTCCACAGCCCCTGTGCCCTCATCTACCAGTACAGATTCTCTGGCCGCTACGCTTCTGCTACCCTCTGGTACGAAGGCTATTCTTGTTCTAATCCACAAGCATACAGCATAATGTACTGCTGCCCTATGTTGATGTTGAAATAGCCAGGCAATGACTGATTTTCCTCCACAGGACTGCGTTTTGTTGCTGGCTGGTTGCCAACATCCTCTTCTCTATGCCAGTCATCCTCTATGCCGGGTACATGATGATGGCAACGGCTGCCTTCATCTTCTTCTCCATGGCGTCCTTCTCCACAATCATGAATGTGCCCTCATGCACTTTTACTATAGGGACAGGCTCCCTAGTAACAGACTATAGCCATTCTTTTTGGCTGGCACTTGCTACAGGTAAGTCAATACCTAAATACTGCTACATTGAAAACTGTGTCAAGTGAAACTGTGAAAAATTAATCTTATTATGCTATATTTGATTGTTGAAACATTTCTATCCTCTCCCCAGGAGTACTGTGTGCTGTGATTGGTGTTGTGGTGGCGGTGTTGGATTGTTTGATAGGAGAGAAGATAAGGGAGGCTTTCAATGTCGACATGGATCATTCTGAAGATGACGAGGTTACTTTTGAGGGATGTGTTAATTCCGGCTTCCTTGAAGAAATGAGTGTACAGCTTTGACAAGAACTACTGGGTTCAACTGCTGTCAGTCTCTGACTCTCTGACAAAGATCTTAAGTGTAAGAAACCTTATAGGTCTGTCATTAAGCATTTTATTTTTATATTGTAAAAACTCATATTTTATATGTTATTGTAAATTTTACTCTAATTTTAATTCCACTTAGTTATGTACCCTTAGAACTAGTTAGTCCTCATATTTACATTTATATTTACATTTTAAAGAGGTGAATTCAAAACCAACAAATTCGGTAGTTAGTAAATTTCAAGTATTTTACAAGTGCTTTTAAAAAAATTTTTTTTTATATTTTAAAACGTATATTTTATATTTTATTGTGCATTTTACTTTAATTCCAATTCCACTTAGTTATTGCGAGTTATGTACCCTTAGAAATAGTTAGTCCTCATATTTAAATGTAAATACATTTATATATATATTTTTGAGGTGAATTCAAAAGCCAACAAATTCGGTGGTGTGTAAATTTCAAGTATTCAATGCTTTTTAAAATTCAAAACATGATACTGATTTTCTTCCATAGATATTATACTTCAGTTAGGGTATAGGAGACGGTGTCATTATTTTAAAATAATTGTACCATTATTCAATTGATTTATGGGGCATTTATTTAATAACTTTATGGAAGAAGATCTGTAATTATAATGTAACTGTCACAGTACTGTTTATTCTAACAGGGATGGTGGAAATGTAAATTAAAGTTACACTGCACAGACAATTTGACCTTGAGTCTATGTCCATGTTGTCCAGGTGAATTGTTGTTCCTTCACCAGTAGATGGAGCAGAGCAATTTTCCGTTTTTTGTCTGGTTGCTAAGGCACTTTGAAACCATTGACCATTTTTACTCAACTCTACAAACTACCACAAAACCTCACACCAAACCAAGGAAACATTACAATAAACAAACAACTCTTGGAAAACTCTTCTAAAGCTTTGAAAACATTATGCTTTGCGTCATTACGATGCACACAAACCACCATTTAGCAGCTACTACACAGTGACAGTAGGGATGCACGATATTGAAGTTTAACCGATATCCGATATGCCGATATTTACAAGCTAATTTTGGGCGATGGGCGATGCTGATACCGATATATACACCTCTGCCTTTAAATTATAAGTCTCTCCTATACTAAAATTAATCTGTTATTATGATGGGGTACTTGCTGTGAATACGGGACATAAAAAACTGGATTTGTATCATTTTAGAAATAGACATTCACTCATGAAAACTATTGAAATTATTTCAAATATGGCAGATTAATTTATATTTTCACGTCACAATTTTCATACTTGAACAGTACCTCATTGAACAAGTGTGTGTGTGCAGGGCATAGTTTACACATCCACTCCATACTTTACACATTTGACAACTTTGTATGTGTGTTTACAGTACTACAACAAATATTTTTCGTAAACTGCTATGCATCTACTAGCCGGAGAGGTCTGATACAAGGAAACACGAGGAGAGTTATTCATGCCCGCTTATCTGCCTACTGGTGTATTGTAATGCATCCTGAGATGCCTTATCTCATTAAAGTTCAGACATAAGTTGAGTCATCTAGTTAGAGGCCACCAAAGACACACAAGGGATGTAAAATAATGTAATAATAATCAAATAATCAAGTAATATTTGTGTAACCAGTCCCAGAGGGTTTTACATAAAACCAAAGCCCAAACCTATGACAACAGTCAACTTCTCATAAAGGTAACTCCAACTCGGGTGTGTGCATTCCAGCACATATGAATCATTCAGAATATAAGTGTTCCTCTATTATAGTAATAATTGCATCAGCCTGATTGCATTGTGCAGTATGTTGCAAGCAATAGAGTGCGTTACAAATACAAACAAAAGATACACTTTGCAAATGGAAGGCCAATGATTCAATGATAAATTCACCTGCCATTAATGTCACAATCGATGTGGCAAGTTTTTGCCTGCGTCATCCTGTCTATAAGCTTTTGTAATTTCCCAAATCTATTCACACTTATAGAACTAATAAAGTGTCTTGAAGTGGAACATGAATCTTTTCCCAGACATGGGCAGGTGAATCTGCAAAGTAAATAACATGTTTTATCTGCAGTTCCCGATAGATTTGTCTAATTGCACAACCCCAGGGATTTGCTTTAACTGAATCGTTAGACTATTACCTTTGAACATCTGTGATCTTACTGTAACTTAATCCATGTTTTCATACTGTATATCACAATTGTATTTTATTTTAAATGGAATTAATCCTCATATACCACATACTATGATTACTATACGTATACTATAACATATTCTGGCCCATCTATAAAAATAGAAAAAATCTAGCACATCTGAAAAAAGGGGACTGTTTGACAGTGAAGGCAGGCTAGAAGTTCTCATAGTGATGCATGAAGTGGACCTGGTCTCTCTTGTTCATCTGCTGGCAAGCCTTCTCCACATTCTTGGTGAGTCCAGGAGGTCCACAGCTGAACACACCCATTTTAACCACCTTCAGGGAGAAAAAAAATCATGTCCAACTGTCAACCATCTTGCTATAGATAACTAAATGTAATGTAATCCACCCCACATGATTTCACTAGTCTATAGATAGAAGGAAGCAGAGGAATGCTCTGAGGTGCTGCTAAGCAGGAAGTGACATGCATGGAGAGAGAGGGTTCACCCTGACCTCAGGATGAACTTCCTGTAGGGAGTTGAAGAAGGACACAAATGGGGGACGCCCAAAGTGGGTGACAGACCGCAGGCCGGTGAACATGCTCTGGTTCCTTACTTTCTGGAAGTGACGTTCGCAAACATACTGCAGTCGCATCCCACACAAAGACACACACACATCACTTTACTTAACTGGTACACACTGTACAGAACACAGTTCCTTCATCAAGAAGACTCAAATCAACTTTGTTCACTTAAATAATATTTCCTATCAGTCACCAGCATGGTGGTGCGAAGGTCGAACTTCTCAGGCAGCTGTGTGATGTAGGTGTGGACCGACACCAGGTCCAGAGTGTCCTTCTCCTCTACTTCCTTGATGATGTCAGACACCCACTCAAACTGCCGCTGTGTTCGCGTGACCCAGATGAAGTAGACCTTCAACACATCAGTCAGTGTGTTGATTAGTATGACGTGAGATGGCATACAGGGGTCAGGTAAAGATCCGTTTCAGGGCATTGTACCTTTTTACACTGCATCTTAGACTTGTTTGAGGACACAAGGTCCTTTAGAATGGAGGCGAAGGGGGTGACTCCGATTCCCCCCCCGACTAGAACCGACACCTCAAAGTCTGTCCACTCCTGGTGGCCTTCTCCAAACGGCCCGTCCAGGTACAGCTGGAGGTGTCATAAAACAATCAGTGAAGCTTAGCATTCACACGCAAACACACACACTACACCCATGAACACCCACACACACAGGTGCTGACATACCTTTGGATAGGTGCCCAGCTCTGCAAGGCTCTCTGGAGTGTAGAGCTCTCTGAGTCGGCTCGTCCAGGGCCCCACAGCGCGAATGTGCAGGCTGAGGGTCTTCTCGTGTGGGGCTGAAGTCAGGGTGAATGGGTGGTATTCGTCTGTGGCCAGCGCCAGGCAGGCCACACGGACCCACTGGCCTGAGCGGTACACGAACCCCTGCGGACGCTTGAACTCCAGGTACGTTACTCCTGCGGAGAAGCAGTCAGGTGGCTGAGCGGTTAGGGAGTCGGGCTAGTATTCAGAAGGTTGTCAGTTCGATTCCCGGCCATGCAAAAATGACGTTGTGCCCTTACCTCGGGGGAATGTCCCTGTACTTACTGTAAGTCACTCTGGATAATAATAAGAACACGCATAATATATCCAACTACAACAGATGTATTTTGGTGTGGTGTAGTCTCTACTGCAGTCCTATGCTAAGCTTTGCTTGGAGAAGCTGGGGTACCTGAAGGCAGCAGCTCAGCCTTCACTACAGGGATCTCCACCTTCTTCCTGTTCAGGCTGATCAGCTTGTCCAGCAGGAAGAGAAGGGCTGGGGGGATCAGGTAGATGTAGAAGCGGGGCTCCTGAAGGAGGGCAAAGCTGCCATGGATGACCGTCTGTCATGGAGGAGCACACAGCCAAGACTCACTCTACTGTGGGACCTCGGTGAGTCCCCTCAGGTAGGATCCACCACACCAGGTTAACAGCGCAACACCACAATGGTGTGCATGAGGGGTTTATTTATTTGTATACACAGTGACAGATGGAAGGGGGGGGAGGAGGAGGGAGCTAACCAGAATGTACACAAGCACGTAGAGGTTGTGTGTGAGCCAGAATCCCTGGAAGCTGATTCGTCGGAAGTAGAAGGAGGCGAACACGTACATAAAGGCAAAGATGAAGAGAAGCAGAATGCCTGTCATGCCTGAAAAAGGAAAAGATGCATCCATGATGGAACCGTTCACTTTCTGTGCTACAACGTTATGTTTTTGATATTCGTTTTGGTTTAGAGTACCTGGTACAGTGTGAAAGAACCACCATGTCCAGGGCATAGGAAGTTCAGACCTGAAAAGTCAACATTTAAAAAATCTGATCCACAATCAGGAAAAACATTAAATTAGATTTCAATGAAAACAATAACTGTTAGAATATGAAGAATTGTTAGAATTACCCGTTGTTAGACAGGATCTTGGGGAAAAGACAGGCCAAGATGCTGCGTTCACTGATAGAGAAGATGTAGATATTGACCACATGACCCAGACTGTGAGCAACTTCAAAGAAAGGAGACAAGGAAGAGTGGATTCAGAACATTATCGGGCCCAGTAATCGACACCTATCGGCCAAACTGTAGGGTCTGAATACGCACGTAAATTAAAGATTTCCCGAAAATTATATTTAAAAACACGTTTTCAACTTGTAATGATGCAAATTTACGAGAATTTAGTGTGTACTGTAACGATTTTCAAAGCGAAAGGTTCCCGAAAACCTTTTGGAGACAGTATATATATATCTATATATAGGTGTACCTATAACGAACATTAAAAGACCCTTCCAATAATCCACATTTTCAGGCAGCGAGCCTGAAACTCCACCTTACCCGTGAGGACGATGGCCGACATGGCCATGAAGCGGTGGAAATCGATGGCGGCGTCGAAGGGGATGTAACGGTTGAGGAAAGTCTCTCGGAACATGGTGATGATGTTCCGGCACACAGTGAGCAGCATGTAGGGGAACAGGAAGGAGATGGCTGCGGCAGAACCTCGGGACACCATGATGCCCACCACCGAGGTCTCTGGGATCCCGGATGAGTTGTCCTGGAAACCATAGACTAAACACAGAACTAGTGGTTTGTATATGTTAGTCCACTGGTATTACTTTCAAGCTGGCTCGTGAGGCAAACCTGTGCATGCCTGTTTTCAACTGTATGAGGGAATGGCTTGTCAATGCCTTGGAGCAGGTAACCCTCATGACACTAACAGTCCTTGACAGGTTTCTGAGGGGGTGGGGGGGAATGAGCACCAGAACTCACAATAGCACCTCTCCAGAGCCAGCCCAGCAGTGATGCCATAGACGATGGTGGAGCAGACAATATGGCGACGGTAGTTCTCAACAAAACGCTTGAACTGCTGGATTTTATTTTGAATTGGGTTCCTGTTGTATTTGTCCCTCTTGGGTTTAACATAGACCTTCGGGTGGTTGCTTGGCCTAGGATAAGGAGTACAGGTAGTGCTTTAAAGTTGGTTTGCTTCCCATAGAGAAGACAACAATTTAAATTAAGTGGTGATAAAGTTAATGTTTGATAAAAACACCATGCATACAATAACCCTCATATTTGAAAGGCTCAAGGACAATGACATGTTAAGTCATACAGAGGGCAGGTTGCATCACACTGACATCACACTTTTGTGGTGAACCACAAAAACAAATGAGCAAAAACCTACTTGTTCCCGTGTCGTTTGCGAAGCTCCGATCCCTCTTTCTCCATGCTGCTGTAGCCCTGCAGGTCAGATGGACTAAAGGTGCAGATGATAAGATCGTTAAATACACCAACAGACTTGGATGGCCCTCTGATTTGGACATGGTCTGTTCTGTTTCTCCCCCGTTCTCTTACCTAAATTTAAATTTTCTCATTTAGCAGACGTTCTTATCCAGAGCGACTTACAGTAAGATCAGAGACATTCCCCCCGAGGCAAGTAGGGTGAAGTGCCTTGCCCAAGGACGCAACGTCATTTTTCACGGCCAGGAATCTGATTCTTCAAATTATTATCCCGATTCCCTAACCGCTCAGCCACCTGACCCCCACTTACCTGTCTTTCGCAGGGACGATGAAGGACACCCGCTGGTCCCGACTCATCCTTTTCTTCTTCTGCGTCTCCATACCTGCAGGCACAACATGCCAACATACAGTACGTGGGCTGAAAGAAATACAGCAGAGAGGGAAAAAATGCAGAACTCATTTCAGGTCTTCCATTTGCTCCCCCCGTCCTTCATCACCTTTGATGTTGAGCTGAGCAAACTGCAGCTCCTTCTCGTGGTCCCTCAGCAGGAAGTGAAAGTCTTCCCAGGTGATGTGCTCCTTATCGTTGAAGCCTACAGCCTCCAGCATGGCCTTGATGACCTCCTCTGCCTGGCTCTTGCTAAGGGTACCGCTTGAGATCTCGATGAAGGACCTGCAGCACACAGGTGAGGTGAGTTAGAGCGGGAAAACCGCAGGTGTGATGGGACGTTACAATCCGAGTGGCTAACCTGAGTAGTCTGGAAAACGCTTCTTTACACAAGAAGCCGTTTCCGTCAATGTCGTGCATTGAGAACATCAGTTTGGATTTTTCCTCTGGGGAACCTGTGTAAATATGTTAATAAGGATAAAGGCACTCATATCATCATGTTGTAACATGCTACTGAACAGAGGGCATGCTTCAAAGTGAATTCACGTTGGGCATTGACGAGGGCATTGGGCATGACAAGGGCATTGACGTTAATGTGTTTGAAATCCACTGGGATTACCTTTCATGAATATGACTATGACATCGAGGAACTCTTGGAAAGAAAGGTAGCCATTGCCATCTTTGTCGGCCAGCGTGAACATGGAGTCCACAAAGAGTGAATCGTGCTTGAGTCCGAGGGTGTCTGCAAACTCAGTTCCTGTCAGTTCACACTGCAGAGCCTCCCTGGTCTTTCTACTGGACGTGCCTCTCACATCACCAGCATCACACCTGTCGATCTCCAGGACCTACCCAACCCAAATGTGATAATCAGTCTTGATTGTGAGTCAACTCTATTTTTACTGATTGTCACGTACGATGGAAACTGGTGCCAACCGAGAAATACTTGAGTCACTGATGCCATTATCGTGACCAGAAGCAACTCCATTGAGGTTTATCGCCTTTCTCAACTCCGTGGAAGTCTATCTTTTGGATTGAGTTATAGCCAAACCTGATTATTATATAACTATCATATAATAGTATAGGAGCAGCGTTACCTTGGCAAAGGCATGTCGGATGAAGGTCTCCACTATTTCAGCCCTCTGCTCCTTGGTTACGGCCTCTCGGAGAAGCTCCTTCTCACTCGTCTCTGTCACTGTCATCGGTCTGTCACTGTTAGTCCCCTCAGAGCACAGGTGATTAACAAACTCTGCCCGCTTGACCTCATCCTCAAAAAACAACACCTGCAGCATATGAAAAAGAAAGTTGATTCACATGGAGAAGAGTAACGTGGTTTTTCAACGGTTCCAAGGTGAGGATCCCTCCTGTTCGCTGTCTGACGGCACTCACCAGATCGTATTCCTTGGGGACTTTGAGGAGCAGAGCCCTGCGGGATCGGTCGTCGGCCAGAAGCACGTCTAGGCTGGTCTGGGCTCCTAGACTGAGACAGCGAAGGGCAGGCCCGTCCCTGTCAAACATCTGCAGCCTCTTCCTCTCGTCCACATGCACACTGACTGGGCGCAGAGGCTTCTTAGGGCCCTGCCACTCACACGCTACAGGACAGAGAGAGACAGAGGAACGTTGTAAGCTGGGATGGGTCTAGCTCAGCCATAGAGCATTTGACTAAGACGAGAGAGAGAGAGAGAGAGAGAGAGAGAGAGAGGGAGAGGGAGAGAGGGAAAAAGACCCCCATGAACACACCCACGAGTCCCACAGCGGGCTCCTCAGCTTTGTCAGCAGCCCCGCCTCTCCTCTGGAACTTCTTAAATTTGTTAGTGCGGAAACCGGCCACTGCAGAGGCCATTAGAAAGCTCACTATAAAAGAAAGAAACATATCAGCATTATAATATGTATTGTAATAATACGTCATTATAATGTAAAAATAATATTAATTCAACATGCTATGCACTGATCCCGACCAACAGACATCCAGCAATAATGACAAAATGCTATTTCAACAGAACTGCTATCAAGTAGGAACACTGACCAACAGGGAAAAGAATGATTACAACAATGGTGACGCCAAAGCCCGCTTTGTATCCATCAAAGTAGTTGAGCGTGGTAACATTGGTGCAGGGCTGGAGGTCAGACGCTTTGACTTGTGCTGGTTGGGGACAGGGGTCACCTGCGGGTCAAAGTTAGACATCTCATACACTCAGATCATGACGCGATCCCACAGACCAGTCATACCTTCATGTAATACACCACACATGTGATGTCATATACCAATCCTGAATGAATTTACCATCCCTCCAGAAGAACACCTCCTTCTGCACGTCGTCAGATTCTGCGCTGGTGACTGATAGTAGGACATCAGAAAATGTGGTGTTTCGAATGTCCTGGATTTCCTCATCATTGAACAAGCTGTGTGAAACATGAATAAGTGGTTGCTCATGGTCGGATGATGATCGCATGTTTCAATGCTGTAATCAATGATAAAGATGATGAAACACTTTGTAGCTTGCTGTTCGCATGTCATTTTTACCCATTCTGCCTGTTCTCGAACCAGAATCGATCACCATTTCTGATACGCTCAAACTGGTCCAAGATGATGGAGGTGAAAACTGGACCTGGACCATCAACAGACTCCAGGAGACCGCCGGGGAACAACTCCAGTTTCGAAATATCGTCCCCATAAAGGTCTGCCAGATCTCTGAACAACTGTGAAAGCATTGGAACACATAAATGTTTTATTTATTTAGGTCGAGTCACAAATCATCTTAGTTTCATCAGCTAAAGGTTAGTGCTCCGAGGCCCTCTGGTTCTGGTTCTGTGCTACCTGAGGTTGTGTTCTGTGGAGCTCAGGGTTGATGTCGGCCCAGGCCAGCATCGGAGCAATGCCCAAGGCCTCTCTGACTTGGGTGTAAGTGGGGAGGCCATGGTCTCTGCCTCTCTGGACGGTCAAAGCCACCAGGTCTGAGCGTGAGAACCTCAGGGGGCCGTACATGTAGTCTGGTGAGGGACATGAAGGAACCACACAGCTGTCAGATGGCTGAGCGGTTAGGGAATCGGGCTATTAATCAGAAGGTTGCCGGTTCGATTCCCAAGGGCAAGGCACTTTACCATACGTGTCTCAGGGGGAATGTCCCTGTACTTACTGTAAGTTGCTCTGGATAAGAGTGTCTGCTAAATGACTCAATTTAAATGTTATGTTGGATATTTCATTCTTGTACAGGAAATGAAAACCGAAAGTTCAATTTACCCCTTAAGTCCTCCACAATGACGTTGTCTTCTCTCTCTGAAATCTGGGACGACATGCCCATGATAAGATCATCCACATCCTGGCCTGACTCTAAGTTGGGGCTCTAGAATGCAGTTTTATTTTAGTTATTGAATTAATAAACCATAAGTATCTGTGTATAAATACTGTACATTTCTCTTGAATTGACAAGTGTATTACACAACAAAAACACTGTTGTACTGTAAAGAGGGGTCATGTATATTTGAAAATGTTTTTACCTGACGCTTCCAAAAACTGTTGCACATACGCATCGCTGGTGATGAGCTCCCGTCGACGTTGACGACGTCGCGAAAGTGGCAGGTTCTGTTTCTGCTCCGCAGGAATGGATGACACATGAATTAATACGTGCTGTGATAGTATGAAACCACTGAAAAATATATGCAGAATTTGGGACATTCTATTGAAAATAGGAAATCCATCCAACAGTTGTAGATTCATGAGAAGATGGGTGTTACCTCATGTAGACACCAGGGGGCACCATAGTGGAGGCAAAGCTGACAGCAGCCTGGAACTCAGGGGAGATTCCCGGGTCTACAAATTTCTGGTAGCCTATGTATATGCCATAAACAAACACACCCTATAATATAACTATAAAAAGCTGGATGCTATATTTGATTATGTGCCAACTACAATTAGTCCCACCAGGTCCAAAACAGGAAATATATTTTTATAATGTCTGGGAATCACCAGGAAGCTATAAAGTCATGTGATTCCTGAAACTATAATAAATCATTCTGATTGTTCTTCTTCCAGCCCATGGTCCACCAACCTACTTGAACTGAAACTGCTGATTCAACAGAACACCTGGCCACTCTGCTGACGAGGCGTGTTTTTGGACAACACCACAAGAGGTAGCTCACCTAACAACGGCTGTCTTGTGGTCACCAGCGCATTACCTTGCTCCCTCACATTCTCAGTCATGTGCATACACACTAACCCACTTCTCTCTCACCTGGATATGAAGGCAATGTCTTGTTTCGCAGGTATCCAGGTAGCCATTCATAAAGGGCAATATTCTGTTGGAGACGCAAAATTATTATTTTCAAATCCTGATTATAACAAATCAATCATATGTGGAATAACTAGTTAATAATAACACTATTTGTATTCACAACATACTTTAATTGGCTGGAATGTAGGCAGTGTGTTGCTCTAAACTCATTGACACACGCAGCCTTAAACTAAAACCATTTCATCCATACAATCACAGCCACCTGGTGGTGATGCAACTGCATTCTTTTCAGGGCCTAAATTAAATGAACGCCTGGCTAAAAAATGGATTAAAAGAGAATTGTCCTTGTACCTGGAACGTGGCCACAACAGTTTTTCTGGCATTTTGAAACAGGTCTTCATCTGACCACGAAGGGTGTTCCTCATGCAGTTGGGAAGCCAGGTAATTGTGGAAGCGAAACCAGATAATCCCCTCAGCCACTGTGAACAGATTCTCGTTGGCCCAGGCATTTCCCAACTCTGGAAATTAAACCAAGACACGCCATTTCCTTACAACTCTAGGATAGGAAAACCTTTCTTGAGGTTCTACAAAATACCGTGCAAAAAGAACGTTCCTGAAATACACAGGATCGCTGTGCATGGAAGATCATTGATTGAGTCATGTTTTGTGTGCTTGTTTTGAAGATTCGGCAGTGGTTCCCTCCCAGGTGTCAACACAGAGAGAGAGAGACTGCACCGCCCATGACAAAAACAAGTTTCACGAAGTACTGCTTTCTCAACAGTCAACCTCCATTCTTTGTGCTGCAAAGTCTGGAGGATGTACAGTTCTCAGGATAACAATCCATCCACAAAATACAGATGCATAACGCACATCTTGTTGCACTGCTTTGCAACTCTCCAAGGGATATTCGTTTCTACAGTATATTTGGTAACAGAGATCTATACACCAATTCATTCTATGTTACGGATTTGAAACAGTCAATCTTCAGTGTCAACTTGTGTAAAGACTGCAGGAGTTTTACCATAGAGCCCGTGTGGGTCGTGTTCCCCTGTTGAAGGGTCTGCAGCACTCCACATGAGGAGATGATGCCCGCCCCGTTTGGGCATGTTGTAATCAGACCCAGACTTTAACAGGCCACCTTCGAACTTCCTCAGGCTGTCTGACCACGAACTGGAGGGTCCGTAGATGGAGCTGCCATCTATCCATGCTGTCACTAGGTTCACCTGTATGGTACATGATTAGGATATAATAGGGATTCCGTTAATGTCCTAATGGACTCTATGGATGACACTGATACTAGTGCACTTGTGTAACAGTTGGCTACCTGTGTGCGGGGGTTGTTGGGACTCTGGCTGGAGTCTTTGTACCAGACACCTCGCTGAAATGGGAGATTAACTTTACCAGTGCCGGTAGGATCAAAGACAGGATCACCCTTTGGAACTGGGATGTTCATAAACTCAGGTGGGCAGCCAGGTTGTCTTGAGTCAAGGACTTCAAACGCAACATGATAGCCTAGATAGTCGAAGTGAAAGGAAATACAATTTTAATTCGATTGACTGTTGATAACATTATGGGCAGTTTCTGTAACGTTCGGTGTGATTTTTATGTATTTAAGTAGATTTGGGTGTGCAGTATCATACTTACCAAAAAACACGGAGAGGACAGTTCGGTTGTGTTTTGACGCCAGGCTTGATGGACCGTTCGAGATCACAATGCTAAGCCTGCGTGGATTGGGCAGCTGTTCAACAGGCTGACAAACGCCGTCAGAATAGCGCGCGGGCAGGAGACGCACAAGATGAGAACCTGCCGGCATGCAGTAAATCAAACTGTCAATGTCAATAGTTCGTTCATTGTAATTCGTTTCTCAAGCAATAATAACGTAACTATGAAATATTTAAAATAGTTATTGCTTTCAAAACGAAGGAACATACCAACAGCTCCTCGACTGTGATATCCCACATTGTTATACCAGCCGTCGTGCCGTTGAACTTCCCAGGTAACTTTGGAGTGGGAATCTGTACAGGTGAATTTTAACAGTCCTTTTTGATATTCAGTCCATTGTCAGCAAAGTATACACTTTTACGTCACCAAACAACAAATCTATGTGTTTAATTAAATAAGTTATTGGGACAGACTTACCTTCAACAATAGCAGCAAAAACAACCAGTTTTAGGATACTCCAGATCCGTGTACGTAAATCCATTGGTGCGAGAGATGGTTGAGCTGACGTCTCCCGCTCAGTTAAGAGTAGTCGAGGAGGAGTGCTCGTTGGAAATAGAACGGTAGGGAAACCTTAATGTGCCTTGAGATCATTTAAAGGAAATACTTTTTTATTGAGCGCGTCTATTTGAGGTGTCGAGTAATCGCATCTCTTAATCGTCAGTTTTTGTACATCAGCCTTAAGTGTTTGTGCGCGAAATGTGATGATATTAGCAAAAAGTTGAAAAAAAACAACGTTATTTTGGTTATTTTATATATATGCTACCATATATCCTATATTTAGTAGCAATTTACCCAATTATGAGGATGAAATGTATTCAGCGAACAGATGTCCAAGACAAATAAATTAGAGTAATACAATATCCAGTAGCTAGAGGATGATCTCATGCCTGACACAAACGGAGATATGTCCCGTGTCCACTTAAAGAGGGAATGGTTATCTCTAATTCACACACCTCTTTTCTAATGAATAGGCTACCAATCCATGCAACAATGAGTAACACAAGGATGATGGTGGAGCTATAAAGAGCTTCGACCTCGTAAGATTCACTCGCATTGGTCATCCTTTTGCTGATCTGGTAAGCATTGACCTTTCATTTGAACATAGCCATACTCTGGCATTTATCATGACCCCGTTAAATGGTTAATTGATTTTATTTTTTTTCTTTAACAGAATACTAGTCAAACTGGAAATGGGTCTTTACCTAATAGCCTAGGTCCACGAAGTCAAGAGTTCAAGAGTATCCACTTACAGATGTTCTGATTCGTTATCAAGTGATCTGACATGTAGCCTACAAGTGATTCAATAATCTGCAATTTCCTATTATTATCATTGTTGTTCAGGTCTAATATTAGTTTTAAGTGATACATCTGCATTTTGTGCAGATAAAGTGATTGTACATCCACAGCGCATGGAGGGAGAACTCCTATCTCTGAATCTTTAAAAGTAACTGAGAGCCCCACGGCTAACACTGTCTTCTCTGTCATACTGTCTGGTTTCAGCTTTACCTGTGAGATCTGGAGGAAAGATGACTTTCTACAATGACATTTACCCATTCTACCCTCTACAAAGAACCTCCTTTATCTTCAGTACCCACCTGCTCACCATTATTCTGGTTTTCCTGGTGATCACAGTCAGTTTCCTTCTGATACTGCCAGGCATACGAGGGAAGTCGGTGAGTTCAACTGCTGTCCATTACATAATAGGGTTCTTACAGTGTATTTGAATACTTTTGAGGTTTTCAATATGATTTTATCGATGATAGAAAAGGCTGAAATAGGTTGATATTCCAGACTGTTCCGTCCGTCCTGTCTGAGCGTTCTCCCTGTTTCAGAGGGTGTTCTGGATGTGCCGAATAATCATCAGTTTATTCATCGGTGTTGTGATAGTAGGTGAGTGTCGTTCAGTTATGTATCTATCACCTATAAATGGGAATACCTCAAACCCAAACTAACGTTTGGTTGGTTGACACACAGTCTCACCTCCTGTTGATTGTTGTTTAGTAATTTTATGTTCCTTCCCAGCACTAAACTTTACCAGTGACTGGGCTGAGGCCAGAACCGTCACCAATGCCACCTACAAGTCTTTCAGCAATGCTGAAGTGAATGTTGAGGTGGGCCTACATGTGGGATTATATGGTATCAACATCACATTGAAAGGTAAGTCCTGTACTGGGGAAACAGATAGATGGCTATCTCAGAAAATATTTTTTTATCAGTAGCCTCAATATACTTACTGTAAGTCGCTCTGGATAAGAGCGTCTGCTAAATGACTAAATGTAATGTAATGTAAATGTACCACCAGCACCACCCCACATGATTTAACTAGTCTATAGATAGAAGGAAGCAGAGGAATGCTCTGAGGTGCTGTTAAGCAGGAAGTGACAGAGCATGAAGTGAATGTAAGGCTGTGTCTATTACCGAACACCTTATGAAGTACGCTGCGCTGAATTCTGCTGGTTTTGTGAGTGTAAGCACCCTAAGCACTGAAAGTGCACGGTAGTAGACACAGCCTAAATCTTTGGTTACCTCACAGGAAACCCTGTGATGCAGCTCAACGAGACCATAGACTATAATGAGATATTCGAGTGGAAGGACACCATCGACAAGTATTACGAAGAGGCCCTGGAGAAGGGCCTGCCAAACCCCATACTCTACATCGCTGAGAAATTCACCCTCCACAGCCCCTGTGCCCTCATCTACCAGTACAGATTCTCTGGCCGCTACGCTTCTGCTACCCTCTGGTACGAAGGCTATTCTTGTTCTAATCCACAAGCATACAGCATACTGTACTGCTGCCCTATGTTGATGTTGAAATAGCCAGGCAATTACTTTTTTGCCTCCACAGGACTGCGTTTTGTTGCTGGCTGGTTGCCAACATCCTCTTCTCTATGCCAGTCATCCTCTATGCCGGGTACATGATGATGGCAACGGCTGCCTTCATCTTCTTCTCCATGGCATCCTTCTCCACAATCATGAACGTGCCCTCATGCACTTTTACTATAGGGACAGGCTCCCTAGTAACAGACTATAGCCATTCTTTTTGGCTGGCACTTGCCACAGGTAAGTTAATACCTAAGTACTGCCACATTGAAAACTGTGTCAAGTGAAACTGTGAAAAATGAATCTTATTGTGCTATATTTGATTGTTGAAACATTTCTATCCTCTCCCCAGGAGTACTGTGTGCTGTGATTGGTGTTGTGGTGGCGGTGTTGGATTGTTTGATACCAGAGAAGATAAGGGAGGCTTTCAATGTCGACATGGATCATTCTGAAGATGATGAGGTTACTTTTGAGGGATATGTTAATTCCAGCTTCCTTGAAGAAATTAGTGTACGGCTTTGACAAGAACTACTGGGTTCAACTGCTGTAAGTCTCTGACTCTCTGACTGAAAGATCTAAAGTGTAAGAAACCTTATTGGTCTGTCATTAAAAAAACTATCCCTGTGTTCCAGGAAAGTCCATGAGGGTCACCAGCCATTGCACATCGCCAATACTTGAAGATCCTCAGCGACCATTTATTAGGGACCAGCTGTAATAACATCTGTGAGCCTGTATTTAAGTGTGTGAATAATGTACATAGCCTAAAGTTTATAGCATTTAAGTTTGTTTATTAATGAATTTGTTGTTTTATATTTAATACCATGTCCTTGGCATGTCGCAATAATGTAACACATACAAATGTGAAGGATTTATACTGTGTTGTGTTCAAGGACTACGCAGTATGCAACCAGCAAGCCAGGTTTGTGTCCAAGGAACAGTGTGCTATCATCTCAATTTGTCTGTTTCCCAGTCCATTGTATCAATAAATGTGCTAATTACAGAAAATCTTGTTTTCCCCCAATACATGCACATATCAAACTTGATCCCTTTATTTTAAGTGCTGCATGTCATATGGGTACTTTGTTAAAACACTTTAGGAAATGGTATGCTTTTATAAGGGTTCAGCCATGACAATCCTGTCTTAGTATGGGGGTATTACATTCATACAACAAATTCGTACAATTGTTAAATTCTTCTTACCTGTAGAAGGCAATCACCAAAATTGTTATCTTAGAATACATGTTGCAATAGTCATAATCTTTGGCCTTTAGTATTGCCAAAATGTTAACACCCTAGTTTGCCTCATCTAGGTTTCCAAGGATTTCCTCATCCAGCAAAGCACAATACCTTCTTTGAAAACCCAATACTTATCTGCCATTATTGACTGGCCAACCCAATGCTAATGATATAGTTCACATGCCAGTAAATTCAACTATATGTAATTAAACAACATTGTATAACATTGTATATTATAAAAAAATAAGGACAAAATCAAAAATAAAATGTACTACTTTATCTCTTTTCATAAGAAAATAACCATGGTCTTATATTCACTTCACATTCTCCCAGATCATCAGTACTGCATCCACACACACTATCAGAAGCTTATTTACACATCCTCAATCCACTGTGACAATGTACCGGTAGTTCAAGATCAAACTTGAAGAGATTCCTTCCAGGATAGTAAGATGACACTAGAGTGAGATGATGACTTAATGTATCACTCGGTCATACTGGACATGCAGAAGGCGTGTAAGGCTCCATGTAGACTATATGTAGACGGGAGTCTCCTGCCCTGTTAGCAGTCTGAACATCACAGCAGGCATGGTCTTCATGTTGATCTGACGTGGAGAGAGACAGGAGGACAGGTGTGAGCTCTCTTGGTTTTCATTTGAACTTATGTCAAATCTTACTTATCGACTACCTAGACAAATTATACACGTATCACAGAGCTACTGTGAGGGCCCAGATAAGATATGAGAAACAATGAAATTGACTGTGTGTATTTTGAATGTAGATTAGGCACGATTGAACTTGTTTGCTCACCTCACCCACTGAAACAGACAAGGTCTGGACAATCTTCTCATGTGCCATGGCAACCACGCTCTGGCCGTTGATTTCAATAATCCTGTGGCCGACACGCACCCCTCCTCGCTCTGCAATGCCACCCCGCATCAGGCTGCAAATCTGCACGCAGAGCCAAACACACCCTTCTGAGGGACTGGCCTTTACGGAGCACACAGACACGAGTAAAGCAAATCCCACTCACAATGCCGTTCTGAACACTGAAGCCCAGCTGGAACTTGAGATCCGGCCTCTTGATGAGGACCGTCGTGACCGGGGGGCAACTCACGATGCTCAGCTTCACCTGCAAGTGACTTTTCAGGCCCTGAAACAAGAGTATGGATCAGTGACCCTGAGACCTGTCTGGTAAAAACCCAAAACCCATGGTAACACCCATGGTTATTGGAAGTTGCGTTAATGACAGTGTAATGACACTGTCATAGCACTGTCATAACCATGACATGACACATGAAAATATGTTTATGAATGTTCATGAATGTTGTCATTAGGTGTCATTCGGTGAATTATGTCATTTCTTATGCAAGGTTGACATTGTTTGTGATGTCTTTCCCGGACTTATGGTCAGGTAAGAAAGAGGAGAGGTTGGGGTTAGAGGGAGCAGTTGGAGAGGAGGTAGGAAGAGGATGCAAGGTCAGAGAAGGGTTGGGATCAGGGCAGAGGTGGGAGTTAAGATTAGGTAAGAAACAGGAGGGGTTGAGGTAAGGGTAAGGAGAGGGGGATCAGTAAAGAAGAGAACTAGACTCAAGGGTTAGGGTTAGGTAAAAGTAGGGAGAACAGGGCAGAAGGAAAATACAGGAGAGCAGATAGGAGACCAAGGGAGGAGAAATTACATAATTTACCGAATGACACCTAATGACAACATTCATGAACATTCACAAACATATTTTCATGTGTCATGTCATGGTTATGACAGTGCTAACGCATACACTTCAAATAAAGTGTTACCAAACCCATTAACCTCTACCAGTCACAACAGGGAGCAGGGAGGAAAAGGTCAGATCGCTTACTGACATGCTGACGGTGCTTGACCGCTCCCTCCGTACCTTGATGATGCCCTGGCAGGTGGCCAGCGGAAGCCCCACCAGGCTGGTGTCGTTGATGGACATGATCTGGTCTCCGATGCTGAGCCTCCCAGAGCGGGCGGCGGGGCCACTGTTCTGCATGTTGGCCAGGATCACTGTGGGCAGGATGGAGCCCCAGCCAGACTCCACTATCACCACCCCCAGGCTCTCCCCCTTGTGCTTGTCCACGTGCAGCTTTCAGATGAAGGGAGAGAGAGAGGACATCTTAAAGGCGTTTAAATGTAGTCATTAAATGGGTGAGCATAAGGGTGGTATAAACCAGGTGTGGTTACGGATTGTCACAGATGGCTCTAGGCTCTGCCAACATAGGTTATTGTTTCCGTACAAATGCATCATCGTCATAATTTTATCTGCAATAAAAAAAAACATAGCACACCTCTTTACAGTTGTCAGAGTTTGAGAAATGTATCAGGTCATCATTGTACATTTCTTGGGAATTGATGATGTCACTGTATTGTTTCTGACTCAAGTCCTTGGGGTTGATTCCATTGGCTCTGAGAAATTCTCTGTACGCCACACTGAAAGCCTGACCGATGGACTGGGCAATGAGTTGTGCCTGCGGGAAGGGAAGGGTTGGTTGGGAAGAACTACTTAACCTTTTTGTTCCAGTGAACAATGCAGTCATGAGAGAAACCGCTCAGGTTAAGGTGACACGTTCTATTTGGATGTGGCATGATAGCACCAGGCCTTATGAGAGAGGGTTTGAATTCTTACGTCCTCCGATTCAAAGACGTAGCAGATCATCCTGTATTGCCTCTGGCCCTCAGCAGGAGACTGAGGGTCCTCGGTGCAGTCTTGCGAGGTGGCCTGAGACATGCGTCTCCTCGCCATCAGAACCACAATGTTCCCAATATCCGCAATATAGGAGATTATACGAAGGGCACTATCCATCATCGTTTCCTGCGCGAATAAAAACCACAAATAATGATACCATAGTTTTTTATGCAAAGATTTGCCCTTTCTGAATACTTTTTAGATTTTATGATGCAGGGCTGACCATTACAGACCTGTGTGTCTGCATTTAACACTTTGACAGCCTTGGTGGAGATGAACAGGTCCACTTCAGTCACCATCTGTGAATCTTCGTCTTGACACTGTGGACAGGCAAAAAAACAAACATGTTAGAGCTCCACCATGTGGCTCTAGAGTGTACTCTAAAACAGCGGCTGCAATCAATTAAACATGATGCGGCATTGCTGTGTTTTGACAAATTATTGCGCATTCAGCGTTTTTAGCCCACACACGCATTAAGAACTGGATTTGGTATGTGAATCCCCGGGACAAGGTGCTCTACCTTCATGCGGCTCACAGCCTCCTGGGCCTGCGCCATGCGGATGACTTTGGTGGGGTTTTTGTCTGACAGCACCTGAGTGCAGCCGAGGTAATTAGCAGCAAAGATGATCCCATCAATCAGGTCCTCTGGTTCACAGGGACCTGGGACTGTGAAACAACCAGCTTGATACATTGTTCATCGGCCAAACAGCATACGGAATCCACAAACCACATGAGAATTATATTTACCGTCCACAAAGCTTGGAAAAGAAGCCTTTTCTTGCGTTTGCTGGAAAGAAAAAAACAAACGTTCGATATTCGTTCACGTGTGGGTAATTGACATAAATAATTAGTTAGCTGTATTATAATTACCTCAGCATTCGCCTTCACCTGGTCGATGCTGTCCTCTGGTGGTTTAGGCTGGGTACAGGGAGGCATCCCTGGCTGCTCTGCGACACTCTGACATACATTTGTAACAGAGTGAGCAGGGACCATACTGTCAGATGGTCAGACATGCAGGGCAAATATATCAAAGCAAACCCTGTCTCGTTTGCAACACTTACTTGTTTTTGTGTTTCTGCCCACACCTCCCTGTCTTCGGAGGGCACCCTCTGTAGCTCGGTGATATGGGGCAGCATTTGAGTTGGGCTGGAAGCTCTGGGCTGGCTCTTCTCTGGGGTGGGTCTGGTGGGACCCCCTCTTCTCTGTTGAGGTTGGTGGGTCTGTGGGGTCTTGGTCTTGTTTTGGGTCTTGGGCTGGGGTTTAGGTTGAGGCTGTGGCTGGGGTTTGGGCTGTGGCTGTGGCTGTGGCTGGGCTTTGGGCTGTGGATTGGGGTGTGCCTGGATCTGGGTCTTGTTAGGATGCTGGTGTGGGGGAGGGTGCGGCTTACTGATGTTGGATCTCGGTTTTGGCCTGATGGCGGCTGGTCTGCCGTTCCTCTGGGCCTCTGGGCTTGGATGAGTGGGGCTGTTAGGACACCCCTTCACCCCGGGCACTGGAAGCTCAACATCCTCGCCTGTTTCCAGTTTGCCCCTTCCCTTGCTGTGCCTCGCCTTTTCTTTAGTGCTTCTTAGAGACGACTCACAAGCTGACTTCTTACTGCTCTCTGGGACAACACAGTTCTTTGTAGAGTAGACCTCATTAGGCTCGCTAGCCCTATCCTCTCCTTCTCTCTTTCTCATCCTCTCTCCCTTATTCTCCTGCTGAGCGACGGAGGTGTGTCCCTGATCCGTGCCCTCCGTATCGTCCTCTGTGTGTCCGGCCTCATTCTGCTCTTCCTGCTCGGGCTCATCAGGGAAATATTCCCGCTTCCGGCTCGGCTCGTCCTCGTTCTCTTTGCCTCTTGGCACGGGGGCAGGACAGGGACTAAACTGCCGCTCGGAGTGAGAAGGTTCTTTGTCCTGCGGTGGTTCCTCGCGTATTTCTGAGTTGCGATGTTCCCTGGGAGAATGACGACCAACGACGCTGCAGCCTTCGTCAGTGCCGTCCGCCACGGTCTCCGCGTACGTGCCCTCCTCGGAGCGGAAGTGGGCGTAGTACGTCACTTCCGCGCCCTTTCCTTTTCCGGCGCCACGCAGCACTTCGTCGGAGTGCTGCTCCACGTCGGAGTCCACGTTGTCGTACTCTGAACAAGTGTCCTCCTCGTCCAGGCCATCGGTACTCCGGTCAAAGGCCAGAGGACGGACCCGAGCCAGGCCAGGGGGGGTCGGCTGGTCGTTGTGATACAGCTCTGTGCTTCTGCGGTGGCGAGGTGGAGGGGATTCACTCCTCAGATCCTGTGTTTCCTCACCTGGATATGCTGTGAATCCAGGGCCAGGACCTGGGCAGGATGGAGAGCTGGTGCCCAGTATTTTGGTAATAGTCCCTGGTCTCTTTCCATAAGCCATGGTTGGCTCTGGTAATCCCCCCTCTATTCTTGGTCCTACAGTAGATCAGAGACACAATGGACATTTCTTACAATTAAAGAATTACACAGTGGACATGCATATGAATAAACACAATGATCTGTGATGAAAAACAACACAACAACGTAAAAAACAAAAACATTCAAATAAATATTTTGAAAGAGAACGTGCACTTGCAAATAGATGATTTAGCCAAACTATTTCTACCCGACAACACCTGAGCACGCCTCCGTTAAACCCCATCCCCCACCCACTAAAATGCGCACTAAAACAGAACTGTCCAAGGTACTGAACTGTCAAATTAGCTTGACTATCTTATGTACACAAAGGGGTTTGTGCTAAAATCTTTGATTTAGATATACTTCTATTTTGAATGCATATTCACGACGGGTTTTCCCAGAGCCCTTCACATAATCAGATGATAATTCATTACGCCAAACTTTTGCCGCAACTGCAGGGGGTGTTACTATAGATAAACTGTCCATAACCCTCACACAAGTGTGCACAATTTTACATTCCTTATAACCTGAAGATAACCGTGTGTTCTTGTCAAACCTTCTCGCATAGTGACATATTCATCCATGATCCACATCATTTCATCACATTTTGCTTACCAAGGTCCAGATTTACGGTTTTACCAGATACAGGGACAAACATAAAAATTCAACGACCTTCATTTTAATGATATCTCATTGAGACTGCACCATGCGAAGGGTCTTGATGAGGATGAATGTTGTGGCTTGGGTCTGAGATGCAATTTTTGTGCCCCAGAGCTCATCATTGGATATGAGCTAAAACAAATTGAAAAAGATTGATCTGCCAACACAGCAAATTCTCTATCCTTGAACATCAAATAATTATAGGATACTTACCAACATCGATTCGTAGGGTAAAGGTATGGCTCCCTTTAAACGCTGGTTTATCTCCGATCACAGAGATTGCCCCGGAATCTGGTGGTTTTTAAAGAAAACACTCACAGCCCTGGAACGTGTGTAAGAAAGGCACATCGCTATTCTTCTCTCTTCCCTGGACAGCACCGTAAGATAATGTAGTAGGCTACCTTGGTCTTGGCACATACAATGAGCGGTCTTTCTGAAATAAATAAAATAGGCTAGTATACATTTATATTTACAATAATAAAGTGATGACAGGCTAATATAACATTTGTCGCCTGGATGAGAAGCTCTGCATCAATTCAAACCATGTGGCTGATTTTTAAACATGAACATTTCACATGAAGAAAAAATTAATAGATTTTCAAAAACGTAGATTAAAAAGACAATTCAGTAGCCTATTTTTCCTGGATAACAATAATGATGATTAAGATTTAATGTACAATATTTCGAGTAGCATAATGAGAACGAACCTTCAGGTTCACTGGGGGGGTTTTGTAATCAGAACCAGAACCGATTGAAATCGATCCGTCAGAGATCCATTATTCTAGTCGGACGGATTTTGATCCATTGCTTCAGCCTTCTGAGCGCAGAATCTTGAAAAGTGGCGGACAAGCACAAGAATTGAATTGCTAATCAAATGCATTGTACAAGACACATCTTACAGTTCGCTATAGTGAACTGTAAAGTTCACAGTGTCAAAATGTGATACCATATGCCAAGGTAATGTACACGATAAGACTAGTAACCACTATGCTTTGATTAGCTAGCTAGCTAATATGCGCTAGACAGTTACTGTGATTTAGCCGCTAGCTAGCATCAAGCGAATCTAAATAGCTACTGTAACTATTTTTGAATCATGTCAACCTCGGCTGCAGAGATCAGCTGCTGACAATAGCCGGCCACTCGTTGCAATGGAAAGCCTATGCAAGTGTTTTCCTGGTAAAACCCGAGGGACAGCGCACTAGCTTGAGCCACCATGGCTGAGAGACTCAACACAAACAAAACTAAACATCAGCGAAGTCTATCTGCCTCAAAGAAAAAAAGAATCTTGAAAAATGAAGGGACCGGAACGAGTCCCATCACCTCCTTCTTCAACAATACGCCACCATCTAAACTGCCCTGTCCTCTGTGTGGCCAGATGGTCCCCAGGTTTAAGATAAATGAGCACATTGATTCACAATGCCAGAACTTTCAAAGGGATAACAATGACGAGGCGGCTTCATTCAGTAGTACTGCTGTGTCTAAGCAGCCATTGTCACCTCCTCGAAATACCCCGAAGACCCCAGACCAGGACGTCACAAGCCTTTCCAAGGAAGCAAAGGAAGATCCCAAGACGAGCCCGTATTTCAAAAAGCAGATATCACAAAAAGTGAACAGAAAGCGTGTGGTCAGGACTCTCAGTCTGGGCAGCTTGTCTTCCAAGTTATCCAGTAAAGGCCTCAAATCTCCGGATGGCTCTCGGCCACCGAATGTGATTGAGATTTCTTCTTCTTCAGAGGAGGAGGACTCTGGGAAGCCGAGCAGCTCACAGAAGGAGAACCATGGAGTTACAGGTGACAACAAAACAACGATGTCAGCCACTGAATCAACCAGTTCTATTGAAGTAGAGAGTCCATCAGAGAAACAAGTGGATCATCTTCCTCCAGTGGTTTCCCTGGCTGCTGCCAGACTAACCAAGAGGAAGAAAGTGGAGACATCTGGGTCAGAACAGAGGACCTCGGCACTCAGTAAGAAAGTCAGATATGTGGAGAACAGTGACCCCGTCGAGGCTCCGTCAAGCAAACTCACAACAGGGGCATCTGCCTGCAGCCGACAGGGATCAGAGCCGACTTCAGATGTGTCTTGTGACTCTTCGTTGAAGAGCGGAACAGAGCAGGCTCTCGTTGGAAGCTCTGTAGTTCTGGACGGTGATGATCTGACTGAACCCGGTGCAGGGAACACGGCCGAGGAAGCGGACAGCACAGACCCACCGCGGTTATCATACTACCTCCGTAACTTTCGGACTGTGCTAGAGGCCGTGCTGGAGAATGAGGATGACAGGGAGCTGTTCGATCAGGATGACCTGTCTGTCATACACATCTTTGAAAGGCTCTCAGGTATGTTGAAATGTCACTTATCTGTTTATTGTGTATGTTATAGCTATGTGTTTTCTCTAATTGGCTATTCTTGTTACCTAGCTATATATGTTTTATTATGTTTCCCTGGTTGTACCTTTTTCTTCTCTAGTGCCCTGGACAGAAACTGTACGTGAGACTGTTCCAGAGGAAGCTGAAATGGCTCCAAGTGAACAAGCTAGGCTATGCTGAAATTAGCGCTGACCTGAGTCCTGTTGTTCAAGAGCTGGTTGATGGCAGCTTCCTACAGACAGGTGGGAGGCTTGAGGTTGTCCACTTTGGAAAGTCACTCCCATCACTTCAAATCTATACTTAAGTCCTTCTTTCTGTATGATAGAAAATGACCTCCAGGAGCTCGGGGAGGTTCTGGACCTGCTGCCCGTCCCAGAGCTCCGGAACCTGGCTAAGACCTTCCGCCTGGGAGGGTCTGGGACTCCGAAACAGCAGCTATTGGACGGACTTCTTCGCCTGAGCAGACAGAAGTCTCTCTTCGCTCTGGCGCCTGGACAGAACAACACCGGGGCCATCATTCTCAAAAAGTGAACACACTAACATTTAGTTACCGTGCGGTTATGGTGCTTATTTATCATGGCGTCCCTACATGATCGACCTACTGTATGTTCTGCTCACCTCTGTCTTCATTTGATCCTACAGGGCCAAGCAACTGGCCGGTTCCTGCGTGCGTCTCCACCGAGGACCTCGAGCCGTCTTCTCTCGGGTTCTCCTCCTCTTCTCTCTGACTGACGCCATGGAGGAGGAAGACATGGCCGCCGGAGGTCAGGGCCAGCTCTACACCATCCTCCTGGTCAACTCTGGCCGCCTGTCTTTCCCTGACTACACCGTGCTTCGCCGCACCAAGCTGTTCCGGGACAGAGAAGACCTCATCAGGTCAGATTCAGAGGAAGAACGGGTCATGATGAAACACGGACAGCAGTGTGATCGTGTCATTTTCAGTCCCGTTTTTTGTCGTTGTTGTCACTTATCTTTACGTCAGGGCACGTGTCATTTCCTGCGTTATTGCAAATGTGCCTCGGGAGTGTTCTGACATTGCCATCCATCATGTCAGGTACGAGGCGGCCATGCGCACCCTGCAGGAGGTGATCACAGCCATGCAGGCAGGCCACTGGGAGGACGCCCTGCTGCTTTACACCTCAGCCAGAGAGGCCTGGCAGGAGCAGAGGATGACACACGACCTCAGGTACCACACGGCTCGTATTCACCCAGAGGTGCTTAGAGCTCTCAGAGCCCCACGTCAGAGGCATGCTTGTTGACTCCTGAGTGTTTCTGTGTGAGCAGTCATGAGGAGAAGCTGCCGGTGTTCCTGCGCTGCTTCACCACAGGATGGGCGTACACCCGCCTGCTGTCTCGAGGCGTGGAGATTCTACAGAGGCTACGACGCTATGAGGTGATTGTGCTTCACGTCCGAAAAGTCACTGGATCATGTTTTTGTAGTTGTTTCTGTTGACTGTTGGTGGTCATGTTTGTGTTAGGAAGCGGTGGAGGAGCTGCGCTCCTTGTTGGGCCAGTCTGTATACTGTCCCGACAGCAGGGGGCGATGGTGGGACAGGATAGCGCTCAACCTGCAGCAGCACCTAAAACAGCCTAAGGAGGTCTGTGACACAATCTTTTTTAACCTCTACAAAAGCATTCCTGGCTGGTTGTCCACACTCCCTCCCCCGGCATACCAGCCCCCTTAATTAGACTCGGCAACGCCAATGTCTGTTTTCCAGGCCATTGCTGCTATCAGAGAAGGTCTGTCAGACCCTCTGGTGCGTACCGGTCATCAACTGTCCCTCCACCAAAGAGCCGCCAGAATGAAGGAGTCTCCTAGCTTCAAGAAGTACCGCCTTGAACTCCAAGAACTGCCAACTATCCATGTCAAAGATGTCACTCACGTAAGTCCAACAGAGATGTTCTATGTTTTAAACTTCCTTAGGAGAAAAAAAACCACCTCTAATAAATCGTTTTGCCTCTAGGTCACCATCCGAGGCCAGCTGTTCCCTCATGAGGGAGGGACGGGGAAATCTGTGTTTCTCCTGCCTACTGAGGAGGAAGGGGGAGACTCGACTGTCATGTGCTCTGTGGAAGAGCTGTCACTGGCACACTACAGACGGAAAGGCTTTGACCAAGGCAAGTTGTTCATCTTTGTATAAAAATGCATCGGTAATAATCTGTAATTATGTGTGGATTCATTTAATTAATTTATTTTGTTCTATGTAGGCCTTCATGGAGAGGGATCGACATTCTCTACCCTGTTTGGTCTCTTGATGTGGGACATCATTTTCATGGATGACATTCCAGATGTTTTCCGAAACCCCTACCAAGTAGGTACAAGCACGTTCAACACTAATAGCCACCTACAGCTAGATATCCAGTCAGAAATGTGTCTGAACCTTCTCACGTGACAGACCTGTCCGTTGGACCTTTTCACCGACCGCTTCTACGAGAATCGGAGGGAGGCCGTCGAGACACGTGTTCAGATGGTCCGTGAGGCGTCCGTGGATACGCTCCACAACCTGCTGTTTGACACCTGGACCTCACAGGAAGGACGGGAGTGTTCCCTGGTCAGCTGGGAGCGCTTCTCCTCTCTGGAGCAAGCTCAGGTAACGACAACAAGCCTCTTCAATGATTACATACAGGGTTGCTGTGTACTTAAGGTAGTTACAGTGATTTACGACTGTCATGTCTTGTCAATGACATGGTAATGATAGTGTCAGTTATTTAGTAACATTTTGGTAGGTAAGTGATACACCGTAGCGCTTTGAAGACGTTCTGATTTAACACAATCTAAATGACCTGTATCTGGGCAGAGTCTGGTGTCTTGTATGGGAGGAGCCTTCCTGGGAGGGATAATCGCTCGGATGGCAAAGGATTACAGACACTGTCGGGCAGGTCTGCCTGACCTGGTGGTGTGGAACACCTCCAACAACAGCTACAAGGTGAGCTCACACATTACATTGTGTTTAACCGTGTGGTGATGGTTATAATCCCCAATTTATATCAACCAGTGCAAAGTTAATAATGGGCGGGTTTCCCAGATTCGTTAAGAGACTCTTGAGCGCTAAGAGCTTCTTAGGAGCTGTCTAAGAGTGCTCCTAAGAAGCTCTTAGCGCTTAAGAGCTTCTTAACGAATCTGGGAAACCCGGCCAATGACTGTTGTACCCTGTTTACTGGAGAGGGCTCTCTGTGTTCCAGCTGGTGGAGGTGAAGGGGCCCAGCGACAGGCTGTCCCAGAAGCAGCAGATCTGGCTGGATGAGCTGCAGAGCCTGGGTGCAGATGTGGAGGTCTGTCATGTGACAGCCACAGGGGCCAGGGGGAGGGACGTCTGGAGTGAGACACGCAGCTGCATCTGACAGGGATGGCTGAGTAGCTTTTTGAGGCTGCTAATTATGACTGAGAACCCCCTTGAACTGACACTGAGCTGATCATCTGGCTGGTCTGGTGAACAGCACGGTTTTACATCTCTATGAGATTTGTTGTTGTATCATATGTTGAAATAAATTAATGCTTTATTACACTGCTCGGTTGGATGTACATCAACATGTGTGTGTGAGCCATAAACTGCAGTGTTGCTCTTCAGAAATTCTAGATTGCTAGCAGAGGAACCTTTCAGGTATGTCTAAGTAGGTTTTGAAAAGAAAATATTCTAAAGGTTGAAAAATATTTTCGAAAAAACGTTTTGAAAGGTAGAAAATGAAAATGGAAAAACAGTCAAGGGTTGAAAATACATTTGAGAAAAAAAACGTTTCTACATGTTGAAAGAATATTTTCCCCCAAAAAATTACTACTGGTAAACATGAAATGTCGAACATATTTTCGAAAATACGTTTTGAGAAAAAAGTGTATATGGGTTGAAAAAAAGTTTCAAAATGTATCAGCTCTCAACTGGGTCAAACACCTTCCCTCAGCGCCCCGTCCATTAATTTTATTTAGCGGGGGAAATTATTCCTTCTCAGCGTGAGAAATACAAGGTGTGTGCGTGAGAAATGGGTGGAGTGTTTCTCACGGCGAGTGCGTGAGACTTAAGACTGTCTGAGAGCCCTGTATTATATATCAGAGCCCATAGCCCTACTTCTTTACTTGAGTGAAAAAGTGAAGTCAGCACTTCAGCTTTTATCAGTCTTTTTAAACATGAGTATCTCTACTTCTACTTGAGTGGATGATGCGTGTACTTTTGTACCGTCTGCGCACCTGATTTTAATGATCCAGTTGATTATCCAGTTGCTGGGGTGGGTGGAAGAAAAAAGCCTACAGGAAGGTAGCCCTCCAGTGCAGGCACGGGGTTGGAAACACCTGTCATAGAGTATACTGTTATGTGTAGTAACATACCTACAGTGTGTTATGTGGGGGAAGGGATGTCAAGATCCCAAACTGCGTCTGACGTCAGGGCGTTGAGAAGAAGGGGAGGTGATGAGAGGAAGCTGCAAAAACACAGGGCGGCTGCGCCTAGCTAAGTAGGACAATAAAGTGATAACACTATCAATGCTCTAACAATGGGTTTGACGGATATGCTTCTCTTGGAATTAATTTTCATTATTTATGTAATAAACTGTGCACAAGGTGAGTGGCCATATTTCAATTGATTAATCGAAAAAGCGACATACACGAAGGAATTGGACAGCAGAAAAAAAGATATCGCGAGCCAATGGCTAGGCAAAAACAGCGGACTAGCCATGGCCTGGTTGTTTTGAAAAAGATTGCATCCTTCAATTTGATTTCTTTCAACCACACCGCCACATAATAACATTTATTTAATCGTTTCCAGTTAATTAGTTAAGTCTGCCCATTTTCAATTTACAACTACCTATATTGAATATTGTCGGTTTGACAGTGGTACTACCACCCGACACGGCTAGCTAACATGTATAATCTAGGCTAGCTGACTAGCTAGCTAGCTAACAGTTATTTACTACCAGGTCTTTGGGTATCGCGTTAGCTAAGTTTGATTGCTTGCTCAGTTATTAATGCAAAAACGCAATACTGATCTAAACTTTGTTTTTGAAATGTCTTATTTGTGCAAAATTCCATGTTGTCATTTTGCAACAGTTTCATTAGATAGCACAGCAAGTAGGCGTTACGTTCTTCATTATGCTATCTGATTGTCTATTGTATTGTTCGAAGCTAACTAGCTGCCTAGTCAAAAGCACCAGTACAGAAACAATGACCGGTTTCTTCTTAGCAAGCGTAGCTAAACCTTTTTGTGTTTTGCTAGCCTTGCAATGCTTTTTACTTTTCAACAGAAGCCCTAGGGATTCCTTCACTTCCTAATTCACAATATGATGAAGTCATGACTAATTGACGGGCATTGCTATATTATTTCAACGAATATGCAACCCCATATCATTTAAAACGCACACAAATTATGGCTTGTGGTAGTTGGATAATTTAATTTGTAGGCAAAAACAACATGTTTAAGCAGTCATCAATCTGGACAACAGCAATCATGCGAAATAAATATTTCTGATGCTGATGTATCCCTCTTCCATGCCATTCATTATATTTGTTTATGTTCTCTTCTTGTAATAATACGTTTTTGATCTAGCTTTATACTGAGGCATGAGGTTGAAGAATTGGCAATCCCAGCAATTTGGACAAGCTAATATTTAAAGAGGAATTTTAAGGAAAAGCATTAAAGACTATTGGTTTCTGGGACATTCAAAACTACAAAAAACGCGTCCATGCTTGAATTCTCACATCTTTGATACTTTAATGTTTCCAATTACAGATACACTTGGCCTATATGGGAATAGCAGGCCTATTAAATATTTTAGTAGTAATAGTATATATATATATATATATATTATACTACTACAACTTGCATATTAGCAAACTATGTTGATAACTTTGATCTGGGTCGGAATGTGTTGTGCAGTCAACAATATGTGTATGGAACTTGCTAAAACTCCACTATCTTATGTCCAGGTCTTTATGGGAACCCCCTGAATAAATACATCCGTCACTATGAAGGTCTGTCCTATGACACAGACCTGCTTCACAGCAAACATCAGAGAGCCAAGCGGGCGGTCTCCCACCAAGACAAGTTCCTTCATCTGGACTTCCATGCCCATGGAAGGTTTGTCCGTTTTTCTTTTGTAGAAATAGAAAAGTAAAGCATGGTTACGTCGTTGCAAAACATCCAAGTGCATCAGTTCTTTACATACAGAATGATCTTCTCGCTCACAGAAACTGCATGTCACCTGTTGATGCTTTTAGAAGCACAATCATTTCATATCCTGTACCTTTTAAAAAGAGCTGTAGCTGTGTCAGAGAGCGGTGTACGGTCTTAGCTGAGAGATCCAGTAGAGACCATCTGGCAGGGACCAGGGCTCTTCCTGCCAGTGGCCAGGCCCGGTGCTTTGAGGCTCAGATGCAGCTTGATAGAGAAGGGGAGGAATAAGGGCTGAGCAAACAAACAAATACAAGCAAGGCGTCTGCTTCTCAGAAAAGTAAGACTCCCCGAAGCTCGCAGCCCTCCTGGTTTAGCATGAAACGGCGCTAATTCTTTGCCATATGGACGATGTCTGTTTCTGTGCTACTCCAGATTATATCTTATTGTTTTATATTTTATTATATATAGCCACCAGCCTTCTACTTTTAGAGAATATATAAGTATCACTTAATTTCTCACTTGTTTGTTTGTTTGGTCTCTGTCAGTAATAGGAAACCACCGCTGTTGAAAAAACGCCCAATTATTTTTCTATGAAATACTCACAGAAGATAATGTTAGGAACTTCTACTGGAGCAGAAAGGAAAGCTTTATGTATTTTCTTTTATCTTTTTTTGCTGAGCCAGTGGCCTTGATTTTAGTTCAGTTTTCCTTTTCATTTGCACTCCCCCCCCCCTTCTGCCCCAGCCTGGGGGCACATGCTCAGAGTAACACATTCCTGACCCTCGTCTTGGGTGTCTGTCCTCAAGAGAAAGTACACGTAACAACAATGAAATCTGACGTGGATTCAGGATGACACTTATCCTCTTCCTTTTTTGTTGTCTTCATGTTTTTAGTAGAGAGTAGATAAGCCGATCCTCCCTGGAGGCGTATAGGCCTGTTGTTCAGGGGCTTTCTTTTGTTCTGTCCTGGACACACTGGTGCATCTGTTTCCTGTGCGCTGACTCTTGACTCTGACTCTCTCAGACACTTCAATCTAAGAATGAAGAGGGACACCACCCTGTTTGCCCCGGACCTGAAGGTGGATATGGGAGGAGAGGAGACCACGTATGACACCTCTCACATCTACACTGGAGAAATATATGGTACGCTTAAAACCTTCCTGTGTCTGTTTTTTCATATTTCTGGGGGCAAATAAGGTTTTCTTGTACTTTGGAAACCAGGAAGGAGAGAGGAAAAACACCTCATTGATGTTTATGGTCAAACCACTTAGAAAAGCTGGAAGCTGCCTTCAATGTCTGTCTGAGTCACTGAGTCTGGGTCTCTCTCCACAGGGGAGAAGGGCACCCTGAGCCACGGCTCGGTCGTGGAAGGCAAGTTTGAGGGCTTCATCCAGACCTACCAGGGGACGTTCTACGTGGAGCCTGCTGAGAGATACCTGAAGGACAAAGATGTACCTTTCCATTCGGTCATCTACCACGAAGATGACATCAGTGAGGCCCTTCCTCTCTCACACACACACACACACACACAAACACTCCCAAACTTTTAATCTAGATCCTGATGATACACAAGTTGACTCCTGTGTTCCCCAAGGAACCAATTAGCAGTCTCTTCTGGGCCACTACAGCTTAATTAGGTGGCCTGTCTGTACAGTGTTGGTACACTGCATACTAGCCACAGTGTCATGCCATGCAAAGTTCAACAGCGAACAAGGTCTTACATTGGTCTGTAGGGACGACTAATTACCTTCTGCCCGTGGCACTGCCTGCTCATGAGTATGTAGAGAAAATGCGTGATAAACGTATTATTTGCTCTTTGAGAGCATTAGAGAAAGGCAAATGGCCAGCAACGTTGGCAAGAGAGCCATTATCTCGACCGTCAGTGGAGCTCGTAAGTGCATTTCTTCAGAGACAATAGGAGGGGTCTGAGGCTAAGTGCTTCGAATGGTCTGGTAACAAGGTGCTGTCCTTTTCCCTCAGACTATCCACACAAGTACGGGCCAGAAGGAGGCTGCGCTGACCACTCTGTGTTTGAGAAGATGAAGAAGTTCCAGAGCTCTGTCGTAGAGGAACCGGCTTTGGTAAATCCATACCACACAGCCACCACTTTACTGTCTGTGTCTGCTAGTGATAGATCAACACGGATCATAACTGTTATCCGCTTATAATTCCCCAATGGTTGCAATGCAGATTCTTTGGTATCCAAACTTTGGTTTAGGTTATATTTGATGACCTAAAAATACGGCACATGTTTTATTCAGCCACCTGGCCTGAAAATGCTGCATATGATTTATTTAACCACTCATATCTGTTTCTCCTTCGCCCCTTCAGGAGCAGAGCGAGGATGGACCCTCTGACCCGCTTCTGCTGAGGAAGAAGAGGATGGCCCAGGTGGAGAAGAACACCTGCCAGCTCTTCATCCAGACAGACCACCTCTTCTTCAAGTTCTACAAGACCAGAGAGGCTGTCATAGCTCAGGTAGCGCAGCACGCGCCAGCTTTCACTGGGACCAAAGGGGAGCAGTTCCATCCCAGTGTGAGTAACGAGTGCTCTTATCTCTCTGCTCCAGATCTCCAGTCACGTTAAGGCCATCGATGCGATCTACCAGGGCACAGACTTCATGGGCATTCGCAACATCAGTTTCATGGTGAAAAGAATCAGGGTGAGTTTGAGATTCATTCAGTTGTTATAAACGCCAACCTGACCCACTGTGGGTGAAATGCTACTCTCATATTATGCTGGCATTATTACTTTCCTTGAGCTGCGTCTCTCTCACTCTCACTCACTGTCTGCCTCTCTCTCTGTCTCTCTCTCTCTCTCTCTCTCGCTCTCTCTCGGCTGTACAGATCAACATGACCAGTGACGAGAGAGACAGGTCCAACCCCTTCCGCTTCGCCAACATCGGCGTGGAGAAGTTCCTGGAGCTGAACTCGGAGCAGAACCACGACGACTACTGCCTGGCCTACGTGTTCACTGACAGGGACTTTGACGACGGCGTGCTGGGCCTGGCCTGGGTGGGAGCCCCTGCAGGTAACGCCTCCGTCCCCCTCTAGTCAACACCGTCAGGGTCACAGCCGCAGATGTAGTCAGTCAGGTAGTGAAGCCATGACTCTGTTAGGTTTGAGCTTCCCACGTGCATGACGATTGGATGTTTGGGGAACTCTCTGCTGACGGGCTTGGCTTGTGTTCACAGGGAGCTCAGGGGGAATCTGTGAGAAGAGCAAGTTATACTCGGACGGGAAGAAGAAGTCTCTGAACACCGGCATCATCACGGTGCAGAACTACGCCTCGCACGTCCCGCCCAAAGTCTCTCACATTACCTTCGCTCACGAGGTCGGACACAACTTCGGCTCACCGGTGAGTTTAGAAGGATAAACCAGTTCCGCTCGGCGCAGCGCAAGTGAGGCTTAACGGCGCTAGTGTGACTCATTTTAATCCCCGGTTAAATCCTGAACCAAGATGTCTTTTCCCCCTCTTCGTCCTCAGCATGACTCTGGGTCAGAGTGCACTCCGGGGGAGTCCAAAGAGCCAGGACAAGAAGGAGAAGGGGAACTACATCATGTACGCCCGGGCCACCTCAGGAGACAAGCTCAACAACAACAAGTTCTCCATCTGCAGCGTGCGCAACATCAGCCAGGTGCTGGAGAAGAAGAGGGGCAACTGCTTCGTCGGTACGTTGTGTTTGTTGTGTTGTGTGTTGTGAATGTGAGGCCACGCCTCTGGTGTGACCCTCTCCACAGAAAGGAGGGGCATTTCTGTGTGTTTTTTCTTTGTGTAACACACTCGCGTGCACGGCTACACAGAGTCTGGCCAGCCCATCTGTGGTAACGGCCTGGTGGAGCCTGGAGAGGAGTGTGACTGTGGCTACAGCGACCAGTGCAGGGACCAGTGTTGCTATGACGCCAACCAGCCCGACAACAAGAAGTGCAAGCGAAAGCCAAACAAAGTCTGCAGGTAATTCAAATGGCCGACAGGCAGACGCTTTCGTTTAGTTTCCCCTCCAGTGTTTCTCACACAAATCAACAGTCTGAAAGCGACGTGTAGTACAGCCGACTGAACTCTTGTGCTCCCTCAGTCCCAGCCAAGGCCCCTGCTGTACTCACGAGTGCAATTACAAGGGCCGCAACGACAAGTGCAGAGAGGAGTCTGAGTGTGCCCACCAGGGCATGTGCAACGGGGGCACGGCCCAGTGCCCCACCTCCGAGCCCAAGGCCAACTTCACCGCCTGCCACGGAGAGACCCAAGTCTGCCTCAACGGGGTGAGTGTCTGTCTGCAGGAGTGCCACTATGTCCTATTAATACATTTAGTCATTTAGCAGACACTCTTATCCAGAGCGACTTACAGTAAGTACAGGGACATTCCCCCCGAGGCAAGTAGGGTGAGGTGCCCAAGGACACAACGTCATTTGGCACGGCCAGGAATCGAACTGGCAACCTTCAGATTACCAGCCCGATTCCCTAACCGCTCAGCCACCTGACTCCTGTGCATCCCTCCCTTCCCTGGGAGCCCTCTTGTGAGGACGCTGATTGACCTTTGACCTCTCCCTGCCGCTCCCCAGGGGTGCTCCGGCTCCATCTGTGAGAAGTACGGGCTGGAGGTGTGCACCTGCGCCAGCCAGGAGGGCAAGGACGAGACGGAGCTGTGCCACGTGTGCTGCATGGATAAGAGTGAGACGGAGCCCCCGCTCGCCATGCACAGATTCTCACATCCCCACACACACACACACACACTCACACACACACACACACACACACACTCACACTCACACACACTCACTCACTCACTCACTCACACACACACACACACACTTACACACACACACACACACACACACACACACACACTCCATCACGAGGCGTGTGAAGTATTATTAGGTTGGGTGTCAAGGTGAAGCTCTTCATGTTCTGTCCGTTAAGGCATGAGCTAATGGTCACTTCCTTCCCCTTGCAGTGAACCCCAACACCTGCAGCAGCACGGGCTCCGAGAAGCTGGCACGCTTCTTCAATAAGAAGGTGACCACCCTGCCCGCTGGGTCCCCCTGCAACGACTTCAAGGGCTACTGCGACGTGTTCATGAAGTGCCGCCTGGTGGACGCGGACGGGCCGCTGGCCAGGCTCAAGAAGGCCATCTTCAACCCCGAACTCTACGAGAACATCGCGGAGTGGATAGTGGTACGTGTCTCACAGCATCACCTGACCTGTGTGTGTGGTGTGTGTGTGTGGTGTGTGTGTGTGTCCCTGTATGAACTGCGTGTTTCTCTGATCTCCATCCAGGCACACTGGTGGGCCGTCCTGCTGATGGGCATCGCTCTGATCATGCTGATGGCCGGCTTCATTAAGATCTGCAGCGTGCACACCCCCAGCAGCAACCCCAAGCTGCCCCCTCCCAAACCACTACCAGGTGAGTAGCAGCCAGCCAGCCTTTCCGTCCAACCAAAAAACACACAAACCACTGGGGGGAACCAAACCACATGGTTGAGACCTGGTAGTCGTTTGTTCTGAAGTGCTAAACTAACACCCTCTTCCCCCCGACCAGGCACCCTGAAGAGACGGCGTGCCCAGCAGCAAGCCAGCTCCCAGGTGCAGCACCAGGCCCAGCACCCCCACTCCCACCAGCACGCCGGGCAGAGGCAGCCCCAGAGGCAGCCTCAGTCCCAGCCCCAGAGGCAGCCTCAGCCCCAGCCCCAGAGGCACGGCCGACAGCCCAGGGAGAACTATCAGATGGGCCAGATGCGACGCTGAGACCACCGGGGCCGCGCCAACGCCTTGGCTCCTCCTCCTTGTGCCTACAGTGGGATATAAAACAGTCACTCCATCCAAAGAATAGCCTAAACCAGTCACCCGATCATCCTCACACCCTTCATCCACCAAACAGCCCGACAAACAAGACGGCGAGAAATAGGAGAATGACAGAGCGATCCTGCCGCGAGCCCGAGCGCGTCGAGCGAGGTCGTCCATCCTTCCTGGGATGGAGACTTGGACCTCCGGGAGATTTTCAACGCGGCCGTCTGGCATTTTTCTCTCTCCCCTCCCCCCCTCTATCGTTTTTATTGGTTTGTTTTTAAAGGAGTGCCAAGGAGTTAAGGAATCATGCGTAGCTTCAGTACCTTCTGTGATGATTTTGTTTTTGTTTTTCTCCTTTCCTATTGCTAAATCCTCTCAAGTGACACACCTGGTGACACACCTGTGGCTGCTGGGGAAGTGACACACCTGTGGCTGGGATTGGTCTGCTGCCAGGAAGCCGAGAGGAACTCGGTAGAGATCTTCAGCACTTTGGGGATTTTCCACCTTTTCAAAAACGTCAAAAGACACGAGCTCTTGTCTCTCATGCAGACCATCCTCTGCATGTGACTGTACAGATTTAAGTGTATCATAAGTGAATACAAACTATTTCTTCTACTGTAAATGTATGATTCTTTACTGGTTTCGGTTAGTACTCTCAGGACTCTAAACACACAAATGAAGTTATCCGCGAAGATGAGCTCTTGAATGCTGGAGCGGGGCGGGGGGATCTGATGGTCGTTCGACTTCCCCTACTGCAGTCGGATCAGGAGACTCAACGTCACGTTAGGTTACTAGACATGGATGCTAAACGTCGAGGTCACCATATCCCACTTTTGACCTGGAGGGACGTTCGAGATCCAACTCTTCATCTGCTTTTGTTTTGTTGCTAACATCTCGTACTGATCACACCGTGTAACATGTAGGGATAGACAAGGAACGGGAGGGAAGCTCACTAGGTTTTACACACTTTTATTGTTGCTGAAGAATGAATAACCACTAATTTAAGATAAGAATTCTGCTTGTGTAGTTCATAAATGCAGGCAAATGAAGGCAGACTTAGGGCTTACGATAGGTCAGAGAGTGTATTAATGTTACAGTGCTAGGTTTACGTGAGTGTGGAAAGTGTGAAATTGCAAAATAGTTCCAATATGGATGTAGAGAAATGAAGAAAAAAAAATACTCCACGCTCTTACTTTTCACATCTAAAGTGTGCTCTGAAGATGATTCCATGTTGGTATACAGGCACATTAATTACATGTAACTACAGAGAACAAAGTTCTGTTGTCACCATCACCTTGCTATGACAGCGCGTTGTATCTAGTCTTAAAACGGTGACAAATGGTGACAGAAGATTGAGATTGGAATCAGTGGCATATTGAAGCCCCAGGACAGCTGTGTGTCAGGGGCTGGTAGCTGTACGGAAGGAATGATCATTATTCTTCTATTTCCTCAAACAGATCTCCTGCTCAATGTTTCTGCGGGTGTTTGTGCTATAACGGCAGAGTCCCAGCAGAGCCGATGAGCGTGCATACATGACCAGAGGGCTGTACAGGGCGTCCCTATCGCATCCACATAGTGTCACTGGGGTTGGAAAGGGCCAGTAGGTTTTGAGAAGCCATGCACTAGCTGGGACAGATTAAGCCTCAGGTTTGGATGATATGGGGACTGCCATGGTGCGCTTGTTTGGATGATATGGGGACTGCCGTGGTGCGCTTGTTTGGAGGACATGGGGACTGCTGTGGTGCGCTTGATTTGAGCTCGGGTGTTTTCCTCCTGCCCTCTTAACACGAAAAAGTGGGGGCAATGCTAGCGGTTTCCAAGCTAGTTTGCTATCCCATCACCTCTCTGTGGCCAAGCATGCACAGGTCTGTAGGAGACTGCAGTATGCCTGTCTCACATCAACTCATTTGTTTCACATTGTTGAGGAATTATTGAGATTAGGGGTTGCTAAACTCATTTGGGGGTTTTACCGTAGAGGAAGCGGTTTTAAAATCATCTTATAGGCTAGTGCTAGTCCACTAATACTAGCCCAGATTATATCCTTGTGAACTTGTACAGTACTTGGAGAATTTGAGTTTTATTTGAAGATGAAGACTTTTTGATACGTCTGTTCTTTTTTGTATTCTAATTCCAGATTTTAAAAAAAATTCAGAGATGTTCATGTGTGACAAAACCTCCCTCTCTTCTAAGTTATTTATGTTCCTATATGTGCTAGTTGAAAAGGGGTTTGTTACAGATATTTTTTTCTCCACCATCACCAGTGGTAAAAACAATTCAGTGTAATGGACTTAATGTCTCATTCTAATTTTTGTCTTTTGTTATCCTGTGGCATGGGTTTGGGGTAGACGGACAGAAGAATAATGCCTGTAAATTTACTTTCATTTTAATTTTGTAGTACCGGTAAAGGTTTTAGATAAAACGTGCACTGAAATGTCCAAATTGAGTTGAAATGTTGTAGGTGATGTAGGCCGAAAGAACACGATTAAAAAGTAATACTACTGTCTGATTTTAATGTTCACTGTGTTTTATACAGTATCAAAATCTTTTGTTCACTTTGAACATTTTTACTACGGTTTCAAATTGTATTGTGCGAAGAGATGTAATTTTTGGAGTACTTGAAATGCATTAATTAAAAGATTCGTTCAAAATAAACTGGACAATTGCCTACTGTTTTTATTTTGATGTGTGCTACTGAAGAAGCACTGTAGTTAAAGATTCTGTATTGTGAACTCTTACCAATAGGACAGGGGACCTTTTGAATATATGCCCACTACTGCCTGTGTTTATTCTACGAGAAACCTTGCCGCATAGGTGGGTACTAAATATACCAGTGGTAGAGATGGGTACTACCACTGCAATACCACAGCTTGCCACCAGAGGCTGTGTGCATCTGACACCAGCCATAAGGCCATGATAGTCCAAGTTGAACACTGGATTTTGGTGTTTCAACACCCATTGACACTTCCCTGTTGTATGACTATGTTTAGCCTGTGTTCTGCTCCTCTCTTTCACCAACTGTCTCTGGAGGAGGGGATCCCTCACTGAATTGCTCCTCCCAAGGTGTCTTCCATTTCTCCTCAAGTGAGTATTTCTGGGAGTTTTCCCTTGTCTTCCTTGAGGGTTTAGGTTGGTTGAGGGGCAGTTCTATGGGCGTATGTGAAGCCCTCTGTGACATTGCTTGGAAAAAGGGCGATACAAATACATGTTGATTTGATAGACACTGTTACTCCATCTGTTTGCTACTGAAAACACAAGAAGAATCGATGCCATTGGGAGCACAAGCTCTCGTGAGCATTGATCCTCAATCATATGTGACACGTGATCATATTGATTGTAAATATGGTGGGTGTGACATGCAATTGCTGGATCATCAACAAAAACCGTGATCCAGTGAGTTGGAAGCACATGGGATTTTATGTACCAACTACAATCGATAGTGTTGTCATTTTTCTCACAATCCTTTTCCTGATGATATCCAACACAGCCTGTGACAACATCAACACAGAAAGAAAACTGTTACATTACATTCAGCAGACGCTCTTATCCAGAGCGACTTACAGTAAGTACAGGGACATTCCCCCGAGGCAAGTAGGGTGAAGTGCCTTGCCCAAGGACATAACGTCATTTTTATCACGGCCGGGAATCAAACCGGCAACATTCTGATTACTAGCCCGATTCCCTAACCGCTCAGGCACCTGACAAGAGTGCCGGTAGTTCAGTGCAGTTCTAAGACGGTAAACAAAGCATACCTCTGACCCTTCCAGCAGAACCAGGGTGTGTTCGTAGGTGGAGATGGCCTGTCTGGTGGCCCCCAGACAGACCAGAGTGCAGCAAGCCCTTCGCACGTTAGACACTGACCCCGAAGATCTCCTGCGGGAAGATAAATGCACACCAGGAAACAGCCGAACGAGGAGAAGTGCTTAATTACATTCACATTTTGTCATTTAGCAGACGCTCTTATCCAGAGCGACTTACAGTAAGTACAGGGTCATTCCCCCCAGAGGCAAGTAGGTTTCGTCATTTTGACACAGCCGGGAATCGGACTTGCAACCTTCAGATTACTAGCCCGATTCCCTAACCGCTCAGCCACCTGACAGACGAGACCTGAGGATGAACCAGAAGGTCATAGATCATGTGAGCTCACCTGCTCTCCTGAGAGACTCCAGAGCTGTTAGGTAGCAGACCCGTGCTGGCTGGTAGAGGCTCATCTGGCTGTAGGCGTAGGCCAGGTTGGCCATGCTCTCCCCTTCCCCTTTCCACTGATCCAAAGCACCTGCAAGTTAAAATCACTATGACTACCTGTCAGGGTGTGCCTGGTGTAGTGACTGTGTGAGTGTATCAAGCATCTGGACACATCCAGCAGGATGAACTTTACATTTCATATAAGAATTCATGTATTTATGTTTAGACTGTACCGAACAGCTGCACTGCTTCAGTGTGATAAGGCAGAGAGCTGGAGAAGAGGCCCTGGGCGTTCTTCACAGCCCCCAGGTTCTGCAGCAGCACTGCTCTCTGCGGGCCCTCGTTTGTCTGAGTGCTGCAAGCGGACAGCGCTTCCAGAAAGCAGGCCTCCGCACGGCTAAACTGACCCAGAGCGCAGTAATGCAGCCCCACGTCAGTCAGCAGCTGGCCTGAGGGAAGGAGAAGCAACGTCATGCAGTACATTTAAACATTTAGCAGACGCTCTTATCCAGAGCGACTTACAGTAAGTACAGGGACATTTCTCCCCAGAGGCAAGTAGAGTGAAGTTCCTTGCCCAAGAACACAACATAATTTTGCATGGCTGGGAATCGAACCAGCAACCTGCAGATTAATAGCCCGACTACCCTAACCGCTCAGCCATCTGACCCCAGTAACTGCCCTCTTCACGGTCATTGTAGTGGGTATGAACTCAACTGGTATAATCTCGGAATGAGAGGGGGATGCGTTATCTTAAACGTACCTCTCATCCTGACATCACAGCCCCCGTCCTCGCAGTCCTCCAGGCAGCCCTGCAGAAGCTCCATCACCCGTCTGTCAGACGCCTCACCGCTGAGTATGGCGTGTTTGGCAGCCTCCCGTAGAGCCATGGCTGCGTCCTCCCTCCTGCCAGCTTGCCTGTAAGCCTTGGCAGCCTGGGCAAAGGACTTACCCGCGACGGCCCTTTCCCCCAGGGAGACCCAACAGTAGGACAGTTTGATCAGAGCATCTCCCAGGCTGCTGGGACTGTTCGGCTTGAAGCTTCTCACCGCCCGCTGAAGGAAAGGCAGGGCCTTGTCCAGTCTTTGCAGACCCTCGTACGCCAGACCGATGTTGAGGTAAAGGTCTCCATCGTCCACCCAGCCTGACTGCTTGTGTACTTTCATGCATCTCAAAAGGCACTTTAGGCCTTTCTTGGTTTTGCCCGCGCCTACGTACTCAGCCCCCAGGTTGAACAGACAGCGGTACTGTGTCTGGAGGCAGGAGTCTTTACTGGACAGTAGGAAAGCTCTCTTGTAGTGGAACAGTGTTTGATGATGAGCAGAGTGTGTCTGAATGCCCTCTGTCCATCCAAGTCTCTGTTTTTCAACATCTCTATATGTGATCCTGAAGTTAAAGCCAGACATCCCAGAATAATCTATAATTCTAGATTTAGTTTAGAGTAAAACCATTCATTAGAGTGACATGCCCATGGTCATAACTAAGGTAGGATCCTAAAGCCATACCACAAACTTACCAGCTGTGAAGGTTTGCTGTTAAAACATTAGCTTTTTCCTCTGCTTATTCTCATCGCACTGCTAAACAGAAGTGCTTGTCGGTTCGCTGCCTGTTCAAGGGCAGTGGCGGAAAGATGCTGCTAAGCAACATGAAACCCACCCACTAGCGTTGTGTGTTTGCCACCAGACACACAACTATGTTACTATGATATAGGTTACTCTGTAAACATTCCACTGTACAATGACAGTTTGAAGACTTGAGGACAGGTTGACTGTGAGAATGTAAAATATATGTTTGAACATACAAGACACACATGCTTCATTATGAATCATAATCTTCGACACAAACAGGAATGTGCAGAAATCCTTACATTTTAATGATCTGAAAGACAGACAATGTGCTTGACAATGATGCGAGACATTTACAAAAGAACAAAGCCACCACAACACATGACGTAGGACAATGAGTAAGTTAACCGACATCTAGGAAGGTTGTAATCAAATCTTTCTGCAATACGTCAAATAAATGTACCTCGAACTGTAAGTGTGAATGTCTTATGTAAAGTTTGTGTCTGAAAATGATACATTTGTTTGAAATGTGTTTGAGTACATATTTTAATCTCAGCCTACACTGAAGGCAACACATCTGATGCAGTAAAACCAGTATTTCTCCAACAAGGACAAACAGATGAAGTGAGGTCCACATATCAGAAACAGCTGGTCAGAAACATAACGTTTACATTTGAAATGACAAAGGACAAGGTAAACTGTATCGAGCTTTATACAGGAAACTAAGAAGAAGAATTGTTGTTGTCAAGACATGAATGTTACATTTCCGTTGTGTTACAGATACTACTGCCATACGCTTAACAGCACATCACTATAAAACAATAAGTGCCTTTGTATACTTATAACACAGTTCTGAGATCAAATAAACGCCAATGCAAGAGAATCTTCTAAATCAACGCACCTTGTAGTATCACTGTCAAAACGGTCATAATATTTGTTGCCACCAGAGGGCAGAAACAGCCTCGCGCTGCTGACAGCACAACTAACGGCTGTCTATCTACACCAGGGTTTCTCCATGACAACAGTGAGAGAGCAAGCCTGTCCCTAGACGGGAGGGGGATGGACATTCTTCTCCTGATTGACATTTTCTGACACTACGTTAGTCCTTGGAGGTGGAGCTCTTTTAGCTCATGGTGATCATCTCATATTTGTCCTTGAGACTACTGTCTTCGTCCTCTTCCTCGTCGTCCTCCTCCTCCTCTTCCTCCTCGTGGGGCTTCTCGGGCTGTGTGTGGTGCAGCTCGATGAACAGGAAGTAGACGAGAGCTCCGGCCACGCCCCCGGCCATGGGCCCTGCCACGGGAATCCACCACCAGTTGTCCGCAGTGCTGCATACACAAAGACATGCGCGCACACGCACACACACAAATTAACAAAGTATGTTTGTTTTCTAAATACATCAGTACATTTTATGAATTCCGTGTATTTTAGTCGATTTCTTTAGTTTTACATGGCTGTTTGGTTTTGACCAGGGCAGCCAGCAACCATAGACTTTCACTATAATTCAATAGGGTGGACAGAAGCCCACCCTGGCACACTACAAGTTGGTGACTGGATCATTTGTCAGCATTGACTGCACGGGATGAATGCATGTGGGGTTATATAACACATGAATCGATTTCAACATGTGTTTTTTGCTTAGCAAATGTCAATGGAAAACCCTATATAGCAGGGGCGCGAAACTGAACAGGGAATCGAACCAGCAACCTTCTGATTAATAGCCCTCAATTCCCTAACCGCTCAGCCATCTGACTCCTTCACTGGGTGAGAGGGTGGGAATAACCAGAACTTGAAGCCACCTGAAGACGTCCATGCCCCATCCGGCCACCGCAGTGAAGAGTCTGGGCCCGAGGTCCCGGGCTGGGTTCAGAGGGTAGCCACAGTTCATGCCCATGGACACCCCGATGCCCATGAGGATCAGGCCGATGGCCAGTGGCTCCGTTCCTCTGGGGGCTCCGATGTTCTTGCCATCGATGATGGCCAGGATGCACATCACCAGCATCCCTGTCCCCACCACCTGAGGTAGAGCAAAGCGACAGGCTCATTCAAAACCTGACTAAACATCTGTCCTTAAAAGGCATCATGTGCGTTTCGAAACGTCACTTTTAAAACTGCTTTCGGCAGTTTGTCCATTTAAGAAAACTTCCATTTAGTTTAGTCATAGGATTCAGATCGAGGGAGCCAATGACGTGGTTACAACACTCACTGATCTGGATCCACACTACAAAACACTTAGTTTTTGAAGGATCCGGAACAAGCAAAAATGGGGCTAAGTGTAGAGCTGAACATCCAGAGAGCCAGGAAATGGGTCATTACACCCAAAACTCAGCTAATGAGACGAGCGGTCTGTGAGAAAGTAGGACAATCAATTTGCATTAACCACATTTCCCAGGAAAAAAAGGGGGTTATTTAATGACGGAACTGGAACAACACAGGGGTAATCTGTCCCGATCCTGTCTCACCTGGTCTATGTCCCCGATCCTGTCTCACCTGGTCTATGTCCCCGATCCTGTCCTACCTGGTCTATGTCCCCGATCCTGTCTCACCTGGTCTATGAAGCCTCCGAGGACTGTCAGGTGCCTGGTAGGGTAGGAGGCAAAGATGTGAGCCGTGGCGCTGATCCCGGTCACGGACAGGATGCCGTTGGTGTACTCCATAAAGGCATCTGCACGGGTAACAGTTGGACAGAAGCAGCTTGAGCATCGGCCATTGTTGTTCATCTTCACAGTCAAATAGATGCTCAATCAATGCTCAACGCAAATAAATACGTATATTCGAAAGTAAAATGGGATGAAAGTCATCTACAAAGAGTGTTTGTGAAGATACCCCTGGTCATGAGTCAACCCAATTGACCCGATGTGTCCCGAAATCTTTAAACGACATGTCCTGTGGCTTCAAAATGGCCTATTGTGCTGTAATGGTTTATTGTGCCATCTGCTCCATGGGGAACATTGGGGAGTAAATCGGGGTATGTTAGCTAAAAACAGAAACCTCACCATAGTACAGTCCGAAGACTGCTGCAGCCCCAGCGAAGGCACCCAAGAACTGAGCGATCACATAGAGGGGAAACTTCCAGAACTTGAGCTTGCCCAGGATGACCATGGCGAGGGACACGGCAGGGTTCACGTGCGCCCCTGGGACGGAGGGCAGAGCAGACAGTGAGAGGAAGGTGGGGTGGGGACGCCGGCCTAATTGGGGGGCGGCGGAGCCACAAGAGCCAGTAGGAATGACCAGTAGGAAACAGCAGGGCGCTTCAGGCTTATATCATAAACGTCTCACGAGGATGTCGCCGAGTTCGAGAAGATAAGGAACTGTGAGTTGATGTGAAACAAAAAACACTACGCTTTCGAAAAGTCAGAGTGCGTGTTTGTCAACAGCTTCCTGTGAGGGGCGTTGGGGCTGGACGCTGTCACAGAAAGATGGACATGGGGGCAGATCGATGGAGCTCACAGGGCGTTTAGAGCCTGGGGTTATGGATGACCTCAATGAAGCCAACACTTCAAATGTGCCGGGGACGAAAAATCTATGGCTAGCTCTCATCCATCGGATCTGGATGACGTCTGGCACGTTCTCCCTGACTCGAGTAGCCTATGAGGTGGCAAATGGCAGGAAACATCAAATTCTAATTTAATAAGAAAACTTATTTAAGAAAACGTATTTACTTTGTTACCCTGGCAACACACTTAGTCCGCTCCACTTATTAGTAATTTTAATAAACTGTAGTATGGATTGTATCTATCACAGATAATACAACAATAGAAAATGTTGAAAAGCACAGCACGATCCTTGAAATAAAGATGTCATCTCCCATTGATTCAACTGAATGCCAATACCTCGGGTCGAGGGGAATTGATCTTTGCGAGCTCCAATTAATATCAATCCATTCATTACATAATATTGCACATGCAAGCTGTTATGCCACGCTCTCTGAACACACAACTACAAATTAGCTGCTCTGTTTGATTTGATCTTCACCAAAACTATAAAGTTTAATTGATTAGGTTAAACTTATTTTCATCTGCTCAGCAATGAAAATACGATGAAGCTATAGACCTATACAAAGCTGAAAGCAAAGCTGTCTACGACATCAAAAACTTCAAATGGGACAGAGTTGGTACAGAGTTGACCATTCTGAAGAGACCCAACCTGAGACAGCTGTGATTACTCTAATATTTGGATTTACCTGACACTCCACCTGCCACATAAACTGCCATCATCAGTCCCACAGAGAAGCCGATGTGTATGGTGAGCGGCTCCCCCAGGGCATTGCGACTCAGGACAGACTGAGCCACAGAGCCACAGCCGAACAGCTAACACACAGATGGAGCGAGACAACGAACAAAAAAACATGAATACAAATGTAATTTAAATTGACAGTAAAAGTGACCACCACAACACCCACTGGATCAGCATTGAGAAAAAAACTTAAACATTTAAAAATAAAAAAAGTCAGCTTTACTCACAACCAGGACGAAAGTCCCAAGAAATTCAGCCAGGAACTCCTTGAGTATACCATGCTTCAGAGCACATTGTTGCCTCATCGTTTTCTTGTGTTTAATCTCCATGTGCTTCTGTGCTACCTCTGCAGCTAGGAATGACAGTTGACTAGCACACTCGGAAACCTCTGGAGTTCACCAGACCCCCCCCCCATACCCACCCCCACCCCCCACTAGACACCCATTCAACACACACCATCGACCTGTTAGTTTGTGTTCCCTCACAGTGCACATCCATGGAGTCATGGATGGATTGGAGGCCCAAGGGTACAGTACTGTTTGTGTCAATTTGAAAAATACGTTTTAATTTAGGTAGTTTTACAGTTATGAGATGCGTTCCTGTTAACAGTGCAGTATTCTGCTTTGCAGATACTCTATGAAAAGTGCAGTCATGGTTGGATTAGAGGTTTAGGGACTTGAAACAATTATTATATATATTCAGCATGTCCACTTCACTCTACTGACTGAAGTTAAATACATCCCATCATGATTTAGTACGTATTTTTTACTAATTCATTTTTTTTTAAATAGACACGCTTATTGTGTTTCATCATGTTCATCATCGTTGCTCCATTTGTTCCACCCTTTCCCTCACTGGTTTCTCTGGAGGTACGTCAACACGTGTTTAGAAACGCAGTTTAGAAATGCCCACTAGAGGCCGCTCTAAGCAAAACATTGAATAATTCACAACAAGAAACAGTCTCAGAGAAAAAGTCAGTGAGTGAGCACAGGCAGGGTTCCTCAGACCGAAGACAGAAGAACTGCTTCTCATGTTTCCAGTGGTTGAAGGTGAATCGTTCAGTCAGAGATGCAGTGGTTGAAGGTGAATCGTTCAGTCAGAGATGCAGTCGTCCACGCGATCTTCCACAATCATCATCAGCGGGGCCGATTTCGCCTTCCGCCTAGTGGAGTAAGATTGTAACATTTGTTTTTAAGAGCAAAGCTTTCAGGTATCAAGTATACAAGATGAATCATTACGGGCATTAACACAGACAGACAGACAGACAGACAGACAGACAGACATGCAGACACGCAGACAGACAGACACGCAGACAGACAGACAGATCACCGCATTTCGTTGCGCAGAGCGTGGAGCTGGCTCTGGAGCTCCTCGCTGCTCTCCGCCTGCTCGTCCAGCTCTCTCTGCAGCTTCTTTTTGGCGTGTTCCAACCGCTCGATCTCCTCCTCCGCCTCGTCCATCTGCCTCTTGGCGGTCTTCAGCCTCTGGGTGAGCTGCACAGGAGAGGGCACCCAGTTGAGACATCCCCCATCCAAGCCCCAATAAAGTCTCTCCTCAACAGCGGTTGACCCTGGGTATTTTGGGTTTCACGCCTAGGGTGTTGGAACCCAGACTCACCTGGTCCTTCTGCGTCTGCACAGACAGGTGCTCATCCTCCACCTGCATCATCATCTCCTTGACCTTGCGCTCCAGTTTGCGGTTGGCCTGTTGCAGGTTACTGTTGTCTCTGATGATATGAGCAGACGGAGAACACATCCGGTCAGGCGGGCGCTAGCACCATCCCTGCCTTACGCAACGGTCTTGACGGGACCACACCAGAAAATAACCCTCACACTTACAAACTGTGTATTCAAATGAGCACAAGTGGACACCAGGGAGGGTGAGAAGAGGACATTAAGACATGCTAACAAGCAAACCGAGGAGACAGTAAACTACTTTTACCATCGACTTATCTCATATAACCAAATACGCACTACCGTATTTACATTTAGTCGTTTAGCAGACGCTCTTATCCAGAGCGACTTACAGTAAGGACAGGGACATTCCCCCGAGACAAGTAGGGTGAAGTGCCTTGCCCAAGGACACAACATCATTTGGCACGGTTGGGGAATCGAACCAACAACCTTCTGATTACTAGCCCGATTCCCTAACCGCTCAGCCACCTGACTCCCAGTTCATTACATTGCCTGATAGGTGGTTTCTGCATGTTTTTTGGTGTGCTGAAGACTTATATGTGCCGTGGCTTCACCTCTCCTCCAGCTGCAGCTTCTCCTCCAGCTCCTGAACACGGGCCACCAGCTTAGCGACCAGGCCGTCCTGGTTGGCCTTCTGGGAACCCTCCAGGTAGGAGACTCTTCCCTTCAGATCTTTATTCTGTGGAGGCGGGACAACACATCGCAGTCGCTATGGGAAACGGGCTTGGTCGGAAACAGGAAACGGGCTTGGTAAAAACAGGAAATGATTCATGTTTCTGTTGTGGCCAGCAGGTGTTAACAGCACTGTACCTGTCTCTCCAGGGTGATCTTATCACACTCCAGGTCCTGTTTGGCTGCTCTCTCCTGCAGCAACTCACCCCTCATCTTCTCCAGCTGTGACAGAAAAGCAACGACCAAGTCAGGAGACAATCGGACACCCCTTTACATTGACCCTGTCAGGTTTACACTGAGTGATGTTACGAAAAGCATTGTTCAAGTGGTGAGGTTTCCTGGACAGAGGAAATGGTGTCCGGTCTAACTTCCCCAGTCAGACTGTGAGCAGAATCCAGACTCTACTCTGTACTGGATGAGCTGAGGCCAATTCTTAGAGGTGGATAGACCACGGAGTCTGAATAGCTGCCCCGAATAGTCTGCTCTTTTTTTGTCTCTTTAGGGTAGCCAAAACAATGTCATATTGTGTGGCAATTAGCAACAATCTGCTCGCACACACACTGGCCTACTTTACCAGTAAGCTGCATAGAGAACACAGACGCATCTCAGAGCAGCATTCAGCATTTCACATACACATTCCGTCTGAGAAAGGGGGTTTGGGGGGCCGATGAAGAGGGGGGGGTTATGGGAGAGTGCTCACACCAGAAACAAAAACCCTTCCTGAGTTTCACAATCGGTGACTCAGTCAGCTGCTTTCAGCTCAGGAGGGACATGGGAGTGTGTGCGGACCTCCAGCTGTTTACCAGGAAACTCCCGGGTCACTCCCCGAGGCTGAAGGAGACGCCTACATGGCGTGAGGATTCAGATGGCTGAGCGGTTAGGGAATCGGGCTACTAATCAGAAGGTTGCTGGTTCGATACCCGGCTCTGTCGATGACTTTGTGTCCTTGGGAAAGGCACTTCACCCTACTTGCCTCGGGGGAATGTCCCTGTAGTCACTCTGGATAAAAGTGTCTGCTAAATGACTAAATGGTAATGTGACTCAAATGAGAGCTAAAGATGATGTTGTTTGTGTGTGAGAGATGTAAACCGGCCTGCTCTTTGCCCTTGTCCACTCTGTTCGTCAGGAGGTCTGTGCTGCTGCTTTCCTCACTCAGGTCCTCCTCCAGCTGGGAGATCCTCCCCTGGACAGGAAACACAACACACACAATGTCATCTCATCTGCACGGAACGAGCTGCACGTTTGATGGGAAAAGTCTGATATTCGAGTACACACACACACACAGGTCTGTCCGCTCTGTCGTCAGCTGCAACGTGACCCCCCCCCGCTTCCCTCTGACCTTGCAAAGAGTCAACCAGTCTGGTGTTTTGTCATCAGCCATGCAAACAACACTAAGGTGTCATTGAGATTCTACAACCACTACTCTTTCTGGTACCCGTATAACATTCAGTGCATGCAGGTAGAAACACAGGTAAAAGGTAAACACCGTGAGAAATTGAACCATTCTACAATGAACCGAATCTGGAAAATGACTGACCCTAGGTAGGAGATGTAGGAGATGTTTGTAAATGTCACATCTGTGATAAACAGACACACTGAATGACATCCATTGGAAAATATGTATTTTCTTCCTGATCTTGGATGTATTTGGTGACTTGTAGTTGTGCACACAGTACATACCTCCAGGACCTTGACCTGTTTGGCTTGCTCCTCCTGTGCAGCTGTTCCTCTCTCCTCCACCTCCTCCACCCTCCGGCCCAACTGTCTGCTCGTCTCCTGGGCGGTGTCCCGATCCCTCAGACACCGCTTCAGGTCCTCCTCCAGGGTAGACAGCTGAACACACACACAAGTAGGTTTGTCCACATTGACAAAAAGATATCTCATTTACCAACCCCAAGTGAAGTTCAGTGAGACATTACTACCTCATTTTGAATTAAAAACTAATATATTTTGTCAATTTCCTGTGTTAGGTGCTCACAAACAGCATAAAACAAAACACCTGTAGTCTCATAAACTACATTCAAACAAAACTAAGCATGTATAAACCATTTTACGTTGAAACAGTTTCTCTGCTAATCAAAACATAGGGCGTAACGTGCACTGAAGTGGGAGAACGGGGACCACACCTCTTCCTGCAGCTTGTTGGCCGACTGTCGGGATTTCTCCAGTTCCACTCCCTTTTCCTGCAGCTGTTTCTGCAGCGCTGCCAGCTCCCTGAAGCTCGTCTCCCTGGCCTCATCGATCTGGGCCTGGAGCCTGTCTGTGGACGTCTCACACTCCCCCTACCAGGTCACTCATCTGACCAGACACACATCACACGGGTAGAGAAGGGCGGGGAAAAACTAAAGTATGTTTGCCATCTGATGTCATCATCTAGATTCCACCGTTTTAACAAGAATTTAAGAGAGGCCATAAGGGGCCATGCATCAATACTAGATCATCCAACCACACCTTCATCCTGAAATAAATGGTTGCCCTCGGTGACCTGGCTCTGGATCCCTCTAGACCCACCCACCCTCACCTCCTCCTGCCCTTCCCTCCTTCATTCCACTAACCTGTTTCTGCAGCTGTTCCACACGTGTGTCCTGCAGCTGCCTCTCCTCCTCCAGACCGCTCTGCCTCCTCCTCAGCTCCTCCGTCTGCCTCCTCTCCTCCTCCAGACCGCTCTGCCTCCTCCTCAGCTCCTCCGTCTGCCTCCTCTCCTCCTTTAGCTTCTCCTTCATGTCTCTGTGTTCGTGGTTGAGTTGGGTAAACTCACTCTGACCGTGAATGAGGATGAGGGACAGAAAGGGAACGCACATTGAAGATGAGTTCAATGAGGCTGATCAGTTCCCAAACCTCTATAGAAACCCATGAAGATGAATTGAGGGCAATTCTGCTTATTTGGGATGGACAGTGAATAATTATATGAAATGTAGGGAAGAAAGAGAGAAACGAGAGATATATAGAGAGAGAGTTAGAGAGAGAGTTAGAAAGAGTTAGAGAGAGACCCTGGTCTTACCTGGATGTACTCAAGCCGCACGGCCAGGGCGTGGTTAGCCTGACATAGCTCCTCCTCCTTCTCTTTCACTTGCGTCAGCGTTTCCTCAACGTGCTGTTTCTCCTTCTGCGGAGTGACAAAAAAAGAGCCCCCTCTATTAGAAGCACCCGTCTTGTAACACTGAACAACATTTTCACATGGCCAAGCCTTCTACCATGGCCTCCCTCCCCCTCCATCTCACCCTCAGCTGGTTGGACCTTTCCTCCAGCTGGTTCTCCAGGGCTCTGGACTCCTGGATCATGTGCTTGAGGTGGTCCACCTCCCTCTCCAGGTCTTGCACCTGTCCTCTCAGCTGCTCCCTCTCCTGGGTCAGCTCCATCACCTGCTCCTGGGCTGCTCCACTCTCCTCCGCCACCCGAGCCTTCTCCCGGCCCAGCAGACCGTTACTCTGATAAGGAGAGGCTGAATTAGCCTCATAGCTCGTTATGGAAGGGAGATGTCTTGCCGGCCACGGTTACCTCTTTGACTTTCTCCACGAGCAGGCGGAGCTCCTGGAACTCTTTCTCATACTCCTCCCTGAGAGAAACCATGTCTTTGTCATGTGTCTCCACCTCCTCCTTCAGAGCCCCCTTGAGGGCGGTCAGCTCCCTCTCCCTCCAGCGTAGCATCTCCTCCTGCTCCTCCTGCACCTGCAGGACCTCCTGGAACTCCACGCGCAGCTGGGCCATGTCCTACCAAAGAAGAAGAGCGTTCAAAATGGGGTCCGAACACACAGTCAACACGTGTTTTGATGAGTAAACCTGTTTAACCTTCAGGAGAACTTCATCCTGGATCCTGTCGGCCTCGGACGTCTTGGCTTGGTCCAGCTCGTCGTGCATCTCAGACAGCTGCTGCTGCAGGTCCTTCATCTCCATCCTGGATTTCTCTCTCTCTGCCTTCAACTGCACAAGCCTGGCAGACACACACAAGTGGATGTCCTTCAGCAGGTGGACCCCCAAATGTGCCGGTCTGTACGAACCGAGTGCGTTTTACTCCAGATCAGAAGTGGGTTAAGGTCCCGTACTCACTCCTGTTTGGTCGTCTGAAGTTCGGTCTCCATTTCAGCCAGTCGGCCCCTTAGTTTAGACAGCTCCTGATGCCTCGTCTCCAGTTCCTCCTGCAAGCCCTTCACGTTCTTCCTGGCCTTCATACACGCGTCTGCTAGACTCTTCTCATTCTGCATCGCATACGTAGATATAAAATTGTGTTATTTTTAGTGACGGAGCCTTCTCCCTGGAGGAGCCATGTTGAGGAGGAGAGACTCTCCAGGATGTGTACATGTTTCTGCTTCTCTTCTCCCTAAACTGCAGCGGTTTACCAGCGTTTCATCCTCCAGTTGTTTCTTCAAGTCTGACACTTGTCTCTCCAGCGCATCGCCTTTCTCCTGAAGTGCCTTGGCCTCCGCAGCAAAGTCCTACATGATACGGAACAAACAAACAGTTTTCAGACACAAACCCGATAGTACAGGTTGATGAGGCTCATCTTAACTCTTACTTTGTTCTCCGCCTCCACTTTCTCTGCAGTCTTCCACTTCAGCTGCCCGATTCTGTCAAACACCAAGTTGACCTTCTTTTGAGTGGTGGAATCATTGTCAGTCGTCCTGAAACACAACAACCATCTGTAGATTAAAGGGCATCATCGAGATATCGAATATTAGTGGTAGAATTAAAAGTAATATACAATGGGATTTATCATGTAATGATGCATCCCCTTGTGGTTTCAAGATTGGTTTCATATATTGGGGATCATTGGGTTTATGAAAGCTGTGGAAGTAAGTTCCTGCTCTGCCAACGTTTCCGGATCCCCGGGTGAACTAAACATGAAACAAATGATGATTGGTTTAGGTTTATTTGCAGTACCTACCCATCCTTGAGGTAAGTGTACAGGATATGTTTGGTGGTTTCTGCGTTCGGTTCTGGAAGGAGTTCCTGCCACCCTTTCAGCAGATCTGGAGTAACCTGAAGAGAGAGAGAGAGACAGAGAGACAGAGAGACAGAGAGACAGAGACAGAGAGACAGAGAGACAGAGAGACAGAGAGAGGGAGAGATAGAGAGAGACGGAGACAGAGAGACAGAGAGAGAGAGCACAGTGTTTACAGCACAGTGTTCACCAAGTACCCAGCTGTGTGTTCCACTGACTGGTGCAGTACACTGTTTTACCTGCGTGTCTCTGTCCTCGGTGGTTTCATCAGTGGTGGAGGTGGAGGTGGAGGTGGAGGTTTTGTCCCCTCGGTACAGCACTTTAACTGCTCTGGGAGAAGGTTTGCTCCTTCTCTTCCTGTCCTCTGTAAAGCATCGTGGTGGACTTACTGTCTCCTCTTCTGTGTGCCAGCGGGGGCACCTCTCCAACAAAGAACCTCGCCCTGGGAGACCCGGGGACCGCCCTGGGAGACCCAGGGACGCTGGATCCCCCTGGGGTCTCCCCCCTGACGGAAGACAGGCTGGAGGGGCTGAACGGCTGGCTGCTGTCCACACTGTGCGATCTCCTCTGGTCCTCCGGGTGGATCCTGCCCCTGCGGCCACAGCGGCCCCTCCTCTGGGGCCTGTCAAACTGGTCTATCAACCTCCCCACTGAGGGGACGGGCTCAGGCTCCACAGAGCTGGGGGACATCCGGGTGGTCTCGGCCTGGTCTCTGGGAGCCCTGCTCGGGGTAAAAGCCTGACTCTGGGGCTGGCTCTGACTCTGGTTCTGGCTCTGGGGCTGGCCATCGGCTTCCACTGAGCCCTCAGCTGGTAGTGGGATCCTGGCTTTGGGCAGCACTGCCTGGCCATCTCTAAACTTGGGGATCATGTTTGAATGTCCCATATGAGTGGGAGAAGGGACTCGGAGGCTGTTATCAGGGTCGTACGGGCGGAGTAACTCTGGATACCTCTGATAGTGAAACCCAGTCGGAGACCTTGAAGACTCTCGGAACTCTCCCTGAGAGCCGTACTGACCCTGGTTAAGAGCTGGTCTTCTATCCCATGAGGGACTGCCCAGTGGGGACCCCCTGACCATGGCAAGGCGGTTCTCAGACTGGAGGCCTATGACAGAAACATCCCTTAGACACTCCTGGCTGCCATAGCAACAGGGATCTTTTCCACCGTTGTTCACAACCACATATGGATGACCTTTTATCTCTTGGACTTGGACTCTGACCCCAAACTGGCCTGCGCTGTCACTCTGAAGACTGCCTCGAGGGCTGTGCTGCTTGTGGTCCCTCTGAGGCAAGCCGCTCCCCCTGTGGGACTCCATCAGTGTGTGCAGGGGGGGACGAGCTCCCTACACTGCTGGTCAAAAAACACATGCATTTCTTAGACATGATGTTAGCATTGTAGACATGACATTTTAAAGCAAAAGATCTATGCACTTGCATGGTTTCGAGTAGTTTTATCTTCAGCTAGTTGAAGTGGTTCATTAGAGTATAGGCTATTAGAGAACAATGTTGTGGCTAGAGTACCTCACACGCAGCTACACAACAATACAAGAGTAAAATAATACAGACACAGTACATTGACGTTATTGTTCGGTGAAAACAGGTCACTCTGTGTGCGATTCACAGAGTACGATTGTACAGCGAAATTGAGTCAACTGCATGACGACTAACACTGGCAGTGTTTCTCCTTAAGACTGTCGTCATAGTTTATTCGACGGTACTTGACCGAAGTGATTGTCAAGCAAGTAGCTAGTTGTGAAAAACATCACCAGCAGACGCCATCGTATCTTTTTAATTATATCAAAACTAGATTTAAAAACTTTTGAAAATTATAATTAGATTATGCACAACTTTATTGATAAATGTCAATAGGGTTATGTAGCCTAAATGAGCATATAATCGTAGCCTAAACAACGGTAGACATCTCTCTATTGATCAAAATTACAAAATGACGCTGATCCATTTAGTAAAAATGTTGATAGACCTCATTCAGCAAAAAATACCTGTTAACTAACTAGCTCTATACTTTATTATAACTTGACAGTCTTCAGTGATAATTGACTTACCAGTTTGCTTAGCTTCAGACTGAAAGGAGACGCGCTCCTCCTTGCGCGAGAGTTGTCTGACGTTATCTGAAGTTTTTCTCTGTCTCTCTCTGTTTCTCTCTCTCTCTCTCTCCCTCTCTCTCCCTCCCTCTCCCTCTCCCTCTCCCTCTCCCTCTCCCTCTCTCTCTCTCTATGTCTCTCTCTCTCTGTCTCTCTCTCTCTTTCCCCCTGTGTCTTTGAAATCTAGTTGGCACACTGCCCCATTGGTGAGCAACACAGTAATTTATCGACAGAAATTTGTGGAATGTGTGTTTGAGGGAAACTTGAAGCAATTTGAAAAATGAACCCTCTTTGTGTAGCATATCCTTCCAAACATGTACAGTTTATTATTTTCATCCACATAATTTCAAACTTTAGACAATGTTGTGTTAGAAATCGGAGAAATTGGTGTATCTATATCGCTATCACCTACAGTTCTGGTCAAAGTAAAATAATTATAATCTGTTAAAATGTTTAGAGAATATGACATAACATCATCTTTTGTAAAATTTAAACCGACAATGTAATCATTACTTCTCAATACATGTATAAAAGATGAACTATTGAAAAAAAATCTATTAAATATAGAAAGATAAAACATGCAACAAACCAATACACATGTGAAGAGTAATAATTAGAGGGAATCGGGGAGATATTGTTCTATTACATATTGCTCTGTTCTATCAATCAACGTGGCCTTTAAGAAAATACCATTCACCAACATGACTGACATGACACAAGCTAGTGGTCATGGCAACATGGATGGCAACTAGGATGCAACGAACAGAACCAATGGAGAGAGGTCTGTTCATTCACAGAATGGTCAAACTCACACATCCATGGGGAATCACACTCAAAAAGATGCACTGGTGTGCACAAACACTCACACATTTAAGAATATCTGTCCTCTGCGGTTGACATATTCAGTGCACGAAGATAAATTGTGTAGTATGATTCTGGGTCTAGCTTAAAACAGGATAGTTAACCCCACAACAAGGATAACAGTGGCTTCTTCCAACGTCGTATTTGCTTTATGATGTCAAACAGAAAGATCATTGATATTTAAATGTAAAAAAAAACGAAAGACGAAAGAAACTGGTAGTACAAAACATTTTCAGATCACAATGCATTTGTCAATTACAAGTAAGTTCAGGCACAAGTCCATTTAGAGAGTTGATTGTTGATTGTTTAGCTTCAACGCACAGAGCACACATGTAGAACACAGTACTCCTCCTCAGGCTGCTGGGTCCTAAAGACCCTGGATTCCATCTGGAGTGGCTGAACAGGTCCACCATCTCAGGATGCTCATCAACTCAACATCTGATGATGGATTACAAAGATTGTTTTAATTGGTTGGTCGAAATTCAACACAGGCTAGATCAGCGCTGAGTTTCCGTTAACATAAAAATCAATGAGTGAATGATGGTTAATTAACTGGCAGCCTCTAATATTTGTCACAAATAACCATCTGTGAGCGTGGATGTAATGTACCTTCCGGGGGCTCAGAGATGGCCCATGGGGTTAGCTGTGTCTGTCAGACTTGGGTGGAGTGATGGGTGTAGCGGCTGGCCGTCGGACACCTTCTCCTCTTCAGGTCTCCTGAGACAGGCGGTCTTTGGGTTCAAGTTTCTCTCTGTAGGTTTCAAAAGACATCAAAAGAAGTCAGTACGGATCCACAAGCAGACGACCAATAACAGAAAATGTACATGATGTGGTATCGAGTTCATATTCCCCCCTTGCAACCATCATCATTATCTTCATTGAAGTACTCTAGCTAGAGATTCTCTGTTCTCACACTCACTCACACATTCTAAAATGTTTAACATTTATGTGACTGCTAGAGATACACATTTTTAGGATCTATCTCTCTCCTGCTCTCTCACTCCTGTAACCTCACTCAGAGAGGAAGAGGCCCCGCCCACGGCAACTTGACCCCTCCCTGCTCGGCCCGGCCCCCCCCGCCCCGCCCGGCCCCCACCAACACCCCCACCTCTGCCCACACCCACCGTGGCATAGCACTGACCTCGGACTTGCTGTTCTAGACTGAGTATCACAGACACGGCCTGGTGCAGAACCAGCAGCTTGGTTTGGGGCTTCTCGTTCTTCAGGTGCAGCTGGCACATGTGGCCCAGCTCCTTGAAGGCCTCGTTGATGTCCCGCACGCGCAGCCGCTCGCGGGCATTGTTGGCCATCCTCCTCTCCCTCTCTCGCTCAGCCTTCTGCTCCGGACTCAGGTCCTCGTCCTCATGGATGCTACTGCATTCAAGGGGCACAAGGAGAAAATAATGTTTACTTCTTCATCTTCACCAGTTGCGTGTCTCTTTAAACTATGCCCTGGCCTGAGTTGCAAGCTTTTATAATGTGGATTTACGCGCCCTCTGGTGGTCGGTTTCCGCACAAACTGTAGGTTTATGCGCGCTGGTGATCGATGCAGATGTTGCTGCATCACTCTTATTCCCGAAAACAAAAAGTCTGTCTGGACTCCTCACCTGGTGCTGTCTCCTGGTGTCTTAGTGTCCCGTGTGTCACTCTCCTCGTCGGAGCGCTGGCTGGCTGAGCTGTGGCTCTGACTCGTCTGCATGTCGTCTCCATCGAGACCCTCCAACTTCAGGTCCAACTGGCTGAACAGCGCTGGAACAAAATGTTGTACAGACACAACGTTTATTTAAGAGGATCTTGCTGTGGGTGTTGTGAATATGTCAAGAGAAGTTGGATAGACCAGCTGGTTTGGCGGGTAGAGGAGAGGGGTTTTTAACTGACCTCTACTTTCTTCCTGCATGTGTATGGTGTGTTGGGATGTTCGTCGCACACTGTTGTAGGGGTGGCCATTGTGATTGCGGTTGTGCAATAAGGAGGGGTTGTTGTTTAGATTGACCCCTTCTGTCTGCAAAATACACAAATAAATCTTAATTAAAAAAACGTTTTATGCACATCTGTATTCTTCCAGTATCTTACTGTCCTCTGAGAAGACAGCTATATTACACTGTAAACGAAAGCTCTATAAATCTGACTGACAAACAGGTCACAAAAACCAACATCTGCCCACTCATTTGTTATATGTCCATGAGTAAATCTGTCACACACAAAATGAATTTAATCCGAAAATATACTTAATCCTTTGCTAAAAACTCCCCTAACTCTTTCAGGAAAGTGAAAATATTCTCTGCACACAATTCCATTCCAGATAAAATAACCACACCCATGCTTCCACACCCCTACATGCCTAAACACACACACACACACACACACACACACACTTGGAAACAATCATGTGTTTTCACCATGGCAGGTGTGTGATTGTTGCCGTGGGGTCCCGGGGCAGAGCTGAGGCCAGGGTGAGTTGGGTTCATCAGGCTGTGGATGTCGCTGGGCAGGCTGGGGACGGGCCCCACCGCGTGACTGCGGAGGACATGGATCACGTCATCCAGTCTGTCCAGACGATCCTCCAGCTGAGACTGAAGACAGAAAGTTGGATGAGAGACTGTTGTGTGAAATACCACAGCGATACAGCAGATGTCACGGAAATATAATCCTTTATTCATTTCATATGACTTTATGATACGACCATGTGCTTACCATGGATATGAGACAAGACTCATAATTAGGGGAGACAGGGGCGTGAGTCGATGTGCGGGGCCAGAGGTTAGTACCTAGGAGAGACACAGACCAGGAGAGTGAGCTGTCAAGCTTTAAAAAAAACTATAATCAACTACCATAAAAATGTAGCTTCAGCGAAACAGCTTTAGTTTTGTGATGTTATTCTAGTGTCGTACCTTGGGGTTCAGCAGAGCTTGTGAGAGGGGATGGAGACCCGGCTGGGGTGGAGGAGCTGGACGGAAGGCTACTGCTCGTGTGGTCAGGGGAGTAAATCTACGAGCAGACGGAGGGAGAGGAGAGATGGAGCACCATGAGGACCAACTCATGGATCATTTTTAAGGCACAACTTGTCATTTCTCTGTTTGGTTTAACAGCCCCTGCCGTGGTCTTTGGAGAAGCCTCGTAACCAGAAGTGACTCATCAATCCTGGTCCTTTTTTTACAAGTCAGCAGCTCATAAAGAGCCCAGCAATGCGAGTACGGCTCAGGGTCCATACAAGACACTTTGTTACCAGGGTAAAAAAAAACAATTTCTCTATTTTTTCATTAGAGCCTGACAACAAAAATAAGAGGGCTCCGCTTTATGGCTTGGTTTGGGTTTTATGAACAGGACAAAGCAAAACCAGAGACCGAGCAACCTCAAAACAGAACAATATTGTACAATTTACCCCCACAGAAACCCCGTAGTTGATACTTACAGAAGCCAAAGCTTTCCCCAGGGCGTCCCCAGTCTGCATCCTGCCAGCGGGATGGTCGCGGTTACCATGGTTACCTGGCCCACAAGAAAGACTTGCGTTTAAAAGATGCGTACGGATAAAATGTAAACGAAGCAAACAATATATAGATCGAGGATCGTCAGGAAAGGACGCTCTGGTCTAGAATCGACGGCGGCCACACAGGGCGTCTCACCTGTGGAGCTGTCTGGGCTGCTGGCGGCGTGAGGGAGAGAGGTGGTGTTGCCGCCCCGGTGGAACGTAGACATGGGAGGAAGACCTCGGCTGATGTCAACGGGGGAGACTGAGTGTGGAGAATAGTCCTGGGGAACACAAACAGTCAGTCAGGCCGGATTTAAACCAGAAGTGAATCCTGTCCTGGACACAGGGCCAGCCAGTCAGGTCTGAGGCCCAGCCAATCCGGTCTGAGGCCCAGCCTCTCAGGTCTGAGGCCCAGCCAGGCAGATCTTAGGCCCACTCTGTCAGGTCTTACCGGGTGACTGTGGGATGGCAGGTTGTTGTAGTTCCCTGAGTGTGACTGCTGGGAAGAGCGGCCTCCATATCCCAGCTGGCTCAGTTCACCGGTGGAACCCCACATGTCCGTGGATCCGTTTGTACCTTCTGAAATGGAATCAGAAATAAATTACCATTCACTGTCACTGAAAATTACAAGTGTTTGAATGTAATTTGTGTGTTTTAATGTCATTGATTACAAGCATTTTTGTGGTGACTGACATACCTATAATAGCAAGTATCATGGAACAAATACATATTTTATGGTGGGAACTTTTACTTACCATAGAATGTGCTGCCAAACATGTTGTTGGGGGCCTTGGAGGATGGGTGCGTGGAGGGATTCTGGTTGATGTCATCATAAACCTGAAGATCAGAAGATAAACACACAGCAGCATTATGAAGTGCTGATGGGTCAAATCTATGACACTGGGTGAACAGGTTTAATACAGAAAACAATGATTTCTATGAATTATTTTAGGAGACAAAACTGACTGAAGATCATTTCAATACCATAGATGAGATATTAAATGTTGAAATGAAAGCAACGCAGCAAGCTGATGTACACTTAGAACTATTGTGATAATCCATAAGCCTAAAATCCATGCGCCTTCTCATCCGGATTTAGGGAGCATTCACCAGGAGAAATCCCTCCTCATTCTCAGGTCCTGCTCAGTTCAAAAGCTCCAACTTGTATTTCGTTTTAAAGGCTTTAAAATAATACTGGATAAGAAGTCCTCGGCACAATTTGCCACATTTTAAAGGTGCATTACTGTCATAAATGTGTTCCACCATTATGGTCTCTCCAGGGTGAGATTAGTAATGTTGTAATACATATCATAATAAGTTATAAATAACTCCTTAAAAAAAGAAGCTTAATATAGTAGCATACATTTCACTGTACTCGTAGACACAATCTGACAACACAAGCCAAATCCCTTGTATCATGTTTGTTGTTTTAAAACCTTTTAGACTAGACATTCCCGACCTTTACCACTTTGCGGCCCACTTGCATAGCTCTAAATATTTTTGGGCGTTAGCAAAAAACACATCCGTTCACTTCATTTGTGTTTATCATACTTTCACAGCAAGATTTATTTGAGCGATCAAAGAGGACAGAGTGTCCATCAGCGCCACAGTAAGCACCCGTTGTAAAGAGAGGTAACCTGCGTAACCATAGATATATATAAACACGTGTTTATCTATGTGCGTAGCTACCACGGCCAGGCCAGGTCTAGGACTTCCGTTAGTTAAAGTGGAAATGTTAGTTCGTCCAACGTTCATTGGTTTAGCATCCCACCTGTATTAGCCTTGCGGACCACTAGTGTTCAAACCTTTCAGACCTTTTTTAAACCTTTACAATAAAAATATAACCCTTTTCTCAATTTGAAACTTTTAGAAAACAATTCTAGAACTTTTTTGGTAAAAATGTTTTCGAAAACCCTTTTGAAACTTTTTTTCGAGCCCTTTTCTCATAAATATTTTTGCTAAAACTAAAGTAACGAGTCTGTCTTGAAAATGTAAGAAGTACAAGTAGGCTACAGATATTTTGTAAAAAAACTTAAGGAGTGAAAGTAAAAATACAAATTAATAAAGAGTGAAGTAAAGTACCAATACCAGAAAAATCTAATTAAGTTTATTTGTAGGCCTACTTCGTTACTTCCCATCTCTCACATCTCGCTCACAAACACACTCTCATACACATACAAACACGCACACACACTCAGAGCGTGACCCTGTCTGGCGCGAGTCCCATGGTGATCACGGTTCCAGGCGAACCAGAGGAGCCCCTGCAGACGCAAGGGCAGTCTGAGCTTCCACAAGCAGCATATGGTGGTGGATAAAGCCAATTGTCCTCCTTACCATGGTCATGGAGGCGACCCGTTAATAATGCTCACCCCCCCCCAGTCCAGCACGCCCTCGCTGGCTCCCAATGGAGTGAGCGCTGTGAGCCCCCATCTCCATCTCTTTATGCATACCATTGATTTAGAAACCATCAATCACACCGGCACAGATGATCAAGCGCGCGCGGGTCTTTCATAAGAACGCAGCTTAGTGCTGCCATACCCAAAACCTTTTCTTCACCTATATTAAGTTTGCATGTCTAAGAACATAAAAACAACATTTAAAAGATTGTAAAACAGGACTTATCACCCTTACTGTTAAAAATGCACATGCATTAATATACTGAGGGAAAATAGCTGAATTGAATCCTTGTATGTGCCTAGCGTGGCGCTGTGACGTAGTTCCACCATGACTAATTACGGCCACATGAAACTATTTTAGTTTCTCTATGATCCGTGATGTCTGGATGTGGTTACACTGACAAAGATCAAAGCTGCCTTTGATAACTGTCCTAATGGGGCATGGGGACTGCTGCACATTGCAAGGTTAAATCCAACAGAAATAGCAGCAATCTGTTTTATGTCAAGATCTGTTTGACAAGCTGATTTAACTAGCAGGCTCTTAGGACTGTCTGATCAGAGGACCTTGAACATGCCGCCAGGATTGACCACTATCCCATCCCACAAACATGACTGTCCACAGAAAGCTTTGGTGGTGTCTGGTTAACCACTCAATATCAACCACTAATTGACATACATCATTTTATATATAAAATATAGAAACTAAATGTACTTCATCACTTTTCCTAAATGTATCAGTTTTTAAATATATATTACTTTTAGATGGTGATATAGTGATAAAAAAAAATGTAAAAGCAGATAACATGTAGATCAGAAAACCACTTACAGTACCAGAGCACAGTCAGGTAAAGGTGTCCTGGCGTACCTGCAAGCCCTCCTTTGACACCATCACACCAAATCACACAAAAACAAAGACCCTATGTAAAGACAACATAGAAATACACTCACTGATTTCACGTTGCAGCCATACATCAGTGAGTTATTGCCCGTCCCAGAGGCAGGGTAAGCACAATACATGACTCCGGCTAGTTCAGTACAAGATTCCAGTGTCACAGTCCACAGCTCCTCGCTCTGCTGATGAGCCTTTAGTTCACATCCACTCAGTCCCAACCCTGCACTCTTCATGCAGTGAACCCACACAGACTTTATGCAAATGAGGGCTAGACCATCGCAGGGAGAAGAGGGGTGGCTGAGCGGACACCAGGGCAGTATGTGCTTGACTCGTACTGTGTCACGGTGTAACTACTGACATGTTCCATTCACAGACAATTTCAAATAATTTATTTAACACCGGGAGTGTTCATTTCACTCCTTGGGTGTTTATACAAGTCCAGTCTCATCATCATCACGCTCCTGGTGTTAAATCAACACTTTGAAATCTGATGTTCTGCAGTACATATTGTATATCATAGCTTTTGGCAAACACTGTAATAGTAGTGTCAGAATATATACAATTGTGGGTCAGTAGATTTAATCTCCTTAAAAAATTGAGACATGTTTTTTAAATGTTTACATGGGGGAATACAACATGTCTTTATACGTGATCTCAGTGAAAGCATACGTCTGAATATCGTCACACTGCCAAAAACAAAACGCACACTAATTGAAGTAAGCCTGGTGTTGAAACACAAGGACGACAAGGTTACCTCCCATTAGCAAGGTAGAAAATTCCCGTAAACACCACCTACTTCTCAGCTGACCCACATTTTCAAATTAAACCTAGTCTTAGCACTCAGCACGTGTGGCATGGCAAGTTCCTCCTTTGGCTGGAGTAAGGTTATTTATAAATCAGCCTGTCTGGGTGCTGCTTTGACTGAATGCACACAGAAGAGGTTTTTCTGTGAGCTCTAATCCCCTTGGCTCTTAATGCGTGTTGGCCTGGGCTACCGGTCTCAGTGACCTACTGTACGAAGATATGCAACTGTTTTAAAATGTCTGACCTCCACGCTAACCTTGATTTGACTCTCCATCAGAGCTTTTATCTGAGATCAAGTATGAACTGCGTTTCTTAAATAGATTCTATGTCATGTTTAGCAAAAGACGAATACATTTAAGAGTGAGCATTTAGAATAATCTGGAGGAAAATAAATATTTTGAAGGATCAAGAAGGATGTCCTCCCTGGTCCCACGTCAGACGTGACAACACTGTTGTGGCACCCTGCTGCGCCGGCGTGCCAAGTTGCCCTAGACATTGTGACACTTCACAACAATCCAATCAAAGAATCCTCACTGAGACAATAGTGTTGTCCCCTTAGCAACACTGTCTCGCCAACTCTTGGCGCTTGTAGTTTGGAACACAGTCATAGGAGGTTTATTTTACTACGGATGAGATCTAGTCGCACTACGGAGCCAGGACACAAAATTGTTCATTCTAATATATACATTTAACAATGATAGTGAGAAGCGTGGCTGGGGACTGTTTAGGGTTCACAAATAAGATTCAAACTCATAAGTGTGGGTCAAAACGTGCGTTCACCACAGAATGTAATGAATATTAAAATAAGTTCCTTTCAAACATCGAAAATAATTGACTGAAAAACATGAGCCGTGCCCTGTTATAATTTTTTCATGTATGCAAATGTATTTGATCAAGGTTTTCTATACGTTTAAGGAGCCTCTGCCACACAAGGATAATCATGTCTGGGTATGTAAACAATTTACACATTTGTTGAAAAAGGTGATGGTCATACCTCCCACCACACATCCAGTCAAGGTAAACCAGTTTGTACTGGTTCTTCAAAAGTATGGCTGCAATCCCTACTCTTGAGCATCAGCGTAACGAGTCTAACCTCCAGGAAACTGGGTCAGGAAGTCGACACACGCCTCCCTTCTATTAGCGTCATTATCTGAGGATCTTAAGACGAGATGACTGAGGCCGAGCTCACTGTAGGGTAGCCTTTACTCATGACAGAGGTAAGGTATTTTTATAAGGAGGTCACATATAGCTCAGACAGTTTTCTTGGGTGAGGATGGGCAAGATAGCCAACCACTCATCTAGACATACACTCATAAAGGCTTCACGCGCATGAACCCGAGGGAAAATGCACACAGTCACCTCACTCTGAACTTTGCATCAATCTTAGTTAATTACAGCCTTGTCAGGAGGGCCATTATTCAAACAGGTAATGCAAATGTTAATGAGTTCGTATTAGCATATCTATATTTTTTCCTTTGTTGAAATGTCATTGATTATGACACTCTACAATGATGAATGTCACTTCTGATGCACTGTGATAAGTGACTGGTCATTAGGAGGAGAAGAGCAACTGGAGAGGAGAGGAAAATTAAGAATTAAGCAAGGCTGTAAAAAAGCTAAATTTGATAGAAAGATGTTAAATGTCTTTGACTGTAGGGCCATCCGTGTTGCACTGTGTGGTTCAGTTACACCAATTAACTGTGAAGGTATAGACCCATGTGACATCACATTTATTATAATAATCCTCAAATATTGAAACATATTATTGATGTAAAACCCTCAAATAATACATGTTAATTAGAGAAAAGACTACTGTATAGTAGTCGGCCATACATTCTCTTCGGAACTAAATCAACAATACAGTACACAGCACTGCAATAAAGATATACTTTTTCAAGCGATTATTTTGCTTATCTTTGAGTGGATGATTTGACAGGGGCTTAAATAACTAAATTCCTGCCAGTGAGTAGAGTTGCACAACGGAGCAGATGGTGACATTCCACATGACCAAACTGATCAATCAGCCCGCTGGGACGCAGGTGCAGCACAGCCGGGCAGCGCCACACCATCTAGTTCACCATCTACAGGGCACAAACACATGGGCACCACTCATGGCAACCTGAAGGCCCGCTTGTTCCACAGTCCTGCTGGGCCAAGGTTGATGACATCAGTTTCCCATCTGCTGGGCCAAGGTTGATGACATCAGTTTCCCATCCGCTCTCCCACTGCAGAGCACAAAAACAACAACGTAAAAAAACAAAAAACTCTACAATAAAAACCATCCAAGGATGGGTTAGGACAGTGACGTCAAAATCAGGGACTCCCAGGAAAACATAAAATAACTCTTCTAAAAATACTGAAACTGTAATGGCCCTGGGCCCCCGGCCTAATGTGTGGAAGAACATACTTTGTTGTATTTATTCGTTACTTCATTTCTGCACTGCTACAGAAATGTTAAAACACAAGCCAATATGTTCTGTTACCAAAGTTCTGCAGGTGTGTGCAAACAGTGTTTTATACCTGGCGTGACTCTACAGGGAGGCACTATCTTTGGGATAAGATTATGGCGGATGATCTTGGAGTCCGGCCTTCGGTGGCAGAAGATATAGGACTAAGAGGATTAAAGAAAGGCTGCAGTGTACACGTGAGGGCCAGACACACTGAATCATGTGCTGTGGTGACCTCAGCCACTGGCCCAGATTGAAGCCAACCACTTTGAAAAAGAGAGAAACTCACATCAACATCAGCCCTGTCTGATTCTCCTCTTTGACCTTATGAACTGGCTTATTACTGGGAACCGAACGATTTGTTTGATGCGTTTAAACTCGAGAAGTAAAACATTTGATGGTCAATAAAAGTAGAGAGCAAGAGAGGATATCTTAATTGCAGTCAAAAACGACCATCTAGGAAAGCATACTTTGATCTGTCAAAAACTAGTAGAGAACCATTCAGCGATGCTAGCCCTGTGAAACACGAAGCAAGGACCGACGGACTGCTCAGACAAGAACGCTGAAAGATGTCGAATTAGAAGTGACAGGAGATTGACAGTTAAATAGATTATTATTGAATAGCAGGGAGCAGCAAGTCAAAAATAGAGTATAAAAATACACTAAAAGAATCACTAACAGGGAGATCTTTTGAGATATACAGGAAGTGTCACCATTTTACATCACTATTTTAGACAGCATGTAATATGTGAGTATAAGTATAAGACTCAAATACACCAAATTAATGTATCCATTAATAAGAATCGTATCTTACCTTCTTTAACATTGCATATTTTATGTAGCATGTATGACAAATCTGTAAGGATTTACGTAAAATACTAATACAGAATACAAGAAGGAAAGGTCATTCTTGGCCTGTTGACTATCCTCTTCATTTTCAAACTCTCAAATAACTGTAAACCTGAAGGTGGCAGTATTGAACAGGTAGCTGGGATTTTGCTCGCCATACTAGGGTCAGACAGTTACAGGTTATTTATACATAATTTAGACTTCTGAATTCAAGCATGGAGTTTCGATTTTATTTTCAGTACAAATTATATACGTAAATATTTGCATATAATTTGAAGTTGTGTAGTGTTAGATTTGTCAAGGTTTAACTGGGCATGTTTATTGATGATAATGTTAGTTAATTAAACAATTATATTGTTATTATGAAAAAACATTCACTGTCAATGTACAGTAGACCCATCTACTTCTCATCTGATGCCGCTCCCTGCGCGTGCGCCCCTACTGCCTGGCAGCAGCATCGTCCGTGGCTGCTGCAGGCGTGCTGTTTGCGGCAGTGGAGACCTATGCGAAATGTATTTTGTATTCCCGAATGTGTTTTGTTTGGTTTTATACATTTCAATGGTCATATCATAGTCTTAATAGCTATGCTTTATTGTCATTTTAGTAGGTTGACCTAGCTAGCTAAGGTTTATTTAAACGTTCGAAAACGATGGGTCCGGTCTAGCAAGCTAATGCACAACCGGAGAGGCGCTCTGGTCTCGAGCTACAGCAGGATGAGGCCTACTTGTTAAAGCTCCCTCACCTCCCCTCCAGAATCATCGTGATGGCTGATGATGATCAACAACAACCTGGTCAGCACCAGAAGCCTACTTCGGGATTAGGCTCACTTCCAACGCTAGTGCCAGGACTTCAGGGGCCTGAGGCAAATGCATTGCAGTTCAAAATAAAGAATTCCATTTGGTAAGATTGATTATGATCAATGTCAATGGATGATCAACACGCAAATACAGTCGCTGTCAAAAAAACGATAGTATTGTCACCCGCCCAGCCTACCGCTAATATCTAGATAGCATGGTTGCAAATGCTATTCATTTATTTAACCCCATATTCGTTAGGCTGTTTAGCTAACGGGTTATCTTCATATGCAAATAATAATTAGTTTGCAAGCTAGCAAATCAGTCAAGGGAGGCCTCTTCTGATACACCTGAGCCCTAGCTAGCAGCTAGCTAGCTAGAGCCATCACTAGTCGATGATGTTTGTTTTTCGCGTGTTGCGTGCATGACATAATATAATTGTGCTTGATCGATGATGGAGCTAAATAATCCAGCTAGCTATCTTTACAGTTGGTGACCTATGGGCGTTGAATTAAGAATATAATATCTGGCTGATCAGACAGGCAGTTGTTTAATATTAGCTAACAGTGTTCTGTGTGCCACCTAGCTAACTGGCGCTAATGTAGGTTGGTCTGGTCGAGACGTGATCCAGAACATCTGGGCATCTGGGCGTAGCTATCTGACAGCCATCAAAGGTTATGGGGTAGAGGTCGCTATCCATTTACGTGAAAAGTATGAATGCATTTAGCTATTGTTTCATCCCAGTTAATGCCTGGAAACATTGAAGGAAGGTGATCCAATCTGACCTTGGCCAATGGTCCTTGCAAGAAATAGTCACTGGATTACCTGATGTGTCACCGTTCATGATTTGACATCTACTGTCTCACCTTTTGCAGCAAATCCGTACAATCAAAAGTGGACAACATATTGGTGAGTAATTGCATTTCTGCTGGCTGTGGTAGAAATATTGAAAGGATACTGAAGTTTTAGTAATTTTTCAGCTGCTCATTTCTAGCCCACAAAGTTTACCACTACCAATGTTTTTAACTTTATATAATTATACATTTGTTGACCATGAATTGAAGGTCCCGATCTCTATGAAGTTTAATCTCATGTCAACACTGAATTCTTGTTAGAATGTCAAATGTCCTCACCTGTCACACATGTCTGGTGATCAGATTACCTCATGTTATAACATGGCAACAGACCAACACTTTATTACCTTGGGTCAAACCTAAATCTATCTTTCTAATATTTTTTCAGGGTAGATTGTGTGTTAATCATTACACTGTGTAGTAGGCCTACCCTGTAGGTTTGCATTTGCATCACTTTAAAGGGATACAGGCTGTGGGCACACTGCATGCTGGTCAGAGTCTAGTAAAAAGCTTTTTTTAATGGATGCTTATTGGCTGACTCTCACCTCATTCATGAGTATCGGTTACCCTAGCAACAGGCGAGAGGCAATAGAAGAGGTGAAATAATCCATTCTTAAAAACCAAAGGATTCTAAAAAGAGGCGCATTTCAAGTGTGCTTAACATACTATATAGTGTTTAGATTTTTCTTGTTATTTGCAATTATGTTAATGTTCTCCATGTTCATCGGTTGTAATAGCTGTTGCCTCAAATTGCAGAATGCACTGTTAACAAGCCTCCCATGTCAATTCACACTCATGTTTTTAGCAGTAGCCCACTCACTTCCATTAGGGTAGACCTTATCGAAAGGAGGATCATATACACGATTGGTTTACAATTCTCTCTTGTCAGTTGGACTTATTTGTTTTTATGTGTGCTTCATGTTTTGGCAACCCGCAATGTTTGGGGCTATCTCGTTGTTATGATCAGTGACCTATGCATTTTGTAAAGCTCTCTCTTGGAAGTCGCTTTGGATAAAAGCGTCTGCTAAATGAGTAAATGTAAATGTCTTAATCTTGTGTTTAAGACATTTACAAAGTATCATTTGTTGGTTCATCATTGTACTTACTGTGCTTACTTTGGTCTTCTTCCTCCCTGTGTTCACAGCAAGATGTTGAGAAGTTTACAGACATTGAAAAACTCTACCTCTACCTTAAGTTGCCTTCTGGTCCCAGCAATGGCAATGATAAAAGGTATTCATTCACTTTAATGCCACAGTCTTTGAGCTGGATGTCATGATTCAAGGGCTTCTTTCAGTTTGAGAAACATGCGTTTTTACATTGCTAATGATTCTTTGCGATGCATTTTTTGGTTATTATAAGTGGATTGTTATGATCTAATAATTTGATTGAATACATCCATAAAATGTCCCCACTCGCATTTAAAAAAAATTATTAAAAGTACATTTTCTGTTATCATTGTATATTCATCAGCTAATTAATAATATGTGTACGACCAACACCTGTCTACATTATATTGTGAAGTTGTCTGCCTGTGAATTTATGATCACATTTGTTAGCCAGGGTCTCCTTGCCTCCACAGTACAGTGTCACACCAGCATCATGGCTCTATGGTTATAATCAAGTAACCCTATTAATGATTGTTTTTCGCTATATACAGCTTTCTGTGTTTTTCATTTGTTTCCCCATATCTATTCATCACCTCAACCCTCAATACTCTACAATAGGACTGAAAATCAGAGAGGGTCCACAACTCCTGGACTATGGTACTTAAGTTTCTCTTCTTCTAAAGGACAAGCAATCAGACATATCCATTGAGGATCTGTCTTCACTAAGCGTGTTGTTTTGCCGTTGCAGCGATCAGAGCTCGATGTCGTCCAGCCGGACTCAGCAGATGTACGCGTTTAACTGGATTCGGAATCACCTAGAGGAACACCCCGAGACATCCCTTCCAAAGCAGGAGGTGTACGACGAGTACAAGTGAGTGTGTCTGCTGCTCACCTTTAGAGCCATCTGCATTTCTGAGGCTAGGCCAAATATTATGCAATTAGCAACAAGGTTTGTCCAAATCACAATTGCGTTATAATCGTGGATTATACAGTATAATCCCAGAATTTTGACTTCCACTGAATGACTTGATTATACTGTATAATAAAGTTATTCAGTGGAAGTTACAATTCTGAGATGCATGTTGGTGTAGAGGAATAAACATTTAAAAGCCATGTCAAATAAAATAGTCTTTAGCTCACCTATACTGCATACAAAACTGAAGATCCATCTGTTTCATTCAAATAATTATTCATACCCCTACTACATACTGTGCCATGGTAGTAAATGTACATAATGTTTATTTAAATGTGTTTCAGGAGCTATTGTGACAATCTAGGCTACAACCCACTAAGTGCAGCAGACTTTGGGAAGATCATGAAGAACGTCTTTCCCAACATGAAGGCACGCCGCTTGGGCATGAGAGGCAAATCCAAATATCCTTTCAAACGTAACTCAACTGGAGTTCAACTAACCCGATTTAACGTGTTCAAACGCTTTTCTTTCTGTAGGCAGTTTAAAGGCTGTAAATAAACCTTAACTGCTTCTCACATACTGTTATAGTGGCTTGAGGAAGAAAGCTTTTGTGCACATGCCATCGTTGCCCAACCTGGATTTGCAGAAGTCAGGCGACGGAGTAAGTCTTTGATTATCCCATTGGAGGGTTAGGGTCAGACCCCCAGACTGCACTAGATGTTGACCCCCTGTTCTCTGTGTCCCCAGTGTGAGCTCATGGAGCCGTCGGGCCAGTCTCCCAGCGCCGAGGATGAGATGCGCTCGGCCGCTTGCGGCCTGGTGTGCGAGTGGGCCCAGAAGGTTCTCACCCGCCAGTTTGACAACGTGGAAGACCTGGCTCGCTTCCTCCTCAACAGCCACTACATCGGCACCAAGTCCATGGCAGCCCTCACAGTCATGACCGGAACACCAACGGGTAAAGATGGCCAAGTTCGAATTCAGCCTGGGTCATTTTACTGCATGTCCTCTTCCTCCCATTCCCTCTTTCTCTCCACTACGTTTCCTGCCAGTTTTATGTTGTTCTCATCCAGCATCTTATAAATCACGTGCCACTCAACCAATCGCATCCCCCACCTCCGCAGGAATGAAGACGCCCACCCCGGTTTCTGCGTTTGTCCCCACGGCTGAAGCGAACTCCTTCCAGCCCCAGGTGAAGACCCTCCCCTCGCCCTCCGTCGACGCCAAGCAGCAGCTGCAACGGAAGATCCAGAAGAAACAGCAGGAGCAGAAGCTGCACTCCCCCCTGCCCTGCGAGGCTCAAGGGAAGAGGCCTGAGGTCAGCACCCCGGGACCCACCATCCCCTGCGGCAGCCCCGCCCTGCTGTCCCCTCAACCCACCATAGGCATCGTGGTGGCTGCTGTTCCCAGCCCAATCACGGTAGGGCTTTGTTTCTACCACGAAAGATGAATTCTTGAAGGGAAACGTTCCTTTTTCCCTGATTGATTGTATTGTTTCGTCGTTACTGTATGTGAAGCAGTCTCTCTTGCGCTGTCACCCTCAGGTGCAGAGAAGCAGGCAGCTCATGACCTCGCCAAGCCCTGTGGGAACCGGAGAAGGGAAAGTCCTGCCTGTCAACTTCCAGGTGGTCACCCAGTCTCTGAAACAGTCCCCTAAACCTCCCCAGAGTATCTCAGCCAGCCCCGTGGGAGACCGCCTGGCCCGGCACAGGTACGCCCAGATCCTGCCCAAGCCTTCGGCGACGAGCGCCATCACCCTGCGCTCGCCTCCCACCCTCCTCATCACCAACAGCCCCATCAAGACGGTGATGCCCAACCCCCACGTCAGCTCGGTCAATGTGGTCAAAATGACCGCCATATCCCTGTCCCCGAGCGGCAGCAGCAACACCATCAGCACAACCCTGAGGCCCATCTCAGCAGGGGGGGGAACCTCGGCGGCTCCAGAGGAACACTCCCAGGCCCACAGCGGGCTCTCGGCTCCCCCCCAGTCTCCTGCCGTCAGGCCTGGTGCCCCGACCCCTACCACCAGCCACGACAAAGCGGTGTCCGAAGCTAACAACAACCACCTAGCTCCCGGCACAGGGAAGCAGAGCACCATCCAGGAGTCGACCGCTGGGGGCAAGGAGGATCGGGTCACCAAATACAGGGCCGCCAGCGAACCCAGCTTCTTGGTTAAGTGCTCCCCGGGACCTGACAGAGTGGCCCGGACCAAAAGTGACTCGACGTCGCCCCCTACGGCCACGACGGCCGCCGGGACTCAGGACAGCAATAACAACAGTAACTTTCACAACAGTACTTTGTACCTGACTGTTGATAATCAGAACGCCAGCATCAGCATGTCGTCCAATGGCTCCTCGGCTGTTACCCTGTTGTCCAAGGACTCGTGCTCAGGCTCAAAGAGCCCTAGAAAGCGCACCGGCCCGACCCTGGACTCCTACGTGATTCCTGTTAAGAGGGTGTTCATCTCCCAGCAGCCTGTGGCTGTATTTGACAATCTCAAACCCGTAGCCGGCGTGAAGAGGATCCCCAGAGCGGGTGCTGCCGCCAGGCCCGAGAGCGCTCCGTGTAAAGTGAGCGTGAGACACGCCACCTTAATGCCCACCCACATCTTGGCTCTCTCCGACTCGCCCATCGCCCACACCGAGGGCTCCCAGACTGCAGTGAAACCCAAGGCCTTTCTGCTGAAACCCGGGGATCTTTCTATCTGCACCAGAGGCACGGCGGCCCCTGGTGGCGGCACCCCCCGACCCAACGCCGCTGCGGCAGATCGCGGCCGATCCCGTCGCCGTGGCAACGGGCTCGGGAGGCGGCGCGCGCGAGGCGTCCGCGATGAGCGACTTGAAGAGCACAATATGGGAGGAGGGGCAGCTGGACGAGCTCCAGAAGCAGGCCTCCTCAGACCCACTGCCCATGATGGGCCAGGCCTCCTCAGACCCACTGCCCATGATGGGCCAGGCCTCCTCAGACCCACTGCCCATGATGGGCCAGGCCTCCTCAGACCCACTGCCCATGATGGGCCAGGCCTCCTCAGACCCACTGCCCATGATGGGCCAGGCCTCCTCAGACCCACTGCCCATGATGGGCCAGGCCTCCTCAGACCCACTGCCCATGATGGGCCAGGCCTCCTCAGACCCACTGCCCATGATGGGCCAGACCACAGAGGCCTCCAGCCAACTCTCGCTCCATCAGGACATCGTGGACTTTGCGGGCTCCCAGCCCAACATGGACTATTTCCCCTTCAATGACGACGACATGACCCAGGACAGCATCGTGGAGGAGCTGGTGCAGATGGAGGAGCAGATGAAGCTGAAAGGCCTGCAGCCCTTGTTCAGCAGCTGTGTTGACATGTCTCTGCAGGGCCAGTCTGCTGGTCATCAGAGCTCCATCCTCAACGCTCACCAAGCAGGCTCCTCCTTCTACCACTCTGCCCACAGCAGCACCACCCCCGTCCAGACCCCTACCCCCACCCCGACCCCTACCCCCACCCCCACCTCGGAGATGACCCTCGGGGGGCATGGTTTGACCAGAGAGAGCCCATGCTCCCGCATGGCCCCCATCACCCCCGTGGACGGCACCATGGGTCGGCACACCCCCATCAGCACCCCTCTGTCTAACTGCAGCAGCAGTGTTCCCCCTAGCCCCGTGGAGTGTCGGAATCCCTTCGCCTTCACCCCCATCAACTCGAGCATGACGGGCTATCACGAAGCCAGCATCGTGTCCAGCAGCCCAGTCAAACCCATGCAGAGGCCCATGGCTACCCACCCTGACAAAGCCAAGCTAGAGTGGATCAACAACCGCTACAACAGCAGCTCTGGAGGTCCCCTGTCCAGCCAAGGCATCGGCATTCTCCCCAGCTACCAAGACCTGGTGGACGACCAGTTTCGGAAGCCGCACGCGTTCGCCATACCGGGCCAGTCTTTCCAATCGCAGTCGAGACAAGACTCTCACTTTGGCCGTCTGACGCCCATCTCTCCGGTGCAGCAGCAGATGGCCAGTGTGTCCACGTCCACTAAGCAGGAGAGCTTCGCCGTGCCCGCCCCGCTGGACAACAAGGCCGCGGGCTCATCCGGGTCCGGAACGTTCCGCTGTCGCAGCGTGAGCCCGGCAGTGCGTCAGAGAAACTTCAGCGGAAATGCGGGCCCCCCCACGCCCACCGCCGCCGCCTCTGCCGGAGCCCCCGGAGCCGTCGTCGCCACCTTCAACACGCCTGTCGCCTCGGAGGTGCTGAGCCTCCTCTCCAGCGGCCAGGCGGTCGACACCGTCCACAGCTTGGTCCAGCGCAGTCAGTCTGTTCCTCTCACGATCATGATGCAGAGCGAGCTCCTGCCCGTCCAGGGTCAGAGCAACCCCGCCAAGATCACCAGTGTCCTGCTGAACAAAATGGACTCTGACGGGGACGACGCGGTCCGAGGCCTGGGCATCAACAACCTCCCGTCCAACTACACGGCCCGTATGAACCTCACCCAGATCCTGGAGACCACGCCGGGCTTCAGCGGAGGACCCTCACACCAGGGTCCGCTCCTCCCCGTCAGGTCCAGCCCGGCTGCCTTCGAGCTCCAGCAGCACAGCTACCTTAACACTAGCGGGGAGCGGCTGAGCTTCGTGGCCACGGAGACCCAAGCACAAGCAGGCCTCTGTGAGCAGGAGCAGGAGGACGCAGGGCAGCCCCAGCCCCAGCTTCTCCTCCAGTGCACGCAGCAGCAAGACGAGGAGGAGCAGCAGCAGCTGGACTTCAACAACACTGTAAAGGACCTGCTGGGGGACGACGGGCTGAACCCCAGCTCTCAGCTGGTGGGCCAGGTGGCCTCAGAGCTCAACGCCGTGGCGTCCGACTTCTCCAACGACATCAGACTGACCTCAGAGCTGTCCAGTAGCATAACTGACCTTAACACGTTGGACACGAACCTGCTGTTTGACCCCAATCAGCAACAAGAACAATATGAAGACTCGACACTGGAAGAACTGAAGAATGACCCGCTATTTCAGCAGATATGCAGTGAAACTGTGAACTCTGGTTTCGACTGGTTGGAAAGCAAAGACCAGCCGACAACAGTCGAGATGCTGGGTTGATATTGTTGTAAAGTAGTTATGGTGTCTGTTTTTCATTATTGTTTGTTGGGAATTGTCTGGACTTGGCCACCTGTCCAGTTAAAAGTGCCAGCCTATCCAGAATATTTCTCTCCTACTGATTTTGTTTTCTCGTTTGTCACTTGTCATGTCAGTCGTACATGTCATAGTACATATCCACCTTATCTCTCCATCTGAAATATGTTATGCACACAGGTGAAACTTCATCTTCCATATTACAGTCAACAATGCAATATTTCTATTCAGATATCACTTTAGCAAAGTGGGATAAGTAAGAAATTTGGCACAAAAACAATCACAAATGACCTCACCAAAAAATGTATGCTGTTATCCTGTTTTAGGATTGGAATGGAAGGACAACCAAATTGTGTGCTCATCACCTAGGCCTACCATATCAGAATACTACAACGGGAGCAACTGTTGCTGCCAGGTGCTGAATTTAGGACATTGTCTTTATACATTATCACATTACAAATCAGCAGAATACTGATTAATGTCTGATCTTTGTCCAGGAGGGAAATCTTCTTAAAGTCTAACACTACTTGTACTGTTCAATATTTTGTAAAGGGAGGAGATGGATCGACTAGAATTGGGCCGTTTTGCGGATTATGTGATTATGGAAGGGAAGCAACAACTTGGCTGCCTTATTTCCAAAGTCCAAGGCCTTATGCCACCTCTAGAGAGACTGTATATAAGCATACTCTGCAGCCTTCATCAGAACCACCCTGAGCAAGCTTCATTACATCCAGGCAGCTGTTACTCTGATAAGGTTTTATCAGTACTTTTTCTTATTCTTAAAAAAAAACCTAAACCAATCTGTTGCAGCATTATGCATGCATGTTGTATAGACCACACTGCGCGTGCCCTTATCGGTTGTAGATCAAGATGATTTGATACGCTATCATTTTATAAATCCCATGTCCGGCACACTGAGTAGTGGCAAAGGGGGGTCCCTCTCACAGGAGGAATATCAGTGGTATGGAGACGGCTTGATTTGTTGAATTGAAGGCTAGAGGCTGTATTGCAAAACATTTGATCTTGGTTTTGATGTCATCTTGAGATCGAGAGATGAATTGTGATTATTGTCCTTCTGGAGAACCAGCCTTATTTCCATACCAAAGATGAGCTGTTGTTGTTAATGGATTTGATCATTCGTCCGCTCCTAATGACTAATATCAATGAAGGGAAACAGGCAGCCATGAAGATGAGATCACTTAAGAGTTACGTAGTGGTGGATTACAAGAAACTAAATTAAAACAGATAAAGATAAAGCTATATATAGCAAAAATATATATGTACAGTATGTCAATTTGTGATATGGTCGCAGTCCTGTGCTGAATAGGCAACTACTGACCTGAAAGCATGTTGGAATCATCACTGCTAGCCAGGTATGTGATAAAGTAGGATGCTTGCTTGAATTTTGGCTATTGTTAATGTTGTAAAAGTCATGTTAAAGTTCCATTTGTAAATAGGATAGATACATAGGAATTGATGTATCAAGACGCTATATTATGGCCATAATTCTAGCTAAATCTATGGGCCATTACAAAAAATCTAAACAGAACTATAGTCGGCAAGATACTGTATGTTGTCTGTTGCATTTCTGGATCGATGTATTGTAGAAGTATCGCTGTCTGTTTGGTCTCGCTTGCTGATGTATTTTTTTATTTTATTTTCCGAAGATAATAAGTCTCTGCTTTTGCAGAAGTGATGTAAGCTTTGAGCGAGAACAATAGCATGGTTTCTTCAGAAAAAGGTTGTGATATTAGCTGGTTGCAAACATTTCTGTGACATATACATTGTGTTAGAAGACTTTCAGCAGACACTGGAAATTTAATGGTTCATGTTTCAGCAAACTTTGGAGGTTCACATTATTGCACTAAATTTTTATGACACATGGCTTTGCCACATCTTGATGGATGCCCGCAAAAAAAAGAAAAAAAAAGAAAAAACAGAATTTTTACAACAAGGTAACAAAAGGAAAATTTAAAAGAATCGTCTGAAAATGACTATATAATTGTATTGTAGCAACATGTGCATTAATCTCAGTGAGATACGCATTCTTAGTCATTCTCATACCTGAGAATATAAAGCGTTAAGGAAAAAAATGTTGAAATTACCTTTTAAAACCTTCATGCTTCATTATGTTTATAAATGATTGTAAGCGTGCATGTGATGAATTCTATAGAACTTTGTATTCTTGGTAACCACTGTCTTCTGTGATTAGGGCGGGTTCTGTTAACCAGACGAACAGTGCTAGTTACTTGAGTTACTTTACTCTCTCATGGTGTGCTGTTTACTAAGTTAATATTGTTCTGTATGTTTTGTTAATAACTGTTTTGTCGATTTTACATTTTCTTATTTTGCAAAATGCAGTAGTAAAGACATTTTTAACATTTTCTCTTTTTTTTTACATTGAATAAGGCACTGATATGAATTTGAATGAAGGAAAATGCACCTTTTGTAAGATGTACAGGAGCTCCATCAAGCAGTGACTCTGATTCTGTACTTCTGACTTACCCAGTACCAACTCTGTTTGACTATTTTGTCCATTTATACCAGTACCAGTAGAAGAGCCTTTCTGTGTAGTTGTGTGGTGTACTGCTTAATGTACAGTAGCTTGTTAATATTGCAAACGCGGTAATGTTTTTTTTCAATGGAAAGTACTCACTGGTGAGATTTTTAAAGTGGTTTTAAAAGCCAATAAACTTTTTTAAAGAATCTGCTCATCCTGGATGAATCTTCACATGTATAATTCTCCTCTAAATCGTCAACACTACATAGTTCTGAATTCTAAAACATTGATAAACGATAAATACATAATTTTTGTGCATTCTAACATTTGTATGATCTGAAACTATACTAACTGTACTTCCCATCACTTCCCTCCCTTTCTACAATTAGCATATTAAGTAGAATGTTTACTGTTTAAAATAGCATCAGTAAATAACTATCATAGTTATACCAGGTACTTCATGTATTTTTGGTTTTATGCAGAGCATGAAACGTGTTATATCATCAACCCAGCTCTAGGTCAAGAAGTCAAGTCAACCCCTCTACTGACCTCATAGGTCACTGGGGAGGGGTCTACCACAGACACTGCCTCTGACCAATCAGAGCACAGTCGGTTGGCCGTGGTTCCCCTTTCCCATGGCCTCACGATATTCATAACATGTTAATGACCTTTACTCTATTGATCATGACCTCCCAGCCTGACCTTAAGCCATGAGGCACCTTCTGCCTCCTGCTTGGGTCACCAGATTTGACCAGCAAGACAGGACAAGGAAGAAGCCACCCTTTTGCATGGAGATGGTTTGTAGAAGACTATAACAACTATAATGTAGATTATATTTTTGTTTGGTAACACCTGAAATATATCAGTCTTCTGAATAATACAACAAACTGCCTGTTCATATTTTTTTTTACAGAGACATCAGTAAAATAGAGGGGATTTTATCTATCACTGGCCAGCTGATAATTTTCTCCTCACTATGAAATTTGGCTTGAGTATTGTCTAAAATCATAAAATCAATGTTTAGTCCCAAATCAATAAATAATCACACTGCACTCTCTCATTTGATTGGATAGCTTTTCAGTATTCAATAATCCCAGTGGTATAAACAAATAAGTTGTTAAAAATATATATTTGTTTAGAAAAGTAGTCAGTGAATCCATATTGAAATGAATCCAATAGCTACATTTGTGCACCTTTGTTTTAGGTGCACAAATCCTGGACGAACATTTCTAATCACTTTGAATGTTCCTATATGCTTAAGGGACTTTTTTTTGCTGATCCATGCTCAGCTGATTTCCCAGCTGAAGCCCTTTGTATAGCTATTGAATGAGGACAGCCGGACAGGAGGGTCATTGTCACGAGGCACAGACTGTGGATCAATATCTGAATTAATTAAGCAGCTGACTTGCTGTCATCAATGCTTCTTAATAATGATCAAGTTTGATGTTGAGAGCAGCTTCCACTGAAATCTGATCACTTTTTATCCACTAACACTTAACCAACAGCATAGTCACAACCTTGTTTGTTAGAAAGAAAAGCCCTTGTTTGATAGAAAGAAAAGTGTCTGCTAGCTTTTTACATACATTGCAATTTCATGACTGTTCAAGCTGATGGCATTAAACATCAACTGTCATTCAAATAAATAAGCTACTAGTGGAATATAGGCTACTAAAATAAAAAATGGCTTGACAAAATATGTGTCGTTATAGCCTACATGTTAATTAGCGACAAATATATGTTATCAATCCAAACCAAGTACGAAAGGCAATTTCTGTAAACTGTCAATATTATGGTTGCGCAATATTTAGGCCTAGTTCCAGTTATGCGAACATAATATTGGTTAAGGGTCGGTGCGCATGCGCTAAAAGGAAGGGGTCTCTACCACTGGAGTAGGATCTAACAGTGTCATTAGTAATTTGGAGAGGCGCGCAGGACGATGGGGAACCTATAGGTCCGCGAGAGTGAAAATGACAGAACAATTTGGATAAATGGCTCATTTTAAAATGAAACTTTTACAGCATTTGTTGTTTTTCGTTTTATTTCTTCGACTCACAAGTAAGTAATTGTTTTTCTCATAATTTCTGGTGGAGGTGACACATTTTTAGCCAGAGCCTATGGCTCGTGAGTGACCGGATGACCACAGCCTTTTTTAACCGCTATGGCCACAACGTCTGGGCGGATAGGCTACCTGAGAAAATAAATGGGAATTTACGTTGCATGGTTTAATGGTATTGGGATTTATGACACAGTAAGAGTTTTTAAGTAGTAACTGATTGATTTCTACCTGGCCAACATTCTTTTTTAATAGTTTGCTGAAATTGCGGTCCCATGCTGCTTGATTGATCACCTATTCTATTAACTATCACAACTTATTTCCAGTTTTCGTTAACTTTCACATTCACCGCAATTAATTTGCGGTGTTTTCTTCTACATACGAGAACGCATAATTCCGTTTCAGGAAGCCGCTCTAGTGTAGGCTGTATAAGAATCTCTTCATGCATCTACCACATCACATGCAACTGTCTCTAGGCTTTTAAAGTTTTCGCTATTCATTGAATACAAAAACGGTGTTAGTTCCACAGTCCTTCAGTCACTTGACTCTCCTCTTGTTTCAGCTGGAAGGCATGATGTAATTTTGTGTCACTATCCATTTCCTCCCCTTGTATCCCAGATACTTGATGATAATGCTTCCCTCTATTTATTTTCAGCTGTTTTGAGTTTTAGTGAGCTGTCCTTCATCACAGAGCCCAGCGATGTCACCGTATTACCAAAGGATCCCGTGGTTTTAGACTGCCAGGCCCATGGACACCCTCCAGTCACGATCAAGTGGCTAAAGAATGGGCTCAAAGTGCTCGAGAGTGAACACGTCCAGTTTCTCTCCAACGGCTCGCTGTACATCCCAGAGGTTAAGAGTGACAGAGGGGACTCTGACGAAGGCTTCTATCAATGCCTTTCTCAAAACAAATATGGAGCCATCTTGAGCCAAAGATCTTGTCTGACTATCATAAGTAAGTATGGACCTCAAGGTAACAATATGGGGTTGTGAGCAGTAGGATTCTCAGGATTTATTCTCAGCACCATTACATTTTCATGGTGCAAGTTCATTTCGGGAGCCGGATGAATGAGGATCTTAAGCCCATGGTATTGTCCACTTTGAGTTGTCAGGACAACCCAACGTCAGGGTCACAGGTTGTTACCGTGGAGATGTGGGGCAGATGGACCCCTCCTCCTCTTCTTTATTTATGAAGGAAAATCCTCTAGTCACCATAGCCACTACAGTCACATTTCTATGTCATTAGAAGTCACGCATTGTTCCAGAGAGAAGGTAGTCCTGATGGTAAAGACTGTAGGACAGTTAAAGACTTGTTTTAAAGAATGTTCAAGCGCTAATAGAGAGTCTATCAGATGGTAGTAAAAGCTCAAACTAGGCCTGATCGTGTTTACGTAATCGCTGTGCTGTAAGGAACATTTACAAACTCATGAGATACCTCCTTATTTATTTTTGACAGATGTTCATTTTTCTAGGGAAGGTGTTAAAATGAGAGTGTCCTCCATGTTCTTGTGTTGGCTATCTTGTATTGTGAGTGTAGGCTTCTGCTCTTGGTGATTGGTCTATGGTCTACCACACAGAGGAATCTCTAAAAGGCCATTCACTTTGCCTCCTTTGTTAGGAGTGCCCCTGACTGCCCCTAAAGAAAAGACTTGTTTTTCAGGCTATTTGTCCACATATCAGTGCTCAGGACAGCTGTGTCTGTTCACAAGGTCAGTCCCACTATGGACAAGGCTGTGCTCTGGACAAGGCTGTGCTCTGGTTCAGGGAGTAGTTTTACAGCCATATTTTAAGGGGTAATTATATGGTTCTCTAAAAGAATAATCGTAGACAGACATTATGACCACAAATCTGCATAAATCTCCTTTACTCTGAACACAATCTTCTGAAACAAGCGAAAAATAATTCCATGCAAATGAGTTCATATTTGTTTGTGATTGTTAAACAGGCAGCCATCGTAGTGTAGTGAGAGTAATAAGATAACGAAAGCACACATTTAAAAAAGCTATGTCATGATCTCCAACTTGATCATGGGGATTTTCTGGAACTTAATGGGTTAAGGTTTAGGTCAGCTGTAAGCTCGGGGGGGAGGACTGCAGCCCCCCTCCCCCCCACCCCCCACTGCTCCCCTTCTGTCCAGAAGCCCAGAGGGTCAGAGGTCACATGGGAAAGGCTTTGTGATGTCACTGGGCTGCTCTGGTTTGGTGGTCCTGTTGTCCTTTGGTTCAAACATGGATCCTTTCTCCCCCTTAAGCATTGTCAACCACACGCAGTTCCTTTGTAAGACATATAGTCTGTTTCTCCACTCTGAAATGATAGCTGAGTTTCTCCCATGCGTTTGTTAAATGGCCAAGCACACTAGTTGGAGCTGCTTGTGTATTTCTCATAATGGTGTGTATCACTTGACACAGCGCAGCTTATGTGACTGCTCACAGCACACGAACTGCAATGGCTAGTGCTCTGAGTATTTATTTACAGTTGTTGTTGTTTACATACTCTATGTAAACAACAACAACACACCACTGTTGCATCATTTGATGTGGCTTATGAGGTGTTAGGATGCTTATGGGCAGCATATACAAATCCCAGTTTTGTAGACAAAAGGCAAACTTACCTCAGTCTGGGTCCGATTGGATGGACAGGGGGCTGAATGACCTTTGACCTTTTTAGAAGAACCTTTGTGCTGTTTGACCTGGTCATTGATCTCTTCTTTACGACACTGCTGACCATATTAGTGAAGCAGTCTGCCGTGGCCACACAGCCCTACACCAACAGGGACATCATGGCCTTTACTTATATTCTAAGTATATGCTGCTGCAGTTGATGATGCTGCTTTGATATCTAAGAAGTGAATATATTCCATGCAAATTACTTGGGTATGCTCTGAATTACACAACCCAGAACCTATGTTCAGGGTTTTTCCCCATTAACTGGATTTGATTGGACTCTTCTTAGCCTTGAAATCAGCCACTCAGATACAGGGGTGTCATACAACTCTGTCATTAACAACATTTCCAGCTATGTGACAATATTATAACATAAGTCAGCCTTATGAGTGAGGCCTAACCTTTCATGTGTTTGAGTAGTGACCAGCTGTTCATGTGTAATTGTATGAAATTAAGCTTTAAATTCAGATCTTCTTTACAACATTTAAATGGTTCTTGTTAGAGGAAGAAGCAAAAGTGGCATTGATTTCCTTTAACTCATTATTGACCTGCTCCATCTTGGACTTTGGGGGATGGGAGAAAGTGTTATTACACAAATGGATTAGGGTTACATAGTCTTAACACTTAATAGGTAGATAGGTAATTTTTCATCCCCTTAATTTGTGTTTTTATGTTGTGGTATTCTGGTGTGTAGAAACATGCCTATCCTACATTGGGATGTGACCTAAAAACAAACACCTCAGGTAAACTGATTTGGAGCATGAAACACAAAGATTTTGGGGGTTAGAATGACTCTTAAATTTGACTAAAGTACAGAATCACTATATATTTCAGTCATTGTCTAAAATCATAACAATTTAGGCCTAAATAAGGTTTGATTTTGCTGAGAAATGGTCAAGGGTAATTCCTATTGATTAGTCATGCATCATTCAATGCCACTCCCATTGATCTATTGATCAGAGCAGCTGGACAGTATTGGACCTGATAACCACTTAAAGACTTGGATCTTGGTGGCCTAAAATGTTAAACACCCTCTATGATGATTGCTTAGCATAATTAGGGTTTACTGTGATTCCCACCCTGTGGGTCGCGGCCCAATAGTGTTCCACTAGGGAAATACAGATGAGCCACCAAACCAATGAATCAATAGAAAAAATATATATAGAATGTTGAGTTGTGATTATTATTTTGATCAACAAATCAACATATATATATCTACTATTAGTATAAAGTTTGACAGTATTAAGATGCTTGATGATTATGAACACATTAAGCATCTTAATACTGTCAAACAACAGACAATTGTTATTGTTAAAACATTATAAACAAAACAATAGTACAGCCTTCACCATCTATCTCTATCATCTTCTTCCTTTGACTGAACTGAAAAAACCCTGTTTACTCTGTGTGGGCCTGAATGGTAGTCCTTACTCCGTTTTACCCCACTGTGTCCCAGACATCTCACCCTTTGTGGTGCAGCCTGTACCTGTAGTGGTGACTGCGGGCTCTGTGGCCAGGTTCTCCTGCCAGGTCACCTCCAACCCTCCTGCTTCCATCACCTGGGAGCTCAACCAAAGCATCTTACCCCTGGAGACGGACAGGTACTCCATCAAAGCAGGCTCTTATCCTTCTACTCTGATTGAGGGAGTCAATGAGAGTACAATATTCAATGGTAGTTAGATTGTTGTGTGCCGTTAACACATGTTTTTCCATGTTCCTCTGCTCTTAGAATCACTGTTCTGCCCAACGGGGTTCTTCAAATTTACAACGTCCAAATGGAAGATGCCGGACAATATCGATGCGTGGTCACAAACATCGGCAGTCAAATGAGGAGCAGAGAGGCAACACTGACCGTCAGCTTGGGTCTAGGTGTGTAGACATGGAGATTAAACACAGCTGACTGTGAATTTAACACACCTGGATGAAATGTATACTTACATGCTGATACTGATCCACCCTCGTCTCCAGGCGCTGGCCCCAAACCTCGACAGAGGCCCAGGATAATTGCCGGACCTCAAAATGTCACGGCGCCCCTTCACCAAACAGTGGTGTTGGAGTGCATGGCCACAGGCAACCCCAGACCCATCCTCTCCTGGAGCAGGGCTGACACTAGGCCCATAGACGTGTACAACGCAAGGGTGCTTGGCAGTGGGAACCTGGTTCTTGCAGATGTCAAGCCCCAACACAGTGGAGTCTACCTGTGTAGGGCCACCACACCAGGAACACGGAACTACACTATCGCTGCGGCCAACCTCACTGTGCTGGGTAAACTCCTCATATACCTCTACGTTTCACACATAAAAGAACAAACACGGCAGTATTCTTTTGTCGACGGTTGTTTTTTCTCATTTCTGGCTGTTGTTCTGTCCCTCCAGTGCCTCCGTCCATAGTGGAGAAGCCCGAGAGCCAGACCCGCCCTCGAGCTGGCACTGCCCGCTTCATGTGCCAGGCTGAGGGGGTTCCTCCGCCCTCAATCACCTGGCTGAAGAATGGAGAGAAGGTGCGCTTGAATGGCCGGATCAAGATGTATAACAGGTATCAGCCCAGCGCACACCACAGAGTCCGAAGCTCTCCCCTCTATGTAGAGGTCTTGGGTAATGATGGTGAAGGCTGTATAGATGTTGATGTCTTATGTGTTTGCCCCCCTTCCCAGCAAACTGGTCATTACTCAGATCATCCCTGAGGATGATGCCATCTACCAGTGCCTGGCAGAGAATGTGCAGGGCTCCGTGTTGTCCCTGGCACGCCTCATCGTGGTGATGTCCGAGGACAGGCCCAGTGCGCCCAGAAACGTCCACGCAGAGACCATCTCCAGCTCCGCCATCTTGCTGGCCTGGGAGAGGCCGCTCTACAACACAGACAAAGTCATCGCCTACTCTGTGCATTACATGAAAGCTGAAGGTAAAGCTGAATTTTTGTTATTGTTTTTATTCTTTATTTCTTTGATTTGAGATTCATAACTTGAGGACGATGACGTAGAATCCTGATGAAGTATCGTGTGTCGGAAAGGTATGTGTGTCTTTTAGAGAGGGGAATGTTCATCTCACTGAGCTATGCAGCTCTTTTACATGTGGCCAACTTTCCTTAGTGGAGGCCATCTGTTGTTGCCAGGGGGATCAGAGGTCAAGGAGAAGAATGGCAGCCTCACTAAAATAACAACAGGACTGGCCTGTCATTGTCCACTCCTCAACTCACTGCTCAACGTTAAAGGGGAAAGACTGAAAGCCTGAAAAAGTTGACACAAATGAACCCACAAACGTGGAATCTGGGGCTGCAGAGATGCGCGTCTTTGAAACGAGTTCCGAGAATATGAGAGTAGTATAAACTAGTTTTTTCCCCCTCGTTTGAGTACGCCTGTTTCAGGAGGCCTGGAGGGAAGACAGGAATGATGCGAACTTAAAAGAAATGTGGTTCTGCTCTGCATTAGCCTGATGTTTACAGAGTATATGAAGGACATGTGGCAAATACAGGCTGACTCTGACATAGACACGCCCTTGTTTACAGAATGCCAAGTTATCTTTCATGTCAGCTCTATTAAGGGGAGCCGACCCAATTGAAGCAAATTGCATTAAAACTACCCTTGTCATTCTCTCCCTATCCATTTCAACCAGGTCTAAACAACGAAGAATACCAAGCCGTAATTGGGAACGACACCACGAGCTACATCATCGACGACCTGGAGTCAGCTCGCAACTATACTTTTTACATTGTGGCCTACATGCCAATGGGAGCTAGCCGCATGTCTGACCAAGTCAGTCAACACACCCTAGAAGATGGTGAGTAGGGAAAAGAATGCAACTCTCATCTCATGATAACACAACCAGTCATCTTGGAGAAGTCCAAGATTAAGCCAGGTGAATGACGTGTGCTTATCCTCTGGTCTGCTTCAGTGCCCCTGCGTACCCCGGAGCTCAGTCTGACCAGCAACAGTCCCACCGACATCCAGGTGAGCTGGCAGCCGCTCGCCGCCAAGCTGAGCCGTGGCCGGGTGTCTGCTTACCGTCTGTCGTACCGCACGGCCACGGACAGCACGGTCAGCAGCACGGAGCTGCCCCAGAACAGCACCCAGCACATCCTGGAGGGTCTGCAGCCTGACACCATCTACCTGCTCCGCATGGCCGCCGCCACCCGCGTGGGCTGGTGCGAGCCCTCGGCCTGGAGCTCCCACCGCACGCCCAAGACGTCCAGCACCAAAGGTAAAGTCCCGCGCCGAGACGCTGGATGTGACACGACGTGTAGGCTGATCATGACATCCTGACCATGTTTGGATCTGCACAGATCACGTGACTGCAGAACACGCCGATGTCTCTGATTGGGCAATGGGAGAGAAAGACAGATTTAGGCTCAGAGATACATTTAGATTTTTTTGATGGGTGTGAAGAAGATGAGGGGCCTCTTCAAGTGTGTCTCACAACTAATCTTGTTTAGAACGGGCCACATCCCACTAGGTGAGCACCTTGCCCGTCCACACAAAGTGCCAGAGTCATGATTGGCTGAGCTTGCTGTTTGCATGTTTGAGTCAGGTGGCTGAGCGGTTAGGGAATTGGGCTGGTAATCAGAAGGTTGCTGGTTCGATTCCTGGCTGTGACGTTGTGTCCTTGGGCAAGGCACTTCACCCTACTTGCCTCAGGGGAATGTCACTGTACTTACTGTAAGTCGCTATGGATAAGAGCGTCTGCTAAATGACTAAATGTAAATGAAAACTCTTGGTATATTCTGTGGAGAGCAGCCAGCCTAACCAGCCCAGGACTGGAGACTGCTCTGGTAGCATTGTCCCACAGCCTTTGTGTTGGTTACCCAGGGACCTTTGGCCTGCTCTGTCAGTGGTGTTAGAGTGGCCCCTGTCACGGGTCATAAAGAGCTGGCCCCGGGCGTCTGTGTCGGGGGAAGAATAGGCTCTTTTCATGGCCTGGTGAGCGGGGGGAGGTTGTTTATCTTCCTAAACAATATTATGAGTTTGAACATGAAGGAGTGCTGTTGGTGGGTAAAGGGGAACGCTCTTCGGCTTTAACCGACTGAGATTTTTAATCTTTAGACAAACTTTTTAGAACAGGGTTGTGAACCTGTGTGTCAAGCAGAATGGATGGGACTCCTGGAGTTGTGTGTGTGTGTGTGTGTGTGTGTTTGTAGGTGTGTGTGTGTGTGGGGGTAAATGTGAAACCAGCTGGGTCTGTTCAAGTCACTACACACTAAAACTGTTTCACGCTGTAGTTCTTGGCTGTCATGAAATGTTTCTAGTTTTCTGATGGTGACGTATTAACTGTATAATTTAGCACTCAAAAAAATATCTATCACCCTAAGAGTGAAACTTCACAACTTTCTAAATGTAACATGATAACAGGACAACAGCTACATTGATTAAAAAAACAGGATAATTCATGCAAACATAAAGAGATATATCAAAGGGAATGCAGACTGGTACAAAGGCAAATATAAAATAGGCCAGCTTCAATCAATAAGATCAATTGGAGAGTAACATATGTATTAGGTCTGCTATACAGCTGAGCTGAGTAAATAGTAAAACCATCACAATTGCACGGTTTCTGATTCCTGACTTTCAATGGCCTATTCTGTAGATTACCCCTGATTGATTGACACTGGTCTTCTCTATACCTTTTATTCTGTTTCCTCTGTGGTGTGAGTGTGGATGCACACACTGTCCCTTACGACAGCTGTTTTGTATCCCTGCAGTGCCCCTGGCCCCCCTGGTGCAGCTGGAGCCCGTCAACTGCACCTCCGTTACAGTGCGATGGCAGATGACTGCAGGAACCGTGGTTGTTCATGGTTACCGTCTCTGTTACCACGAGGAGGGCCAACCAGAGCAGCCCACCATCCAGATCCCTCCTCAGGACTCCTACTACACCATCAGTGGACTTGGTAAGTGATGTGGACTGGTCAGTTATATGGCTGAGCGGTTAGGGAATCGGGCTATTGATCATAAGGTTGCCGGTTCGATTCTCGGCCATGAATTTTTGACGTTGTGTCCTTGGGCAAGGCACTTCACCCTACTTGCCTTGGGGGGAATGTCCCTGTACTTGAACTCGTTGAAATACACAGTGTTGAATTGGAAGAAGTGATCATGTTACAGGTGCTGGTGTTTTAGTCTGCATGTAGGCCTGCATTTTTTCAGTTTCTTTACAGATCAGACAAGTGCAGATTGTTATCTTTCAAATGACGTATCATACACAGAAATATGAACATATTTGAAGGAGATATGCTCATTTGAATGCTGGTACCTCTCAAATCAACTAGCAGAGAAAATGTGTCTGTATTGATACACTGAACCCATTGATGTGTCTGTGATTTTAATATTGTAGATTGAGAACCCTCCACCTTGAGGATAAATGAGCTTGTTGTTCTTTCAGTGGGCAGTGTTTTAGTATTCCTCCGTGTTCCTGGCCGATCGATAAGGCGTGATCCTGCTTTCCCAAACAGCAGTGCCCAGCCTCGCTCCAGTATTGTGGGAGCACAGACTCCCAGGGTCAGAGTTCAGAACCCAGATGGCCCTCCCATCCCCAGTTTCCCATCCTCGTCCTTGCATAATTACTCCTGGCCATTGTGCCTCAGGTCCAGGGCCAGCCCTGCCCAGTGACACCCTGACTGCCCATCCCCACCCCCCTCCAGCTGGACACAGGAGCTCACACGAAGCCCTCTGGGACTGTCCGGAGCTGGGAAGCCCAGTGACCTATGGACTTGAGACTGTGGAGCTGGATTTGCATCCCACCGTACTCTCAGCTCCAGTCTGCTATGTCAATAATGCAAAGTTACTTATATACAATTTTCAAGACAGGAAGATAATTGTAGTTAGTTAGTTAGTTAGTTAGTCTTTGTCTGTGGACTTTGAAAAGTATGGTCATATAGTTAATTAACAGACTTTTCTGGTTTAGCAAACGCAATCAGAGGGAATTTAGATAAGCTTAGGATCCTGGAATGAATGGACAGGTTTCCCCCCCCGTAGTTGGTCAGATCACCTTCTGATAATGCCTGTGCTATAACAGTTCTATTTCTTTTCTGCCACCTTCAAGTTGAAGGCTAAAATGGGCGCAACGCGAAGGTCTTTCAGAGGGAACACCAAGAGGCCCCACTCCAGAGCCCAGATTCCTTCTGTTCTATCTTAGCCTGACCTCCTGGCCCCAGTCAAACCCCCCAGTCCCAGGGGTCTCTGGTCCCAGCAGCTGAAGGCTGCCCCCGGCCCCCTCCCCCACCGCGGGCCTGGACACACCGCCTCCACTGGTCAATACCCACAGGCTAACCTTTCACACTCAGAAACATAAAACAAATCTTAACGCTCCCTAAAAACGTCCTCGTTTAGTAGGAGAGTTGGTGGTGCCTTTAAAGGAATCCCGAGCAAAAGGACAGTGATTTTAATTGCACATTTCAGGGGGGAAAGGATATGCAGCTATAACCCACTAGCTTTTTGTATGGTCTTTTCCTTGTGGCTTGATTTATTATTGAAACTTCTTACATGCTGCGGTTGTAAGTGTGTTTTCTATGTGCACAGACCTCATTTCACCTGAAGTTACTTGCCTTTGCCTCTTCTAGTGTGCTTACTGCAGTGCAGACTGCTGGCTATGTTTCTCTGCTGTGACATTGTGTATTTGGTATTTTTGCCATTGAACCTTTTGAATGGGGACAGACACTGTGTCCATCACTGAGTTCAATGGTCATGTCATCACCATTTCAGGGCCTTAAGGCTTCTTCCTCTATGGCAACACATGATAGATTGGGGGTGACACCAGAGACCCTGAATCGTCTGTGAATGGGTGGTGGCAGGCAAAGACAAAGGCATTTTTCTTCCAGCACTAAACCACTGTGAAAGCTATGCTCTGTGAACTGAAAAATGTGACTTGACTGATGTTTTTGCCTGTTTTAACTTTTTTGCTAAGTGTTGCTTTGGTTTCATAATTTTTTGTTGGTACGATGGCTTGTTTAAGACGCACTCATTTATTTTATTTTGTTTAGATCCAAGGCGGAAGTACCAAGTCAAACTACTGGCTTTCACCCTGCTGGGAGATGGCTATCAGGCCGACCAGACTGTCAGCACCCCAGGATGTGTGTGTGAGTAAACAATCTACCAAAGACTTCCCACATCCATTTTACCTTAGATGGATCCGTTTGACTTCTAAATGCCAATGGGAGCCAGACTTGAACATGTGCGTCTGTGTGTGTGTGTGTTTGTATTGCAGCGGTTCGAGACCACCAGGTAGCTTCTCCTCCCTCCCCTGACCACGTGAACGCCCGGGCAAACAGCTCCTCAGCAGTGCTGCTGCGTTGGAGCCGACCTGCCTTCACCTCGGGAAAGGCCGTCAGCTACACTGCTCGCTGCACTCCAGTCGGGACACACAACTCCTCTGACATACGCTTCCTGCAAACGTGAGTTGGTGCATCGTCATGGAGACACTACTTGTACACATTCACGCTTGCACACAGGGATGATATGTTACTGTGTTTGGGTTGATGGAACATTCTCTGTTGTTGTCTTTCACCCTGCAGTATCAACCAGAGTGTGATTGTGAAGGATCTAGAACCCAACACCCGTTATGAGTTTGTAGTTCGTCTCCATGTGGACCAGCTGTCCAGTCCCTGGAGTTCTGTTGTCTACCAGCGGACTCTTCCATCAGGTAAGACTCTCCGTAGAAGACCCCTGCACCCCTGAGTGATCACAGCTAGTGTAGTAGATGCCTGCATCCGGAGGATTATAGCTCTTCTCCTCTATTAAAGTTGCACTGGGCTTACATGCATTTTCTCATCATAGTAGATATCTTTCTTTGTTTTAGATATATATTGAGTTTATAAAGTTCTGAAAGAGACTCCTTCTTGTGTCTGTACTGACTATGAGTGTGCCCCTGTGTGTTGACAGCACCCAGCCACCCGCCCGCGGGCGTAAAAGTGACCCTGATCGAGGAGGACACAGCGCTGGTGTCGTGGAGAGAGCCGGAGGAACACAACGTAGCGGTGACACACTACACCATCCTCTACGCCTCCCAGAGGGCCTGGCTGGCCGGACACTGGCAGGTCCTGCAGAGAGAGGGTGAGGAACAAACATCCGTGCAGCTTTTAGACCCCTACACACTGCTGTCTGTTGGCAGCGTGCTCCAGAGGGTTTTGTGGATGAACATAAGAAAAGAGATTCTAATAAGCCTTAGTCTTAGTAAGCCTTGGTCTAGTAAGCCTTGGTCAAGCCTTGTTCTAGCCTTGTTCTACTAAGCCTTGGTCTAGTAAGCCTTGGTCTACTAAGCCTTGGTCTAGTAAGCCTTGGTCTAGTAAGCCTTGGTCTAGTAAGCCTTGGTCTACTAAGCCTTGGTCTAGTAAGCCTTGGTCTACTAAGCCTTGGTCTACTAAGCCTTGGTCTAGTAAGCTTGTTTATCAGATCAGTCCTCTCTGACGCCTGCTGTGATTGACAGGGAGCAACACCATGGCTCTGCTGGAGAAACTGGAGCAAGGCAACATCTACCTGGTGAAGATCTCTGCCTCCAACCAGGTTGGGGACGGCCCCTTCTCCAGCATCGTGGAGCTGGCCCTGCAGCCTGGCAACACACACCGGGGCAAGAGCCCCCGCCACTCCGAAGGACGCTCCGAGACTACCGGTACGTTTTGGAGGGATGGTGTGGCCAAGAAACCCTTTTTAATCGGGCTGAATGTCGATTTGTAAATGTGTCTGCTGTATTTTTTTGGCCGAGTCATAAAGGGTTTGGCCAAAAATACATGAATTTCCCTTGAGGAACTAGTGTTGTGTTTGTGTTTCAGTGTTCTCTGATGGTCTCTACCACATAGACCAGAGGTCCATGACTGGGATCATCGTTGGCGTGTGCATCGCCCTGGCTTGCATCGTCATGTGTGCCATAATCCTCATCAGTAAAGGCAGATCTAGGTATAAACACCAAACATACTCACATAAAAAGGGTCAGATGGCTGAGCGGTTAGAGAATCGGGCTACTAATCAGAAGGTTGCCGGTTTGATTCTGTATGTGCAAAATGACGATGTGTCCTTGGGCAAGGCACTTCACCCTACTTGCCTCAGGGGAATGTCCCTGTACTTACTTTAAGTCACTCTGGATAAGAGCGTCAGCTAAATGACTAAAAGTACATGTAAAAACCTAATACAGATTGCACCACAGCCATTTGTGAAGTTCTATTGACTAACTTCTGTCCTTCACACACAAACAGGAAATCGTCAAACTCTAAGATCATTGGTGTGGTGAACGGGCAGGGTCCTCATGCTGGTTCGCCCCAGGCCACTGAGCATGCTCTGAACGCAGATTCCCTTGAGCCGACGATGAGAAGTCCGTTCATAGATACCAAGGTGAAACATGAGTTCACAAACAGGAGTGTCTTCGGGACATGACAGACCGTTTTGGTCAGGACTGGAATTAGTAGTGACACAGTGAGATGTGAAAGTATGCATTTCCTGTATGAAATGTACCTTCTGACGGTTTTAGGGTGGTACCAACCTGGTGATAAGCAGTGCAGGCCCTGTTGGCAGTAGAAGAAAGAGATGGCAGTTCTTTAAAAAGGAGAAACGGAACACGACAATATGCAATGTAAGTTGTCAGATTTAATTACAGTATATTCTATATTATGACTTTTATATTGTTATTACTGTATAGGTACATCCGTACAGTTATTTAAGTACAGTGACTCACATGCCTAAACAATTGTTTTGTCTAATTTCTCCTGTAGATTGAGGACAGGGCCTGTCTGTATGAGGCAGGGAAGACCGTGCTGAGGTATGAGGAGAGGTTGGGCGCCTCACCCCTCCAGCCCTCCTCCCTGCAGATCCTCTACGGCCCACTGGGGGACTCGGAGAGCTCTCAGACCAGCGAGGGGAGCCACGAGACCGGGGACTCCGGACACTACTCCAACGAAGAGGCCGAGATGAGCAACCCATCCACCAGCCGAAACTCCAGGCCTTCGTCCTTCGGGTCTGACGACAGCCCTGCTCCGGAGGAAGGGGACGCCTGCTTCGCAGTGGAGAGGGAGGAGCCTCGGAGCCACCTCCGCAGCAGTGCCCCTGACACTGTGCACGTCTCTCTTCACGGCTCCCTCGCGGCTGTGGAGACGTCTCATCCCGGCCTCTACGCCTACTCCTGACACCGACCATCCTCCAGACGAAGCCCTGCCGCCAGCTCGACCACCCCGCCTACTGAACTGGACCCCAGGGTCCTTTTCTAAGAACGTATCAGGAAGCTATCAGTTATGGAAGAAAGAGGGCTGTTACTTCAGGTCTACCTCAGGATTTTATAATGAATGTTGTTATACTAATTTCCTTTCCCTCGGTTCAGTCTGTCTGTTTGTCTGTTCTTGTATGTTCGAAACCAAAGCTCACCCAAAATGAATGTCCTACAGAATGTCAAAAATGTATCGAGATACATTTCTCTATATTTAAGTTTTTTGCCACTGGAGCAAAGGGTGTAGTTGACCCCTTTTTGCTAGATGTCTACCTCAGTTTCTCTTTTCGTGTTTACACTACTACCTCCTTTGTCAGTATGTTGTGCAGTATTTCTTCTAACTCAGGGGACAAGGTTTATTTCACAAAGAGCCATGTTTTCCTTTGTGTGTCCTTCAGGACTTATGTCGTTTTTTGTTCGAAGGTTTCTCCTGTTTCTCCCGAAAATAGTTTTACAAAGGTTGAAAAGTTTAAAATTGTGTATTTTTAGTATTTTGTTTCAACATTGAAGTGCATTAGATATTGTCAACTTTTATTTGAGTAAGATCATACCAAAAAAGAAGTTTGACTGGCATTTCCAGTGCACTGAACCTTAAAAGCTTTAAGAGGGCCTTATATGGAAAGGGTTTGCGTATGATGAAAACATCCAAAGACAGAAAATATACCCAAAGAATGACACAAAAGAAAATCAAGTTACCCAAAAAACTACTTTTATAGTACCTACATGTGAGGGTATGCCAAAATATTGTTCTTCCCGAAAAAATGTATCTCTTTTTTTAATGATGGCGTGAATGCATTTATCATTGTACATTTATTGATGCTTTATCCTGGTGAAAGCTTTATAACTTGTCTCTTAGATGAGTCATCCATTTGCCTTTTAGACCATTGCTAAATGCAGCGGTTACGCCGATGCCAAAGAGTTGTCTTATTCCTCAGAGGGTAGAGCTGTTCCTTCAGATAATCCTTGTAATCATTCAGTAGATGTTGCTCACGTCAGATTAAAGATCCAGTGTGTATTTCCAGTGATGGCCGCTGATCAATCCAGTAGTGGATTCTGAATTTCCGTTTATCAGCTATAGATCTAAACTTTCACAATTGACCGTTTGTAAGTGATGTATGCATGGTGAAATACTGGTTTTATACTCTGTGTTCTGTGTGACGACAACAAGGATTCTGACTATAAATGATTACCCTTTGAGTGAAGAGCAACATAATCAAATGTTATAGCTTTGAGACACAACCAATCCTAACCAAAGAAATGTTTAATCTGTTATTTGTTCATTACTTTTGGTTTGAATTTAAACACAGTATTTGCATAATGTGATATAATTTTCAAATGTTTTGATTGTTATAGAAAGGCTGAATACATTTTGTGGATGCCAATACATTTTGTTTTAAACTTAAGAGGTCAAGTTGTTCAGTTGGATTGTGTTAGTGAAACTTTTTCTGAGAGCTGTAAAAACGGTTACATTGTGACTTTCTTTTTTTAGCATCATCATGTTTTGAACTTTTTTCAGATTACAATTGGAAGTATTTTCTCCTCTGAATATGTGGATTCTGAAAGGGTGTTTTTAGACTATATCCTTGTTTCCTGTGGAATGCAGTGTCATAAACTCAGGACAATTCGGGCTAAGGGCTAAACAAACATTTTATTTTGCCCTTTTTTCATATTTTTATTTAACTTATGCTTTTGTAATTACATGCTTTTCAATATTCACATTATTTACCGCATTGTGTATTTTATTCTAAATTTCTAACATTGTGTTTTTGTCTTGTATGAAAGCACAAAGTCACTACCAACCAAAGTTTTTGATTCTCTAAAGTTATTTTCATCATTTAAATAAAAATAACTTGAAAAAGGCTCAACCTCTTTTGTAGTAGCTTATGCATTCCTTCATAATTGACTACATGAATTTGCAGTGTTATCTGTTTTTGAAAGATATAAGATTTGAGAGAGTGGAAATTGTAGCCTTCTTGATGAGACACGTTCTCAACGTCAGTTAGTAAGTTACTGCTGCACAAATTCCGAAATTAGTCAACAAAAAAGAAACTTGCCACCAAGCAAACTAATAATCACACAGAAGGAAGAGACCTAAAAGTCGAATGAGAAAATATTCCCTTGACCTGAATGCCTGACTGTACTGCCCATCGTGTCAAATTGGGACTGTGACTTAACATGTTAATCATTGATATACTAATATAATATACTATATTAAAAACTAAACGTATGGCAGATACTTTTTGGGCGGCCCTATTTCACTTGTCCCGTCACCTTGCCCGTCATGTCACCATTCCCGCCATGCAAAGGACCCCAAAAGACTTGGCGCTCGCAACTGTACACCTAACCCGACTCAACAGTAGGTGGCGGTGATGCCCCTCCTAAACATTGTGGCAATCTTCCATTAACACTACTGTACAAAGAAGAATATATACGAAGAAGCCATAGATTTATATGCTAACTGTAGCAAATAGATAACGTAAATGTAAAAACGTTAGTCGTTTAAACAAATTGCGTTTAAACGTGCTACTTTAGTTCTGGGCCTGTTTATCCGGGGCATGGAATTATATTTGTCCGAAACAACTGCAAGGTAGCCTACGCAGTGTTAATTATTTTAATGCGGTATTCACCAGTAAATATTCTGTATCGACTCCCGTGTACTGTATTTTGGTCCCAGTGCATCACATCCTCAATAATTATTTCTTAAAAAACGTGTAGGCCTAATTTCACAACGTAGGCTACTCATTATCGTACATGTCGTATGTAGGTTACTTTTAATATTTCCGTTTAATTTTCAACATATTGTATGCTCTTAGAGGTTTTTATATCCAACTTGGTTTTACCAGTATGGTTTGCTTTTTTTAATTAATGTGGTCTTTTTTGCCGTTTTATTGGAAAGGTATATGGAATAGGCCTAGTTATTTTTATGTTATTTTGTGGCTTTAGTATTAAATGGCTGAGATATTGTGTTTTGCCTAATGGTTTAGACTTGGAGACCTGAATGGGGGTCTAAATTGTATATACTAAAGAGACTTTGTTGTGTGAATTACTTACATAATCATATCACTCAATGGTTAATGTCAATGGTCAGTATGGATTTGCATATCATTCCTTAAGACATGACAGCCTGAAGGAATTCTTTTTTCTATTTTTTTGCTTGATTTGGTTATTCTACATAATACTAGTACACAAATACATGAGAACGTGATAAACTAATATTTTCCCTTTTTATTTAATTCGACATAAAATCCTAGGGAAGTGTGGAAATAGTGACGTAGACTTTTTTCCAGACACAAACGCTGAACTGCGCAGGTGCTGGGGTAAAGTTGGTAGCTGGAGCATCGTTTCATTTGAGTTGGTAGGGTGTCAACTTGCTAGCTAGGTACATTTTGCAAACAGCGTCAGTATCAGGGAGTTATACTTTGATAGCTATGTCTGAGGGAAGTGATATAACACGGACAACTGAGGAACAGCAGGTGAATACTTTACTGCATTGTATTTTATGTTGTCGAGATGCATGCCGCAAGCTAACAGTTAGCTAGCTTGCCAGCTAACCACCATTTAACAGTAGCTAGCTGGCTAACGTTAACTAGCTAGCACTAAATAACTCTGGGGCCATGATGACTAATCACTGGACGTGTACCTGCTTCAACGTTTTGGATTATAAGACAAACGGTAGCATTCATGGTTTTCATATTATAACGATTAATCAAACGAACACTTTTCCTTAAAACAACCAGTTTACTGCACGACGTAGCAGCTAGAGACTAGTCAGCTAGCTAGCTAGCTGCCTTCCTCCTGGTGGTGGTTGTTTGTCTGTGCAGCTTGGCGGTAGCTTGATCGTTGGCTGTGTAGCTAGCAACTGCCTAGGCCAAAATATGCCGCTCGTGTACAACTCAACAATACATTTCTGTACATTGATTTGTTGTAGGAAATGGATGATAAAGTTGTAAGTCCAGAGAAGGCCGAGGAGGCGAAACTGAAGGCACGGTATCCTCATCTTGGTGCCAAACCCGGAGGATCTGACCTTCTCAGGAAACGACTTCAGAAAGGGGTATGTGTGATATAACTTTTTGGATGTAATCCTCAATTCAAGACAATTCAATTACAATTGTCATAACTGTCATGTCAATTTTATGCACGCAGCATCAAAAGTACTTTGATTCTGGGGACTACAATATGGCGAAAGCCAAGGGTAAGAGCAAACAAGTGCCAACGGCTACAACGGAAAAGGCTGAAATTACGGGGGACCACATCCCAACGCCTCAAGATCTGCCCCAGAGAAAGCCGTCGATTGTGGCCAGCAAACTGGCTGGTTGAATGGAAAGGTTTTGTGACGTCAACTGTTTTGTTACCATTCCGGCCCTTCACGTCTACATATTGGCCAGCCCATCCTTTTGTCGTCTTGTATCTCCTTGATAAGAATTGAGAAAGCACTGTTTAATCAACCAGAATATGTATGCCACACAACTCTCTCATAGAACTAGAAATTATTGACACGATGTGTAGGACTTTTTCTGAAATCTAATATAGTGACTGGTTGAAAGTCATCCCAATCTGTTGGAGAGAAGCCCCGTTCTACTACTGTTTTTACATTTTGCATCGCGCCTCCTATTAGAATTGTGAAATAATGTTGTTGTTTTGGATTATATCTACCCCTCCTTATGAACGCTATATTCTTTGTTGAATGCATTGAAAATGGTTTGGACATAGCCCTTCTTAGGTGGTCTTGTTACAATTAATATTTGTGACATTGATTTTCAAAGGCTGCTGTGAACATGCATCTCATCTTGACTTCTAAAATGGCCTTAACAGTAATGAACCACTGTTTTTCTCGGGCAATATTTGCTCACTCCAGTGAGAATCTCTGTGAATGAAGCGGTTTTGTAGTCAAGCAACTCACTAAAATGATATTATCTGGAGTGTGCATGTGCATTTACTGTACAGTCACCTTGTGCCATTTGTTTTGTAAATAAAATAGTTTTGCACAATATTGGGGCTCTGACTTTTAGTTGAAAACATGTGAAACAAAACGTTTTAAATACTGAGTCAAATGCACACACCACTACACGAGCCATCGGCAAATACATGGGAGGTTTGTTTGACTCAAATGTAATGTTGAATAAGTATAATCGTGAGACCCTCAATTTCTCAAATGTTGCATTCATATTGCATAAACATTTTTTTAACGGTCCAATGCGATGTAATACCTTTTCCAGGCCACTATGAGGCACGCGTCCCTCGCCTGAGGCAAACGTGCCACGGCACGCTGGCCAGCTGTAGCTACCCATAATGCACAAAGTTCTGTGTTGGAAAGTATGTGTTGGCAAAACTCGAAACGGGAGCTGCAACTCCTCTGTCCACATTTGCTACGAAAATGGATTATGCCCACACACCGTGTCTCAATTTTAGAAGAGAGTTGAACTGAAGACGGATTAAAGTAGAGTTAGCGCGATGGCAGCCTCTGAGCTGTATTCGAAGGTAGGTTAATACTAGATTAGTTGACATACAGTTTCTCATTGATTCACCGGGATGGTCTGTTAGTTTTATATTTCAGGTAGAATTGAGCGAATTACTTTTCTTCTGAATAACGCAGTGGCAGAGAACGGCTACATGGTTCTAAAGCAACTTATAGCTACATTTGAACACGGGCGTAGTATTGTTTTTAATAATTAATGATTGTAATTAAATAGGTACCGTAAACAACAAATGAGTATGCGCCTGCTGACATATAAAAGTATTCGCTCCTAATAGGCAGCTGTGTCATGCCTCTGTCTCTCAGAATGTCCGAGTATGGATTCCAGATGCAGCAGAGGTGTGGAAGTCAGCAGAGCTCACGAGAGACTACACCCCGGGGGACAAAGTTATCTATCTCCAGCTCGAGGATGGCACGGTAGGGATTAGGGCAGGTTGCTGGTGGGGCGGGGTCTAGTGAATTTGTCCAATGTTCATAGTTTCCTTCCTGTTGGTGAAAGGTAGGAAAACGTGACCCATGGTTGAATTTGAAAGAACTGGGCTCCTTGGACATATCGTGGCCATAGAAGAGACTGTTCTTCAGAAGAGACTTCTCCTAATTTAATTAATGTGTTCTATGCATCATCATTTCTCCAGTGCCTTAAGCTGCTGCACTCAATGTACCTTCGTGCTTGGTCATGTAGGCTAGACCAACTCCAGATAACTATGAAAATAAGTGCAAGGTATTATCTGCTGTGGCTAGTTAAAGTGAATACTGACTGGGGGAATTTGTAATATCTGCACAAATGACTACTAAAACATCTACATGTTTTGTCGATTTCATTGAAACTCTTTTGTGTCTTTCCAGAATTTGGAACACAAAATTGACCCCCAGACCCAAAGTTTACCCTACTTAAGAAATCCTGACATCTTGGTGGGGGAGAATGACCTCACAGCACTCAGCTACCTCAACGAGCCTGCTGTCCTCCACAACCTCAAAGTGCGCTTTATCGACTCCAAGTTGATTTACACGTACTGTGGTAAAGAACCATTCCTCTGTAGATGCACTATCTGCTCAGTGTAGACTTTGGAGTCTCGTTCACTGTACTGTCTGACATAATCTCTTGTTTATGCTGATCATTGAGTTAGACTCTATATTCAACTTCAAACAATGCTGATTGATAGTACTGTACTGACGTTTTACAGAAGTGACTATTCTAAATATGGAAATAGAACCCTGTCATTTATTTGAAATAGAATCCCCATCACATGTCTGTGTGTGTGTGAGGAAACGGTTAATACCAACTGTCAGACTAGCATGTGGATTCACTGTATTCATACTTATTTGTTCAGGCATTGTCTTGGTTGCCATCAATCCCTATGAGAGTCTCCCTATTTATGACTCTGACATCATCAATGCATACAGTGGACAAAACATGGGGGACATGGACCCTCATATATTTGCTGTTGCTGAAGAAGCATACAAACAGATGGCCAGGTATGTCACAAGTAGCATTCTGTTTAGATGGAAACGTTTTTTTATTTTCGGATACAAATTATTGTCTTCATTAGATCTAATAATTCCAAGGTCATAATTGAATTTCACTTCAAGCAACGAACGACTACTCATCCCTACAGAAATGAAAGGAATCAGTCCATCATCGTGAGTGGAGAGTCGGGGGCTGGAAAAACGGTCTCTGCAAAGTACGCCATGCGTTACTTTGCCACAGTCAGCAGCTCCAGCGAGGCCAACATCGAGGAGAGGGTCTTGGCCTCCAATCCCATCATGGAGGTTAGAAACCATCCATCTACATTTACATGTAGTCATTTAGCGGACGCTCTTATCCAGAGCGACTTACAGTAAGTACGGGGACATTCCCCCGAGGCAAGTAGGGTGAAGTGCCCAAGGACACAACGTCATTTTGCACGTCCGGGAATCGAACTGGCAACCTTCAGACTGCATGACACACAGCATCCTTTCTGCTTGTCACCTAGGCGATAGGAAACGCCAAGACGACCAGAAACGACAACAGCAGTCGCTTTGGGAAGTACATTGAGATCGGCTTTGACAAGAAGCATCATATTATTGGGGCTAACATGAGAACGTACCTCCTCGAGAAATCTAGAGTCGTTTTCCAGGTGAGTGGGCCTTTTGATAATTCGCATAGTGTGAGCATCTGTCTGATGTCCACTCTCGGTCCTAACAGCTGGATGTGATATCATTAGACATCTTGCTTTGTCCAATATATATATATATATAGTCCTTTTAATCCTCAATTTGATTATCCTGGTCTGCTTCTAACTATTCTATAATCAGAAAAAGACAAAGCAATCATGTCATCTCTATCTTTAGAACCTCTTATTAGGAATTTCATAGATTTAAAATTGAGTTTTTTTTTCTTAGGCGCATGGAGAGAGGAATTACCACATTTTCTACCAACTGTGTGCCTCCTCCCATCTTCAAGAATTCAAAGCTTTGAAGTTGGGTATGGACTTTGTCTAAACAATTTGGCCAATTTAAAAGCTGTTGTTATCATACTGTGGGAAAATCACCCTGTCCTGCAGTTTAAAGTGCCATGCCCATTGCCCAACATGACTCTGCCTCTGCCATGTTAAACAAAGGATTTCCAAATTGCCCCATGGGTTTTTGATTTGGTTACATCCACTCTAGTTTACACTCCTTCTGGTTGCTTTCTGTGGATGAAATCTTGTTTTAAAAAAACCCTGTGAATGACAAGAAACACATGGAGCTATGGCCACTGTACCTGTACATTGACTTTTATAGAAATATGTTTTGTGTGATGAAATGAAGGTAGCGCAGATGACTTCCACTGCACCAGCCATGGTCGCAGCCCTGTGATAGAAGGAGTTGACGACGCCAAGGATATGCACAGCACCAGGAAGGCTCTCTCATTGTTGGGTAGGTCCACACACCCGAGGAGGGGGAAAGTACTGCCTTTTTTAAGAACCCAATGTTCAGGTTTGTAATCACAGAGCCTACATTTCTTCTTCTACTCTTATTATTGAAAACGTTTTACTTTTAGGAATCAGTGAAGCGTATCAAATCGCAGTTTTTCAAATCCTTGCTGCGGTTCTTCATCTGGGCAATGTGGAGGTGAAGGATAGTAGTGGAGACAGAAGCACCATCTTGGTAAGGCCACATGGGTTCCACGTGGGTTCTACATGGGTTCCACGTGTTTCTGTAGATGTTGACCGGAAGATTTACTATATTGCTCTGACTTGTTTATGTAAGGAACACTTTTTTTAACCTTTTATACTGGTAATCATTTATTGAGAATACCTTAAAGCTCTAACCAGCTATGTATTCAAACTGATGTGATTTCAGCCTGACAACAGTCACTTGACTGTGTTCTGTGAGCTGCTGGGAGTGCCCTATCAGGACATGGCCCACTGGTTGTGTCACAGCAAGCTGAAGACTACAACTGAGGTCTACGTTAAGCCTTTCTCCAAGGTGAACGCCATCAACGCCAGAGATGCCCTCGCTAAACACATCTACGCAAAACTCTTCTCCTGGATCGTCAATCATATCAACGCAGCCTTGCAGTCTGCCAGCAAGCAGCACTCCTTCATCGGGGTTTTAGACATTTATGGGTGTGTTTTCGTTCATTCTTGTTCGTTTGTTTTCTTCTTCATATTTTTCTTAAGACTTACTTTAGTTCTACTGTCTTTTTCTCTTCAGGTTTGAAACATTTGACGTCAACAGCTTTGAGCAGTTTTGCATAAATTACGCCAATGAGAAGCTCCAGCAACAGTTTAACTTGGTTGGTCTCTATCTTGTGTGCATATCAGTAATGGATCTCCTGGATTATAGCATGTGGCTGACTGCCCCCTGATCTCCTCCCCAGCACGTGTTCAAGCTGGAGCAGGAGGAATACCTGAAGGAGCAGATCCCCTGGACGCTGATCGACTTCTCTGATAACCAGCCGTGCATCGACCTGATCGAAGCCAAGATGGGGATCCTGGATCTTCTGGACGAGGAGTGCAAAGTAACAGCATAATCATAACGCAAACAGCTAAAATACTCGATCCTGATTGGACAGATAAACAGGAAGTGCTGTCGGCTGTGCCTGTTGAGCCCTCCACAGGAGTGTGCTTGGAGGAAGTCCAGTGATGCTGGAGTCTCAACCCTTTCCTTCCTTTCATAGATGCCCAAAGGTTCCAATGAGTCATGGGCCCAAAAACTCTACAACACCCTCCTGAAGCAGAAAGCTCACTTTGAGAAGCCTCGTATGTCTAACAAGGCTTTCATCATCGTACACTTTGCAGACAAGGTTTGTACCATGTGGTTGTGTAAGTGAATAGGATGTGGAAAGGATTTCAGTTACGAGTCATTTCCTGCTCACTGTCTGAGGTATATATGTGATCCAGTGTGGTATGAGCAGAGTTAATAGGTTTCCTTAGCAGAACAGCACCGGTCAGTTAGGTTGCAGAGTGAGCTTAATCTCTTCTGGTCTTATCTGAGCAAAGTGAACATTTCCCTAACCTTTGTCTGATCTCTCCTGGTATTAAGGTGGAGTATCAGTGTGAAGGGTTCCTGGAGAAGAACAAGGACACAGTCAATGAAGAACAGATAAATGTGCTGAAACTAAGCAAGGTTGTGTTTTGGAATTTCTTCTCGCTTTCTTTCTTCTCTCTCTCTCTCTCTTTCTCTCTCTCTCTCTCTCTCTCTCTCTCTCTCTCTCCACCCTCTCTCTCTCTGTCTCTCTCCACCCTCAGTAAAAGTCTGGGTAAAAGTGCACACAGCTTTCAGTGGTTGACTCGTCAGCTTGTCTCGTGTAGCGTGGAGACCAAACACCCTAGACGTTAGAGCTGTGGAAACAAGTCTGGACAATGTGGGGAAGAATGAGGGAGGGCAGACTGGCAACACTGCCACCTGCTGGCCGCTCAAAGTCCCGTATGGAAAGCTCGAAGCCTAATATTATGTTCTGAATAATTGATGTATTTCACTGCAGTTTGAGCTGCTTCTGGAGCTGTTCCAGGAAGAGAGGCCCACGAGCACAGCGATGACACGGCCTGGCCAGAGCCAGAGGGATCACAAGAAGACCGTCGGCCTGCAAGTAAGCGAGCGGGACACATTGATTGGTCAGTGTAGCTCCGTGCAGCCAGAGCTCTTCCCTGAACGTGCGTTTTCTTTACAGTTTCGCAATTCTCTCCACTTACTGATGGAGACCCTGAACGCCACGACTCCTCACTATGTCCGATGCATCAAGCCCAATGACCTCAAAGCTCCTTTCACGTGAGAAAGATTCCTCTCCCGTCTCCACAGATGAAAATTCTTCTCAGACACACTGGATTAGAAGACACACATTTTTCCTTCTCCATACTTGTTTTCTATCTCATGGGATTTGAAAGAGCCCATTGAGAAAGGGTGCTGTGTGGTTTCTTTGTGTCAGGATGGACCCGGTGAGGGCTGTGCAGCAGTTAAGGGCCTGTGGAGTTCTGGAAACTATTCGCATCTCGGCCGCGGGCTTCCCATCTAGGTACATCCTGTGCATGCGGCCCGTTGTTCTCTGCATGACCGCATGCATGCAAACACTCCACATACAGCACATGAACACAAACATAGGCTGTTTGTGTTCATGTGGCTGAATGACAGACATTTGACTTGATTGTCATAGGCTGAATGACAGACATGTGATTGCAGGTGGACCTATCAAGAGTTTTTCAGCCGCTACCGGGTTCTGATGACACAAACAGATGTGCTCTCGGACAGGAAGCTGACCTGCAAGAATGTCCTGGAGAAATTAGTTAAGGTACATGTAAATACGGTTTCTTGAAGCAAATGTTTTTTGCAAAAGTAAAAAAACAACAAAAAAACGCGAGCTTGAACAACGTTCTACTTTGTCTCAAGGACCAGGACAAGTACCAGTTTGGCAAAAACAAAATCTTCTTCCGGGCTGGCCAGGTGGCCTACCTGGAGAAGTTGCGCTCAGACAAACTGCGGAAAGCGTGTGTCCGGATCCAGAAGACCATCCGTTGCTGGGTGGCCCGCAAGAAGTACCTCAGGATGAGGACGGCTGCCGTCACCCTCCAGAGATATGTACGCGGCCATCAAGCCCGGTGGTGAGTTCAGGCATCACAGTGGTTATGTTGACCGTGTTCAAGTCTTTACTGTGAGGCCCGGAAGCTCACAGGGTGAGAGGGGGAACCATTAAGGCAGGGGCCTGGGTTTGAATCTGACTGAGGACATTTCTGCCATCTACCACATGTCTTTCCCCGGGAGCCTATCAGGGATCAAGTTTTTAGTCCATCTCGCCTGTGTCCCTCAGTCTTGTCAAGTTTATGCGGCGGACTAAGGCTGCAGTCATCGTTCAGAGCAACATGCGGATGTGGGCGACTAAGAGGCGTTACCAGAAGCTGCGCCAGGTGGCCATTACGGTGCAGTGCTACCTGCGGGCCTACAAGGCCAGACAGTACTATCACAAGGTAAATAACACCTGACCAGATTTCAAAGGAGTGATGAAGTAGTGTAGTAGGAAGTCGTCGGCATACAGTACTGTCTTGTACCATGTACCAAGCACTCCTCTTCCCTGTGTCATTACTTGCCCTCAATTCACGACACATATTTGATGATGGGTGTACAGGAAATCATTGAGGGCATACATTTAGTCATTTTACATTTAGTCATACGGCGTATGTCTACATATTTATGTACACTAAGATCAGAAGTAAAAACTGTGTGTGTCTGTGCATGAATATGTGTGTGTGTGTGTGTGCGCTCATTCCCCCTCTGCCTCCCTCAGCTGCTGTACGAGCACAAGGCTGTGGTCATCCAGAAAGTGGGTGCGAGGCTGGCTGGCCCGGCGCAGCTACAGACGCACCCTGGCGGCCGTGGTCCTGCTGCAGAGCTGCGTCCGCCGCCTCAGCGCCAAGCGGCAGCTGAAGAAGCTGAAGGTGGAGGCCCGCTCGGTGGAGCACTTCAAGACGCTCAACTTCGGCATGGAGAACAAGATCATGCAGCTGCAGCGCAGGGTGGACGAGCAGGTGAGCTCTGTCACGGCCCCCCGCCGACAGCTCTTCCTGTTTATCTGTCCAATCAGGATCGAGTATTTTAGCTGTTTTGGTTTGATGTACCCGAGCTGGGGAAAACAACAACGCTCTGAGAGGTGGAGGGAGATGTGCCGTGTCACATGGTTAAGTCTGTGTGTCTCTCCCCTACAGCACAAGGAGAACAGAGAGCTCAGTGAGAGGTTGGGTGGCCAGGAGAAGGCCCAGGCCGGAGAGAGGGAGAGGCTGGGGAGGGAGGTGGAGCGCCTGCGCACGGCGGAGGAGGAGGCCCGGGGCAAGGCGGAGAGGGTCCCCTCCCTCCTGGAACAGCTGTCCTTCCTCCGTCAGGAGCTGGAGACCACCCGCGGGGAGAAGGAGGCCGTAGAGGAGCAGGCCAAGACCTACAAGCAGAAGATGGAGCAGGTGGGTCGATCACATCTCAGTCTGGTTTATGATTCAACCCCACAGTCACTGGGACAACCAGTGTGCTCACATGCCAATTATTTGTATTTGGATCATGTGAGTTCATGCAGTACAAAATTGTAGCGGCTTGGCACTTTAATTAGCCTTGATCCCCAGTCTCTGGCAGAGTTGAACGCCAAAAACAGCTTGATGAACAGCGAGAGAAACAACCTGAATCGGCTGATCGAGGAACAGGACCTGCAGATTTCAGGTCTGCAACGATGACATCTTATCACTTAATGCAGTCCTGTCGAGTGCCCCGGTGAGTGTTTGTGACGTGTGTCCACCCGTTGGCCCGGTCAGAGATCAAGGCAGAGGTGGCGAGCAGCCAGCAGCTGGAGAGAGACCGGACAGAGGAGCGTTCCCGCTACCAGAGTCTGCTGAGTGAACACCTGCACCTGGAGGAACGCTACGGTGACCTGAAGGATGAGATGAGACTGAGTGTGGTGAGAGACGTTCATGCTGGGATGGAACCCTCTCGCACACAGACACACACACACTCACACACACACACTCTCACACACACACTCTCACACACACACTCTCTCACACACACACACACACACACACGCAGCGGTACTGCTTGGTTTGGCTGTCTGTGAGTAATATTTTTCTCTCAGCAGGACAAGCGCAAGCCTGGGCACAGGAGAACGGACTCCAACTACAGCAGCAACGGGTCAGAGGGCACCCAAAGTTCTGGGTTCCCAGAGGACGGCTCCGTACGAAGCGAGGTACAAGGTGTCCAACACGAGCAGGAATCTGCTGCGTTAACTCAAGTAAGGAACACAAGTACCTGATCAGGGTTTTATCTTCTGTCCGCCAGGATGTCACCGAGGCCGCTGTGGACATGCCGGTCCTGCTAAAGCTGCAGTGGAGAGTCAAGGAGCTGGAGCAGGACAACCAGGGCCTGCACCGGCAGCTGGACCGGAGAGAGGACGCCCAGATTAACAAGGCCAAGGTGCCGGACGCCAGACGACCAGCCGGGAGAAGTCGAAAGACGTTTATCACACACGTCTAAATCACTGTGCAGTTGGTGTTGTTTTGTTGATGGCGTCTCTGCTTCTTGCTACAGGAGGCGGAGGAGCAGAAGACCGCGGGTAGAGCCGAGCTGGACATGGAGGCTCTCAAGGTAAGGATGGACTCGGAGATTGTTCCAGAAGAGACAGGCTCTGTAGATAGGTATGGGACAGCCTTCTTCTGAGACTCTTCTTCTTCTTCTTTTTCAGCGGCAGGAGTTGGAGTCTGAGAATAAGAAGCTGAAGCAGGACTTGGGCTCCCTTCGTCAGTCCCTGACCGAGGACTGTGGCTCTCCAGCGCCCCCTAGTCCCGGCTCCCTGCCCTACAATGTGCTGCTGGAGCAGCTCAACACCTCCAACGAGGAGCTGGACATGCGCAAGGAGGAGGTGATGCTTCTCCGCTCGCATATGGTGCGTCAGGAGGCGCACAAACACAAGGTAGGTGTTTTACCTCAAGCTTTTGGTCAAAGAAAGGTCCCTGTAATTCACATGATATGGTTGGATTGGAGAGAGAGAAAAATGTGTGTCTGTGTGCTGTGTATATATGGTTTAAGAGTTATTTTGATTCTGTTCAGGACTCATTGTTGGGAGAAGGACTGAAACTAAAGGATATTAGTGAGATCCCGCTGCCGTCTATACATCCACAAAAGGCTGACAGGTAATTCAGATTCTGGCTTCCTCCGCGGTCACCCTATCCACTTCCTGTATGTTTTGTTTGACATCTGGTTTCTTCGCTCACGTTTGTCAGATCCGCTCCTGACGTCCACACTCTGAACGAGGATGGGGAGCTCTGGCTGGCGTACGAGGGGTTAAAGGAGACAAACAGGTATGAAAGACTGCAAAACACTTTCTTAACATGAATTAAAGTAGAAGCTGACACAGACTTTCTCTGTTACACTTCTCATTATTTATGTATATTATATATATATTACCACCAATCTGACACCATTCACACAGGTGGTGAACTTAAATATATTTTTTTTTATCGTCCTCCCCTTCTCCTCCCGCAGGGTGCTGGAGGCCCAGCTGCGTCTGCAGGACAGGAGCCACGAGGAGGAGTGTGAGGAGATGCGTGAGGAGGTGCGCAGGGCCAGGGAAGACAACCGGCAGCAGCAGCAGCTCATGGCCCAGAGCCTCCACCTGCCCCAGGGCGCTCGCATCGACGCCGGCCTCCAGCACGAGATGACACGCCTCACCAACGAGAACCTGGTGGGTACCGGCGTCCCCCACAGCGCTGCGGTGGGCGGACGGTATTTCATTGTTGCCGTGGAGGACCTCGATGCAGCATGTTTGACCTGCACCTGTGTTGTCGTCGTGTAGGATCTAATGGAACAGCAGGGGAAGCAGGACAAGGTCGTACGCAAACTCAAGAAACAGCTTAAACTCTACGTGAAAAAGCTGGAGGAGTTTGAAGGTATTACTTTCAGAGGGTCACGTTAAAAATTAACTAAAGACAAAGAACCGGTAGGCTTGAAAATGGTTTTGGAACAAGACCGGTGATGCTCTGGTTTTTCCTGTGGTTGCCGTGTGTAGCTGGAGGGCTGCAGGAGAGTGTTCCCTCTCTGTCGGTCCACCGGGCCAGTATCAGCCGCAAGGAGAAGGACTTCCAGGGCATGCTGGAGTACAAGAGAGGGGATGAGAGCCGGCTGCTGAAAACCCTAGTCGTCGGTATGTTGACCTGTCTAAAACACATTAACCAGTGGTCCAAGTTTGGAAAACTGTCCCACTGTTTTCTAATGGCCTGATGTGAGTGAAGTGGCTTGTAAAAGAACTGACCGTTCCTAGACTCTAACCACCAATTAGTGTTGGAACAATGTTCTTCAGAACCTTGGATCTTCCACTGTACTTTGTAGATGCACTATTTGTACGTTGTTTTGTATAAAAGCATCAGCTGAATGAATAAAATGTGTTCAAGTTGTTTCCGTGTCCCTCAGACCTGAAGCCTCGCGGCGTGGCTGTTAACTTGGTGCCCGGGCTTCCTGCCTTCATCCTCTTCATGTGCCTGCGCCACGCCGACTACGCCAACGACGACCAGAGAGTCAGCACCCTGCTAAACACCACCATCAACAGCGTTAAGGGCGTGATCAAGGTAGGAGGACTCTGTCCCCCGCAGAGCGTGTAGCACGGCCAGCGCGCTGGGTCTCAAGTGTTTTTGTCCATTTTGTCTCACAGAGGCGAGGAGACGACTTTGACACAGTGTCTTTCTGGTTGGCCAACACATGCCGGTTCCTGTACTGTCTGAAGCAGTACAGTGGAGAGGAGGTAAGCTGGAGGACACTAGTGATGCTAGCACTGGGCTAACTACCCCATGCGCTGTCCATTAACACCTGTTGGGTTTCTGCTCGACCTCTGTGCAGGCGTTTATCAAGGACAACACTCCCAGACAGAATGAGCACTGTCTTTCCAACTTCGACCTGTCGGAGTACCATCAGGTGCTGAGTGATCTAGCCATCCAGATCTACCAGCAGCTTGTTAAGTGTATGGAGGAGATCCTGCAGCCCATGATAGGTAAAGACCTGACCAAAAAATACAAAAGTTATACCAAAAAAAAAGTATATATATATTTTTTTTTATCCTCTAAAGTTCTGTAATGAATTACATTTTAACCCCCCCAAAATGTAAATGTCTTAACTTTTTTTAACATGCAGTCTCAGGTATGCTGGAACATGAGACCATCCAAGGAGTGCTTGGAGCCAAGCCCACAGGTCTCAGGAAGAGGACCTCCAGCTTCCCCGAGGAGGACGCCCACACTGTGGATACCATCATGCAGCAGCTCAGCCTCTTCCACGCCTCCATGACCCAGCACGGCATGGACCCCGAGCTCATCAAGCAGGTGGTCAAGCAGCAGTTCTACATCATCTGCTCCGTCACCCTCAACAACCTGCTTCTGCGGAAAGACATGTGCTCCTGGAGCAAAGGCCTGCAGATCAGGTAACACAGGGGGTTAGGCTCCGGCTGTGCTAGCGCCCCTCTGTGGTGTGGAGGGTGCGTCGCGTCTGAAGGGGGTTGGATGGCTGAGGGGTTAGGGAATCGATCTATTAATCAGAAGGTTGCCGGTTCAATTCCTGGTCCTGGTAAATGACTAAATGTAAATAGTAAGTGTTAGAGTTTGACCCCGGTGTCTGGTTCTCCTCAGGTATAACGTGTGGCAGCTGGAGGAGTGGCTGGTGGAGAGGGACCTGATCAGCAGTGGTGCCAAGGAGACTCTGGAGCCCCTCATCCAGGCGGCACAGCTGCTGCAGGTGAAGAAGAAAACAGAGGAAGACGCCAAGGCCATCAGCACCATGTGCAGCGCACTCACCACAGCACAGGTACAGCGTGTGGCCAGTGAAGGGATTGCAGGCATAATCAGAGGATTTTCTTGTTTGCTTACCCTGTTATTATTACCCATGTTTACATTTTTATTATTTTCCTGAGTAAAACAGAGTAGTTTAAAGCTCTCTAAATATGTTTGCTCTCATCAGATTGTGAAAGTGCTGAACCTGTACACCCCAGTAATGGAATTTGAGGAACGAGTTTCGGTCAAGTTTATCCAAACTATACAGGTATGTCAAAGTTGTGAAGGTAGTACATATCCACTCTTCTTTTTTTGTTGTTCATAAATGTATGATTTATATTTTGTGTTTGCCATTTCTCAGACCCTTTTGAAAGACAGAGTTGATTCTCCAATGTTGCTCATGGACTCCAGGAAGATCTTCTCCATCACGTTTACATTTGCACCCTCTACCGTTGCCCTGGAGACCATCCAGATCCCCAGCAGTCTCAACCTGGACTTCCTCATTCGGATCTAAGGCAGCTGTGACTCCATGCAGGGAACCACCATTCATACCAAAGACAAGCCATTTCCCGCCTATTTACTGTCAACGATACAGGGATTTAAAGTATATTAGCTTTAATAGATAAACAGTTGTCCTGCATACATGGAAGAAAGGATATTGCTTATACTTTACCAAACACATTATAGTAAATGTAATATTTTCTACATGTATGTATTTTATTGGCACAATTTATGCTTTTTGCCATGTATAGGCACTGGGATTATATAAAATGTTACAGTATCGTTTTAAATTGAAAGGATTTTGATTCATTTGACTTCCACCCTGAGAAAAGTATTTATTAAGGTGAAGAGCTAATCTAAAGAATGTTTTACCTGAACATTTTGCAATGCTAAGCAGACCATATACAGCTTTTATACAGATCAGATACAGTTCAGGGTGAAGGGATATCCATTACATTTCGGAAATATTTGATGTTGTGGCTGATACTGAATACATACAGTGTTGCATTTATTGCCTTCTGATGAAGCCAATACATTTTGTTTGAGGAGCACTTTTACAACCGCTGGATCCAGCTAGTCTCATCGTCGGCTTCAGTATTTGTGCCTTGCATTCTTAGCCAATTCCTTCTTAATGGTTCTCTAATGCACTGCCACCTTTATAATGTATGACTACAGTTGAATAAAAGATCATTAAATCTATTTGTTTGAGTAGATTGGGCTAATGTACAGCTGACTACATCTACAGCTTTCTAATGAGTCTCTGAGCAATCGCTTAGCGACTGACAACAAACTTGCTGAGGTATGTATCCTGTTCCTTTTGTTGTCTGAGTCCTTGTTCAAACGATCACACCCACAATGTCAAGCAGCTGTCACAAGACTACTGGGCGGTAGAGGAAGTCAAAGTCCAGCGCACAGGTGAGCGAGGCGTAAAAGTTGGACGGCATTCCCACAAGCAGGGCGAAAGTAAACAGGGACGGCATGACAACGAAAGCAGTACAGTATCGCACTTTGAAATAAACGTTTACGTGGTTAAAGGAATAAATATGATCAAACATGGCTCTGTCGGAACTATATACCGAGGTAAGAACGACGGGGTAATTTAGTTAATCTGTGTTACCTTTTGTCTTAAAAAGTTTACAGTATAACTGCTCAACTCACAGGGGGTTTGCCATAGAGAACATCATGTCAAATCTTGGTTTTCGTCTGGCCCAGTACAAAAGCTTAAATGTATGACAGGATTAAATGTGTAGTGGAATGGTTTTCAGCAGTCAAGCACACAGCCTAATTAACTTTTTATCATTTGATCTTTCAGTACAATAGAGTGTGGATTCCCGATGACCAGGATGTCTGGAAATCTGCAGAAATTCGCAAAGACTTCAAATATGGCGATGATACACTACATCTCCTACTTGAAGATGGCACAGTAAGTAGTCTAACTTGTTTTTATGCCTCACGTTCAATGTCCAACAACATACGCCAGCAGTATCACCAATTCAAGCCTTATAACTTTGTATACAAATATGGCTACTTTAAGAATGTCTGGAATTACTCAACCAGGGCATTCGTCAGCCTACAACACAACCCTAGGTGAAATGCAGTAACTGGAGAAAACAGCTGACTCGTTTTCATACTTTTGTACTTGACAGGTGCTGCTCTACCCCTTGGACTCTGCGACCCCTCAGCTACCTCACCTTCGCAATCCTGACATCTTGGTGGGAGAGAACGACCTCACAGCTCTCAGCTACCTCCACGAGCCTGCTGTCCTCCACAACCTCAAAGTGCGCTTTGTGGATTCAAAAATCATCTACACCTACTGTGGTAATGCAAAATAAATAAATAACTGAACTCTGAAATGTATAAATAAACATGAAAGGATGAAAATTTGTTGTTGCAGAGTTATAGTTTAAGCTGTCCTTTTTTTTAGGTATTATCCTAGTGGCTGTCAATCCTTACAAACAGCTACACATTTATGGAGATGCAGTCATTCATGCCTACTCTGGCCAGAACATGGGGGACATGGACCCTCACATATTCGCAGTGGCTGAGGAAGCTTACAAACAGATGGCAAGGTAACATTTGTAATGAGCTGCAACTTTATGTCTGACTACAGAACAATAAAATATGTAACCAGAAACAATTAATTTTCAAGAAACAACAAGAACCAGTCGATCATAGTCAGCGGAGAGTCTGGAGCAGGCAAGACGGTGTCTGCTAGATATGCTATGAGGTACTTTGCTGTGGTCAGCAAATCTGGCAGCAAAACACACGTGGAAGACAAGGTGTTGGCATCCAACCCAATAACAGAGGTACAGTATGTTACAGTATGGTACAGTATGTTACAGTATTTTACAGTATGTTACAGTATGGTACAGTATGTTACAGCATAGTACAGTATGTTACAGTATGTTACAGTATAGTACAGTATAGTACAGTATGGTACAGTATGTTACAGTATAGTACAGTATGTTACAGTATGGTACAGTATGTTACAGTATAGTACAGTATGTTACAGCATGGTACAGTATGTTACAGTATGGTACAGTATGTTACAGTATAGTACAGTATGTTACAGCATGGTACAGTATGTTACAGTATGTTACAGTATGTTTGAAATCAGACTTGCAAGTGTGTACTCATATCTCGGCCCCACTGTCAGGCCATAGGAAATGCAAAGACAACAAGGAATGACAACAGCAGTCGGTTTGGGAAATACACTGAGATCAGCTTCGACAGGAGGTACCAGATTATTGGAGCCAATATGAGGACATATCTTCTAGAGAAATCCAGAGTGGTTTTTCAGGTCTTTCATAATTTTACTTCATTTCATCATTTTATTTATTGTTTATGGCGTACATCATCTGGGTTTCACTTTCAATACTTGAGTTGTGCTACTGTTTCTCTGTTCTGAGCGATGCAACGTTTGCTCCACAGTCAGAGAGAGAGAGGAACTATCACATATTCTACCAGATGTGTGCCTGTGCTGATCATCCAGAGTTCAAGAGTTTGAGACTGTGTGAGTAGAGTCTTTCATTATCACAGCACAAAACTGTAGATCAAAAATGAAATCTCAATTTCGGCACCTTACATATAGTAATAAAACAGGTGGTGTTTTCTGGACTGTTGTGTGTGTTTAGTGAGTGCAGATAAATTCAAGTACACCAGTATGGGTGGGGAGATTGAGATTGACGGTGTGGATGACAGAAAAGACATGGCAGAAACACGCACAACCTTTAACCTTCTAGGTAAGAGTCACATCCCTTCATATTAACAGACCATCCACGGTCATATGTTCACCAGCATACAGTACCAACTTATTATATCTTCTTGTTGTTCAATGTCATCTTTTAGGTCTAAATGAAGACTTTCAGTCCGACATTTTCAAGGTCCTAGCGGGAATCCTTCACTTAGGAAACGTTGAAATAAGACATGTTGGTGGTGACCGATCCTCAATTAGCGTGAGTTAGAACCAAACCTCTGATGCCTTTCCGAATATGTACATAGCGACAACGGCACTTTTTTAAACCCTGTCTCTCCCCGGCCCACAGTCCAGTGATCCACATCTGGCTGCGTTCTGTGAGCTGCTGAGTGTGAAATCAGAGGGAGTGTGTCGTTGGCTGTGCCATCGAAGGATGGTCATGGTGGCAGAGACGGTGGTGAAACCAGTCCCAAAAGAGAGGGCGGTCAATGCCCGGGATGCCCTGGCCAAGCAGATCTATGCCCACTTGTTTGATTGTGTCATCAGCAAGATCAACGCTGCCCTGCAGGTCCCAGGCAAGCAGCACACCTTCATAGGAGTGCTGGATATCTACGGGTAACGTATAAACATGGCCGTCTGTTTCGTTTTACTGTGTGTGATACTTCAGTTACAATGTATGTCATTTTCATGCTCATTCTTTTTTGTACCCCTCAGCTTTGAAACCTTTGAGATAAACAGCTTTGAGCAGTTTTGTATCAACTATGCCAATGAGAAACTTCAGCAGCAGTTTAACTTGGTATGCAACATTTCCTGTTTGGCTTAAGTACTGTACTGCTTGGCCTACATCATATGGTTGAATGGCTAAACTAAATGATTTTTTTTTCTTTCTTTTTTTTAGCATGTCTTTAAACTGGAGCAAGAGGAGTACATGAAAGAGGACATCCCATGGACATTAATAGATTTCTATGACAACCAGCCTGTCATTGACCTGATCGAAGCCAAAATGGGAATCCTGGATCTTCTTGATGAAGAATGCCTGGTAAAGAGCTTTCAGTTTCGCCTAGATACATCTCTGAAGGGTGGAATTGTATTTTGTATGCAGGTTTTCTTGTCCCTGATCTTTCAATACTCATTATGTTTGTATTCTCTTCAGTTTCCCCAGGGAACAGATCAGAACTGGCTACAAAAGCTGTACAACTACCTAAAAGAAAACCCTTTTTTCGAAAAGCCAAGGTTATCAAATGAGGCTTTTGTGATTCAACACTTTGCAGACAAGGTGCAGTCTCTGGCTCTTTGGAGAGCCATATATAACCCGAGGGTCATCTCTCTATCTCTCTTGGTGTTCCCTGGAGAATGACAGATGTCAGATATTTAACATTCTCATTACTGCGTGTCCATGATGCGATATAGCGAGGTTTGAAAAGTGTGCTGCTTTTACAGGTGGAGTATCAGTGTAAAGGTTTTCTGGAGAAGAACAGAGACATGCTGTACGAGGAACTCATTGATACCCTGAGAACCAGCACGGTAATGCCAAGCATGACGTATGTGTCACATATTTAATTTATAAATGACACATCTAAAACGTTTTGAACTCTTTCGATGTGTTTCCTCTACGGTTCATTTGAATTCAGTTTCCGCTACTGGCCAACTTTTTCCACGAGGACGAGAAAAGCGTTGCGGGTATGAAAGGCATCAAAGTGAGGCCAGCCCGACCTGGGGTAAAGCCAGCCAACAAGCAGTTCAGAACCACAGTAGGAGATAAGGTACCAGTGTTTGCTCTGCGTCGAAGAGATTAGGAAGTGTCACCTTCCCTGACCATATTAGGTTTGTTGTGCTGTGTGTAACGGGCCCCGCCATGTTTGTTTTACCTCACCTTATCTTCATGTTATCCCTGTTGCAGTTCAGGGATTCCCTCTACCTGCTGATGGAGACCCTCAACGCCACCACACCTCACTATGTGCGCTGCATCAAGCCCAACGAGGAGAAGATTCAGTTTGAGTGAGTGGACAACATTGGTGCTCTACCAGGAAGTCTTTAAGTAGTATACGATGCATGAGTTATCAAGGGAGTCAGGTGGCTGAGCGGTTAGGGAATCGGGCTAGTAATCAGAAGGTTGCTGGTTCGATTCCGGCCCGTGCGAAATTACGTTGTGTCCTTGGACAAGGCACTTCACCCTACTTACTGAAAGTCGCTCTGGATAAGAGTGTCTGCTAAATGACTAAATGTAATGCCATGTCATAAAGGAAACATCTCATGTGCCTTGTCAGATATGACTCCAAAAGGGTGGTGCAACAGCTCCGGGCCTGTGGAGTCCTTGAGACCATTCACATCAGTGCACAAAGCTATCCCTCCAGGTGAGCCTTCATTTGAGCTTCGTTTCTCACCTCACCTTACTTTACACGTGTAAGCTTGTGTTCTCTAACCTGCTATGGGTTCACAGGTGGACCTATATTGAGTTCTACAGCCGGTACAGTATACTGATGACCCAGCAAGAGGCAGGCCTCAATGACAAGAAACAGACTTGCACGACAGTTCTGCAGAGGTTAATTCAGGTCAGTAAAAGAAAACATAGCACACTACACCATATCTCACTGTTGCTCATTTTTCTCCTTCTTTCCGTCAACGTTGTATTGTACAGATCTTTAGCATACACAGTACAACTCTGGGGTAATTCAAATATAATAGACCAGACCATGCAGTGATAAAATATCCAGAGAGTAAAAGCGCTAGTTTCACAGAAGGAATATAATAAATTTATTCATTTTATGATCTTATTTCTTTATGATCTTGTATTCTTTCGGCTTCATGTCTAATGTGATCCCAAATGCGACCTCCAGGACTCCAACCAGTACAAGTTTGGTCGGACCAAAATCTTCTTCCGAGCAGGCCAGGTGGCCTACCTGGAGAAGCTCCGTCTGGACCGGTTGCGAGGGTCCTGCGTTACGATCCAGAAACACGTCCGAGCCTGGATTCAGAGGAGGAAGTATCAACGCATGAGGCTCGCTGCCATAACCATCCAACTTTACATCCGTGGCCAGAAAACGATCCGGTGGGAGAGGATCTGCACATCATCACATCCTAAATTCATATTTTCTAACTGGCATTGAGCATCACTTGTGATTCACAGAATATTGTAAATTGTTTTGAATAATTGTGATTTATTATATCTATATCTTCACTCAAGAAAAACAGTGAGTGCTGCTGCGTTGAAGCAGGGCTGGGCAGCGCTGGTCATTCAGAGGCGATGGAGAGGATACCGGATGCGGAGGATATACTATGTAGTCCAGCTGGCAACTGTTACCATACAAGCCTTTACACGAGGATGGACTGCCCGCAAACGCTTCAGAAAGGTGTTTTTATTTGATCAAAACTGTTGTATAAAAATATAATATAAATACAATTTTGATAATATTGGGAGCAGAATTGTTTATCAATGCATGCTATTGTGTGGACTTTGACCTCAGATGGTGGCTGAGCAAAAAGCCATGATACTACAGAAATATGCGAGAGCGTGGCTCGCTCGACGGCGGTTCCAGACCATGCGTAGGCTGGTGATGAATGTCCAGCTCTCCTTCAGGGTTCAGCAGCTGAGAAAGAAGGTCGAGGAGAAGGTGAGATCATCCCCAATATTCGTTCGTTTTGAAACGTATCAAGCAAATGTTGTTAAGTTCCTGTGTCGTCAGGGTCAGGTGATTCCCCTGTCATAAGAATTTGTGTTTTTAGACCAAAGAGAATAATGGGCTACTGGAGAGGCTGACAGGCCTGTCTACTGCACATGCCCACGGTGTCGACAAGCTGCAGAGTCTACAGACCCAGCTGAGCAAATCAGCCAATGAAAGGAAGGTCCTCGAGGAACGAGAGAAGAAGAACAAGGAAGATGCCAGTCAGGTATGCCTAGTCTCATATTCCACATTACGGCTGTGTCACGATTATCAGAACATTACATCCTTGTTTTTATTCTGTCTCTTTCAGGCTATAGCCCAGCTTCAGAGAGAAATGGACAAGCTGATCCAGGAAAAGGAAACCCTGGAGAAGAAGCATGTTGAATCTGGCCAAGAACTGAAAGACAGCTTGGATCGAATAAAGACAACTCTTCAGGAAGATATGGAAAAAGAAGAAAGACTAAGAAAGTAAGGATTTTGGAACTTGAGGAAGTACTCAAGGAGGTCCAACCACACGCTGTTCGCTAATCGTTTCCCTTGTCAGGATCGCAGAGAACAACATAGAGATCCAGAGAGAGGACCACGAGAAAGAGGTGGAGGTTCTGAAGGAGGAGATAAGAAAACTGAAAGAGGAGAGGAACCGTCTTCAGAGACAGTTAGAGGAGGGCGGTGGGGCCAACACGGACCTGCAGCAACAGGTCGTCCAGCTCTCCAAGCATGTCAAGGTCATACCCGAGTTACGGAAAGAGATTCATAACCTGCAGTCCCAAAGGAATGAACTGGATAAAAAGATGAAAGACCGATCAGAACAAACACGAGGTAGCTAAAACACAATATTTTGAATAACTTTCAAACGTTAACACTGATCTGCCAAATATGTGATGTGTACTTGTTTCCTGTTTCCTGTAGCCAAGGTGAGTGTGATTACAAGACAGCTGCTTGGAGGGATTGTGGAAGAAGAAGTGCTCTTAAGGTGAGATCATATCAGTTTGATGATCCTAATACTGTGTGTATCCAGAAATACCTTAGATTACATAGAGTAATATAATGTTATATATGCGAGGTTTGATAAAGGTGTTGGATTTAGGTCAGCTGGAAACACGTATCTAAGACTTCTTCAGAAGGTTGTTTTTTGTTCAAATTACATTAAGGCCCAAAAATTACTGCAGATTGGGATAATGTGTTTCAACTAAAAAACTCTTTTAAAAGGATGACACAAGATGACCCAGATCAGCCATACGAAGTCGAGGATCTTCTCACTGCTTTTGATGGACTGCAAAAAGCGACCAGGTCTGAAGATATTTTCTTGCCGACAGACCGGTCTGATCCAGTTGTTACTTCCATGTGGATGGTTCCTTAAGGTTCCTGATCTTGCAGGGTGCTGGATACCCACCACAAACAGCAGAGGGAGGGCTACGACAGTCAGCTTGAGAGTCTGCAGTTCAAGGTGGAGCATGTACAGAACGAGAACAACCAGCTCCAGAAACTTTTCAATGAGAAGAGCAACACCACTGATAGCATTCGCCAAGAAGTGGCCAGGCTGAACACTGAAAACATGGTATGGAGAAACGAGGCAGTGTACAGAGGGTTAGACTAGTGGGACGTGTACTTTTGTTTTCTAACTCCTCTGATACACAGGTACTGCCTGAGCTGAAGCAGCAGGTGTCAGAGCTACAGAGACAGAAGCAGGAACTGGAAGTCCATATGGAGGAGCAGACCAATGAGCTGACAGGTACCCACTGTCTTCTTCATCAGTTCCCCCGTGTATCCAGCACAACTTGATTGCATCCTAGACAAATTGCCCATCCTTCTGCTTGTGTCTTTTAGAAAAAATGGAGGAGATTTCAAGTCAGCATCAGAAGAAGATTGAAGAGGACGTCTCCCATCGCAGGTACATTTAGTCATTTAGCAGACGCTCTTATCCAGAGCGACTTACAGTAAGTACAGGGACTTTCCCCCCTGAGGCAAGTAGGGTGAAGTGCCTTGCCCAAGGACACAACGTAATTTCGCATGTCCAGGAATCAAAGCGGCTTCCAAGTCGTTCTGGGACAGATGTTACCTAACGTGTTTCTTGTGAAGGCTGGTGGAGCTAAAGGCTGTGGAGTTAGAGCAGGAGAAGAAGGAGCTGGAAAGGAACGTGGAGGAACTTGATGAGGAGAACGAGCAACTGAAAAGACGGCATCAGGCAGAGAGCGATGCTAAAGTCAGACTAAGCCAAGAGGCATCACGACTAACCGCAGAAAACATGGTAAGTGTGTGTGTGTGCGTACAGTGTGTGTGGTGTACCGTGTGCAAGTGTGTGTGTGTGTGTGTGTGTGTGTGTGTGTGTGTGTCTGTGTCTGTACAGTTCACAGACACATCTTTAATGCACAATATCATTCCAGGACTTTGAAGAACAGCTTGATATGAAGGACAGACAGATTAAGAAACTACTCAATCAAATAAAAAGCATTAAGACCTCTGATAAAGGTAACCCAAACAATCTTTACTCTCTCAGTATATTTTCTAATTAAAAGTTTATTAAAAAAATATATGAATGTGTATTCATATTTTATCTCATTCAGAAAAACACACGCCGATACCCAGTATTCCCAAAGAATACCATGGAATGTTGGAATACAATAGAGAGGATGAATCCAGACTAATCCAAAACCTAATTCTTGGTAATATTTGATGCCAGTCTGTACTTTGTTTAATTGTAATATAATTGTAATTGTAATTTGTGTAAGTTACCATTGACGTACATTCCCTGGATGGTCAGTGTTGTTCCATGTCTGGACATGTCTCTGCTTGCAGACCTGAAGCCCAGGGGGGTTGTGGTGAATATGATCCCTGGCCTGGCCGCCAACATCCTCTTCATGTGTGTGCGTCACGCCGACTACCTCAACGACGGAGCCAAGCTCAAGTCTCTCATGAATGCTGTCATAAACGGGGTCAAAAAGGTCATCACGGTAAGTTACGTGATGATCGCTGCTTACAAAGTGCTGTCTTGTGTGCAAAATGCCAAATGCATTTTCTTTTCAGGATCACCATACAGACTTTGATGTGCTGTCTTTCTGGCTCTCCAACACATACCACATGCTCAACTGTCTAAAGCAGTACAGTGGAGAGGAGGTAGGGCTTTAATCTCTTACTAAACTTCCAGCAAACTCAATGCTCTCAGAAGCATCAACAAGCATACGTAATCTGGAACTTTCCTTGTCACTTCTGCCTAAAAGGAATTCATGAAACAGAATACCGAGAAGCAGAATAAGAACTGCCTGCAGAATTTTGATCTGTCGGAACACAGACAGATTTTCAGTGACTTGGCCATCCGTATCTACCAAAAATTCATCACGGTCATAGAGAAAGCCCTTACCCCTATGATCGGTATGTAACTGACACTTGCACTTCAAACACATCACGCCCTTCTTCTTTCAGATTTGTCGATGAAAATGTGTCACCGTCTGAATTCACGTTGTGTTGACCTGACATGAGAGAGTTGCTGCTGCTTCTGTGCCCAGTGCCCGGCATGCTGGAGCATGAAAGCCTACAGGGGATCTTCAGCATGAAGCCCACTGGCTTCCGGAAGCGTTCCAACAGCGTCTACGAGGACACGGAGGCGTACACCATCTCCTCTATCCTCAAGCAGCTCAGCTTCTTCCACGTCACCATGAGCCAGCATGGCATGGAGGCTGAGCTCATCAGACAGGCCGTCAAGCAGCAGTTCTACTTGGTCGGCGCCAACACCCTCAACAACATCCTGCTCCGCAAAGACATGTGCTCCTGTAGGAAGGGCATGCAGATTAGGTGTGTGTGTGTTCGCGCATGTTGGTGTCTGTGTGTGTCTCTGTGTGTGTGTGTGTTTTTGTGTGTGTTATGTATCGCCCCCTCCCCTGTGTGCCTTAGGTGTAATATCAGCTACCTGGAGGAGTGGCTGAAGGATAAGGACATGCAGGGCTCCAGTGCCATCGACACTCTGAAGCCACTGTCTCAGGCTGCCTGGCTGCTGCAGGTCAACAAGTCCACCGAGGAAGACGCCAAGGAGATCATTGAACAGTGCACTGAACTCAACCCTCTTCAGGTACTGCTCACAGCTGGGCACTTAAGTGTTTTGTTACAAAACACTCCATGGACACGGTGAATGCATGGATGCATTTGGAATCACATAAGCCATTTTATGTTTGTTTTTTTATAGTCATAATAATATTAAAATGAAACCGGTCTTTCCAAAAGGTTATATAAAATATAACAAAACATCACATACACTTATATATATATGATATGGTCACTTATAGTTTAACCCTAACCCTCTATTGGTTTGTTACTCTGTACTAGATTGTGAAGATTCTGAACTCCTACACCCCCATCGACGATTTTGAGAAAAGGGTGGCACCGTCATTTGTTCGCAAAGTTCAGGTGAGACATTGTTCATTTAGATTTAAGTAACATAGTAGGCAGTGGACCTCTTAAGCGTACATTTACATTTATTCCTTTGTCAGACACTTGTTGCCAAAGCGACTAAACAATGTTACAGTGTACTATTTGCAAACTCATCATTTGGTACTTTTTCAGCACCATAGATGATGTGCAGTAACTCTCTCTCCTAAGTTGAATGTCTCTGATGTTCTCTCTTGGACTCAGGCGTTGCAACAGGACCGTGAAGGCTCCACACAGCTCATGCTAGACACACAGTATCGCTTCCAGGTCACCTTCCCCTTCTGCTCCTCCTCCCAAGCTCTGGAGGAGCTTCAGTTGCCTAGCAGCCTCCGACTGAACTTCCTCTCCAGGATCTAACACGGCCAGCTCTTCTGATTGGCCACAGGAACCCCAATGCTTTCAGTTATTACCTTGAATGTGGTTTGATGTAGACTGTGCCAAGTGACTGCCAAGCTGAATAAGATGATGTAATTGCTTGTGCTCTAAGTGTAGGCCGAACTTTGATTTACCACCAGCTGTAAGTGAATTAAGGTCTGCTAATGTAATGCTTGATTCAACAAAGTTCATGTGTAAACAACCACGTCACCTTTAGTACAGGTCAAAGCTTCATCGGCAAAGTTGTAGCTTTATAAAATGTTTTGACGTGCACTTTTGAGTATTTTCTTACAAATCTGAGTATATTTTAAATAAATCGTTTTAGTCTGTTATGACTTATTACACAGTTTTTGTCTGTATTATGATATTTATATTTATGTCAAACTACTTTTCAGCACATATTTTATTGATAGCATTTAAAATGCGTAGCTTTTTACTCTGGACGGTTCTATCGAGCGGCGCATGAGCAAGAATCCTCCCGTGGAAACTGAAAGAGCATCTTCTCTGACGTCATGACAGCTGCATCAGCTGTGAGGCCGACAGAAAAACCCTTTTACTGCCCATCGCTGCTTTGACAACAGAAACATATATGAGATTTCCTATTACTCCTGAAATGGCGTCACAAGATGTACAACCAAATGAGTGTCTTTCAAACCTCAAAACGGAATCGGAGACGTTGAAGATTAAGCTCGAAGATGAAAGAGCAAAACTGCATGATGTCGAACGTAAGTACACAAAAATCAGGGCCTGATTCACCATCTAATCCAAAATAGCAAATACATAAATTATAAATAAATTCAACGATCCTACAGTTTCACGGTACAATACGAAAAAGACATATGTGCTAATTTGTAATTTAGCTATTCAACATTCATGAGGTCGCCACAAGTTCTTTATTTTGTACTATAGCACTGACACTATAGAGATGTTTACCTCCCTGCGCTTTCATAACTTCTGTCCGTAGGTAGGCTACTCTATCAGAAGTGCATTCATATATTTAATATATTGGTAACATGCTTTCTAAAATAGCCTGTGATCCTATGGTTGTGATTCGACGCTAGCTTTCGCTATTTCGGTTTAATAATGTGGTTTGTAGCCTATATCCAGTTATGTGGACGTTACATTCGACCTTGTTAAGATTAAAATGACTAACTCAACATCAACAAATCCTCTGTAATTCTCTGCTACGAGAAATGGCGGAATTATATTGCAAGCGGCGCATTTGATGATCATCTATTTATATCGCCCCTGCATTAGTACATCAAGTGGCTGATAAGTTAGAAGGATTGGGACAGTTTGTGATGAAGACCAGGCGCACTCTGAAGGGGCACGGCAACAAGGTTCTTTGCATGGATTGGTGTAAGGACAAGCGGAGGATCGTGAGCTCTTCACAGGTAAAAATCTAAAATTCTGTTTAGAAATTCTGAGTGCGCCCCTCCTTGAAACCACATCCAACTGTGTCACATGATGCACATATCACCCCTGTCCTTGGTGCTGAAATCGTATTAAGAATTAAAAATCGAGGAACACTCATTTGGCCAGTGTACTATTGTTTACAAAATAACAGGTGCATGTACAACAGTTTTTTTTTAAAGAAACATGTCTGCCTTTTCAGGATGGAAAAGTAATTGTGTGGGATGCCTTCACAACTAACAAGGTATTTAAGATCTATGTCCGTTTGAAAATGTAATATGAAACCCTGACGAAGAACAAATAGTGAATGTTTGTGTTTTCCTGCCATCTTATAGGAACATGCTGTGACGATGCCGTGTACCTGGGTGATGGCCTGCGCGTACGCTCCCTCGGGCTGTGCTGTGGCCTGTGGGTGAGTCTTCCATTTGCGAAGCCTCAAACAATACCTAGCACATCATGGAAAAGTCCGTTAACGACCATGTTGCCAAACGTCCTGAATGTTAAAAGGATCTTTATGGTTTGCTCTGTCTCAGGGGGCTGGATAACAAATGCTCAGTGTATCCTCTGTCTCTGGACAAGAATGAGAATCTCGCAGCGAAAAAGAAGTCTGTGGCCATGCACACAAACTATCTTTCTGCCTGTAGCTTCACCAATTCGGATATGCAGGTGAGAAAAGCTCTGTTCAATTGCTTATCACACTGCAGTTGTATTGATACAAACCATTGTGATGTGTCCTAAAACTGTCAACTCAACTCAACATTTTATTTGTAATCGTTTTTTGGCTTTCGACCAGTAATGGGAAAGCGCTTCTCTTGGGAATGTACAGTACAGTATCTCTGAGGAATGACTAATACGCATTTTAATAATTCACAACTTTCAACAGTGTGTTTTAGTGTGGTTGGTCACATGCTTTCGTCTCAACCGAGTCAAACCATTAAAAGTCCGTCTCAGGATATGACTACCATGACTTTGCTTCAGCCATAAGTGTATATGACCCTTAGACACTATGTGTTGTAGATCCTTACATCGAGTGGAGATGGAACATGTGCATTATGGGATGTTGAGAGCGGGCAGCTGTTGCAGAGTTTCCATGGACACGCTGCAGATGTGCTGTGCTTGGACTTGGCCCCTTCTGAGACGGGAAACACCTTCGTGTCAGGGGTAAGAGGTTTTCCCTATAAGTTATTTTTCTCACCCAGTGATCTATTTCGTGTTTTTGTGTTTTGGGAATGTAAGTCGAAGGCCCTTGAGTTGAACTCTGACCTTCTTGTAATGCAGGGTTGTGATAAGAAGGCCAATGTTTGGGACATGCGCTCAGGACAGTGCATCCAGTCCTTTGAAACCCACGAGTCCGACATCAATAGTGTCAGGTAAGGTTGTCCAACAGCTTCACTGATGAGCAAAAAAACGAATGTGAGATATATATGTGTTATATATATTTATAAAAGGAGATGTATAACGATATATCATCTTTGTTTGGCTTCAGGTACTATCCCAGCGGAGATGCCTTTGCGTCGGGTTCAGATGATTCTACGGTAAGTCGTGTACCGTTCTCATCTGGTCTGTAGCTGAGTCAGTCGTTATGCTGCTTCAAGGATACCAGGCTCATTAGAGAGATCCACAGACTGAACCAGCTTGTCTATTACAGTGTCGGCTGTATGACCTGAGGGCAGATCGAGAAGTGGCCATTTACTCCAAAGAGAGCATCATATTTGGTGCCTCCAGCGTCGATTTCTCTCTCAGTGGTAAGACATGAAAATCTTTCTGCACAGAAGCCTTTCATTCGTTTGCACATAAAACACTATCGCTCCTGATTCGTGAAAGGCTTCATTGGAGATAAATATATGATCAAAATATGTTAATGTTTTTCCTACAATGCATTCATTGTGTTTTTTTTCCCCAGGTCGGTTACTTTTCTGTGGCTACAACGATTACACCATCAACGTATGGGATGTTTTGAAGGGGACAAGAGTGTCTATTCTGTTTGGACACGAGAATCGTGTGAGCACTCTGCGTGTGTCCCCAGATGGAACAGCCTTCTGTTCTGGCTCCTGGGACCACACCCTGAGGGTGAGGCATCATGTGACCTGAGGCACTCACCTGAGCACATCACATCACCTGAGGCACATCACGTGACCTGAGGCACATCACATCACCTGAGGCACATCACATCACCTGAGGCACATCACGTGACCTGAGGCACATCACATCACCTGAGGCACATCATGTAACCTGAGGCACATCACATCACCTGAGGCACATCATGTGACCTGAGGCACATCACATCACCTGAGGCACATCACATCACCTGAGGCACATCATGTGACCTGAGGCACATCATGTGACCTGAGGCACATCACATCACCTGAGGCACATCATGTGACCTGAGGCACATCACATCACCTGAGGCACATCATGTGACCTGAGGCACATCATGTGACCTGTGGCACATCATGTGACCTGAGGCACATCACATCACCTGAGGCACATCATGTGACCTTATACAAATGTACTGGTTTTGGAGCAATGGCAATTAACCTTTGTCATTACATTGCAGATCTGGGCCTGAAGATGGAGATGAAGACAGTGAAAGAGAAACAGTCAGCTGAAAGAGATGGATCCTCTGCCTCAGTACAATCATAGATATGTGTTTAGGTGTCATGACGACGGAGGCTCCGTATTCCACGTGATACAAGTTCAATATATCATATACAAATGCATATCAGATAAACGACTTCATAGCATTGGGGACTATCATTTTTATTGTGATTAATTTACAAAGTGGAAAATATTTAGAAGCATTGAAAATGTTGAAGGAAACTTTATTGGCTGATTAGATACATACTGTACATGGACGCTTTGCTCAGATTGTTTTAATCTGTTTGATAAACAAAAGCGTACATGACGATGTAGAAATGTGCAAAAATGCGTAGAGACTGTTTGTTGAATGTTCTGGTCTCAATATATCATTATTTAGTAAAGCTCTGCTGACATACCAGAGATAGAGAAGAAACCACCTAGAAGACAAGTTTGTCTCACTTTATGTCACTTTATCTTCCTAATGATTTTGTGTTGTACTTTTTTATGTTTTCTTCCCGTATTCCACTTCTACTGTGAATTTACGTTTTCTGTTACTTGAGAGATCCTGGCCTACACGGTAGACGAATTCCTGATGTTTATCAGCACTCAAATAAAAACAATCCACCTATTAGAATGAAGACTAATTATGTTCGTGCCATTGGTGTATTAATCATAATTTTAATTCTTGTTGCAATTATTTTACTTTAGTTAAATGTATATAGCTACAGTTGCTAAAATAAAGAAACATTTACCAAAATCACAAAAACATAATAAACTCACTTTGGAATATGAATCTACTATTTTGTCATTACTAAATATAAAAATAAATTGAGGGATTGTGTATTTATTGATATAGTAACGTTGCTGATGTTTGAGTGCTGTTATTGTAGGCTTGATCGAGAACATTGTAAACAAGATTCCTGTTCGTATATATAAAGTTTTCCAGATAGAACAGGAAGTGACGCAATAGAAAACGCCGAATCAAAACAATGGCCGACTATGTGCCTGTTTATGTGAACATTTATGCCACTCATCTCCGTAGTGATAATTGCCTGCGTTGTTTGAAACACGTTGGGTACTGTCGGCAAATGGATCATTAAGTCTCCTTTTACAAGCAATTCCTAGGTTTTCAGGCCTCCTTTGAGCACCGCAATGAGTGATGTTGTTGAGAAGACACTGACAGCTCTCCCGAGTCTCCTGTCACTAGACTCTCAATCAGGGTCTGGGAAACTTTCATCCACCTCAAAATTAGGAAATCTCATCAGAGGCATCACTGAGCTGACATCTAAACATGTGAGTTACATACCAGTTAAACACATACATATTAGATGTATATGTACCTGTTTTACAACACTGGGTATTGCTAGCCAGTTTAATTTATGCAACCCGCAACGTTAGCAGGCTAGCTATCTAAGCTAATGACTAAAGACTGTATTTTGTTTTCTAAAGGAAGAGGAGAAGCTTATCAGCCGTGAACTGGTCGCAATCAAAGAGCAAGTTTCCTCCCCCAACACCACTATGGTAAGTTTCAAGTTTCAAGGCTGAAACAGGGCTTCTCTTTGTACATTATCAGTAGCCAAATATTTTCTGATTGTAATTATGTTATTATCCTCGATCAGAGGCAGATGAAGGAGATTATGGTGAGAGCCATTTACTGTGAAATGCTTGGCTACGAGGCATCCTTCACCTACATTCATGCCATCAAGTTGGCTCAACAAGGCAGTGTTCTTGAGAAGAGAGTGGGTATGTTCCTTTTAAAAGTGCTGCATGATACTTGATATTTGTACACAAAGAGTCTGTGAGAGATTCTTATGAATGATATCTTGGTGTTTTAGGTTACCTCGGTGTGTCCTTGTTTCTTAATGAAAGCCACGAGTTGCTGCTTCTCCTTGTCAACACAGTTTTAAAGGTAACACTTCAACTGAGATCTCTGCCTTATATTTTATCGAGGAGAGTGTGTATGGTTAAATCTGAAATGTAATTGGTCTTTTTCAGGATCTTCAAAGCACAAACCTTATTGAGGTGTGTATGGCTTTAACTGTCGTCAGTCAGATGTTCCCCAAAGATATGATACCTGCAATTCTGCCTCTAGTGGAGGAGAAGCTGACACACCCAAAGTAAGCATTGCAACGTAGATCTTCACATGATTGTTTGCTTGAGTTATATTAGCCCTGTACTTGTTATTGATTGTCAATGTTTACAGGGAAATAATTCGGAGGAAGGCAGTTCTTGCACTGTACAAGTTCTACTTGATTGCGCCTAACCAGGTTCAACACATTCACAGCAAGTTCAGAAAAGCTCTGTGTGACAAGGATCCTGGAGTTATGACAGCTTCTTTACACATTTACCTACTCATGATAAAGGTACCCCCCCTGCTAAATAACACTACTTAGATGTGCAAGTGTATGTCAAGTGTTTTGGTCAGTTAGTATAAAGCTGCCAAAGATGATTTCACTATTCAGTTTTTGTTTGCTGCACAAGCACATCTTATGCTGCCATCGACTGTCGTCAAGGTAACATGCTGTGTTCTGACCTCACAGGAGAGCCCCGACAATTACAAAGACTTGACAGGAAGCTTTGTGACCATCCTGAAACAGGTGGTGGGGGGGAAACTCCCCATGGATTTTAACTACCACAGTGTACCAGCTCCCTGGCTGCAGATCCAGCTGCTCAAAATACTGTCTCTCCTGGGCAAAGAAGACCCGAGGTACCTGTAGTGACCAGTCATTCCCCCCCTTTCTATGTTAACATTAACACATTACATGTTCTGGAGTAAAGTGTCTAGTCTCTGTAAAGTGTTTTTCAGTTGAATGTTCATGTTTCTGACAGCACGAGCGAGATTATGTATGATGTACTTGACGAGTGCTTACGCAGAGCAGAGATGAACCACAATATCACTTATGGTACGTCATATATATTTTTTACAACGTACATAGAACTATGACACAAATTAAATGGCTGCACACTGGTCCTTAAATTCATATTTACAATTTTCAACAGCAATATTATACGAGTGTGTGAGGGCTATTTACACAATTCATCCCAAATCTGAGCTCTTGGAGAAAGCTGTGAAATGCATTGGGAATTTTGTTCTATCTCCTAAGATAAACCTCAAATATCTGGGTAAGACCCTTTTGAATGACATTTTTCAATCAATCTTCCATTTTCATTAGACAAAGCAACTTACAGTTACATGTTTGGTATTTCAGGACTGAAGGCCCTGACGTTTGTGGTGCAGCAGGATGCCAAGCTGGCACTGCAGCATCAGGTGACCATCATCGAGTGTCTGGATCACTCGGACCTCATGATCAAGCGCGAGGTGAGACATGGCCCTTTACGACGCTCGTGATCCCGCCCGTTTGTTCATGTGCTAATGTGTCAATGTCTCTGTCCCCCCTTCAGACCCTGGAGTTACTCTTCAGGATAACCAACGGCCAGAATGTGACCGTCATTGTGGAGAAGATGCTGGAATTTCTCAGGTTTAGTAACGACGACTACAGCACGATCGACCTGGTGGGGAAAGTGGCAGAAGTGGCAGAAAAATATCCTTTTGTTATCGTTTTTATTCCTGTTTAGATATTGATCATTGTAATGATTCTGGCTGTATTTGTACGTGCCGTTGGTGTTTCTGTTCATTGACTGTGGAGAGTTTGTTCCTATCAACCTCTCTGTACATATGCTCCAGATAATGGGTGGTTCATTCAGACCATGAATGCAGTGTTTTCCCTGGGGGGAGACACAATGCAGGCTGATATTCCAAACAACTTCCTCAGACTCCTCTCTGAGGGTAAGATCATACACATACTCCAGACCTTGCACTCCCTCAACAGTGGCATGTAATGGCTTTTGAGGCCACAGCTGTTTGAAAAGCTCGTTAACGTGGCCCTGATTGATTTTGTTACTGTCGGTGTCCGGCGCAGGCTTCGACAGCGAGGAGGAGGACAGGCACCTGAGGCTGTTTGCTGTGGACTCGTATGTGCTCCTGCTACAGGAGGATCCAGCCAAGCTGCCACAGAGATTCCTGCAGGTCATCAGCTGGGTAAGGACAGAACGCCAAGAACTGGATTGTCTCTCAAAAAAAGTTACAAAACAAGATTTACTCTTTAGTTTTTTCATTAAATGGATATAATATAAATGTTTTCTGAGGCAATGCATGGAGGTAAAACATATTGTTTTGTTTTTTCTTATGAAAAATATATGACATCCCCCATGTCTCTCTCTCTTAGGTCCTTGGTGAATACTCCCACCTGAGAGACGGCCTGGAGGCCACCACTGTCACCCGCCTCCTGGCCAGGCTGCTGGATCTAAACCACACCAGCAGCGAGACCAAGAGCTGGGTCCTGACAGCCATGATGAAGCTGTGTGAGGGCCCTGCCTGCGCTGCCCTGGTCCAGCAGGTGTGCGACAGGTACACCGGCTCTCTGGACACCGTGCTGAGGCAGAAGGCCCAGGAGCTGCAGCACCTCAGCCAGGACGCAGAGCTGAGGAGCAGAGTAATGACGCGCCGTGGCACCCTGGAGCCCCTGGAGGTAAGAGACACAACAGCACAGTCTGTGAGGGGACAGCACACCCGCTCTATAGGAGTGGTTCCCAACCCTGGTCCTCAGGGCACCTTGTCCTGCATGTTTTAGATGTTTCCCTGCTCCGACACACCTGATTCAAATGAATGGTCATAAGCAGAGCTGGATAACGACCCATTCATTTGAATCAGCTGTTTTGGAGCAGGGAAACATCTAAAACCATGCAGGACAGGTGTTCCCTGAGGACCAGGGTTGGGAACCGCTGCTCTACAGGAGAACGCCTGCTAACGTGATGCGTCCTGACGTTGCTCAGGTGGACTCCTCCCTGTCGTTTCTGGACGGCTTTGTCTCTGAGGCCCTCGCTGCTGGAGCTGCTCCGTACAAACCTCCCCACCAGAGACAAGAGGAGCTTTCCCAGGAGAAAGGTAAGACCCCCCCCCACAGACACCTCCTCTCCTCCTGTCACCACGATGACGTCATCGTCCGTCCTGATGTTCTTCTCTCTCAGCCCTGAGCCTGGAGCCCTACGGCCTGTCCCTGCCTGTCAGTCTGTCCTCCTGTTGCATCACCGACAGACAGTCTCCCACTCTCCTGTCCGTGAGCTCAGGTGTCTCAGGGAACAGCACCGATCCCTCACAGAGAGCAGCGTACGTTCAACATCCGTTCAGACATTTTTTGTCTGGTAGTGAATTGTGTTTTACTGGATGATTTAGAGCGGTGGTCTTCAACTCTGGTGCTCAGGGCCCACTGTCCTGTATATTCGATATCCAACACACCTGATTCACACATCAGGTGTGTTCGATCTTGGAAACATTTAAAACATAGTGGGAAGTGCTCTTAAAGGACCAGGGTTGAAGACCCCTGATTTTAGAGATTCAGTGTGGAACCAAGACTGGCATTCCAGTGTTTTATCGTTTTTTCCAGCCCCACCACCCTGAAACTGGACGGTGTGAAGAGAGTGTGGGGCAAGCAGGGCTATCTGTCCCAGAAGGAGGTGGTGGAGGAAGCAGCCCAGGTGGAAGGTCCCAGCCCCCTCCTCTCCTCCAGCCAGCATGGGAGCGTTGACAGCTCCCAGACACAGACACCCACCCCTGAGCCCGACCTCCAGAGGCAGCAACTCGCCTCGGCTCTCTTCGTTGGCCTGGGGGCACAAAACGCTGTGTGTCTGGTACAGTCATCTCAAATATGATTGGATGTTTACTCCAAGTAGAGACGGTTTGAATTGTGGGTTTTTCATCATCGGTTTTGGCCCAAACAGATGGGGAAGACGGAAGCAGCAGCGTCTCAGAGGTTCAGGAGGAAACCCAGAGGACCAGGATCCTCGTCAGGGTCCGTTGAGAGCTCCTCTTTCTCCTCTCACAGCCTGCTGGGCAACGACCTCCTGGACTCAACCAACATCCCCTCGGATGGGGTAGTTTCCACACATAACACCGAACGCACGCCAGACCCGACCGCCACAAACGGGCACCTGTGATCCGGAGGAGACGCCGCCCCCAGGTGAGACCGCGGCCCACGTCCTGCCCCTCACCGTCGCCATGGAGACTGTGGAGCCAGCCACACACACAGACCCAGAGAGACCCAGGAAACTCCTGCCTAAGCTCTCACCTGCCGGCCGAGCTCTCCGGGACGGCCCACTCCGACATCACCCCCCCTGTGCTCGAACCAAAGCCTGGCGCTCTCAGCCTGTACCGTCTCCACAGAGGACACCTTCCTGCTCGTCCTCTTCGTCTCCAACTCCTCGGACTCGGACGTCCAACACCTGCTACTGCAGCTCACGTGTACAGAACTGGAGGTAGAGCTACGGTCCAACAGTAGACTGCTTTAATAGAAATAGAGCCAGTTTATACATGATGTTGTTGTACTCCCCCCCCCCACCCCAGGTCTCCTGCCTGTCAGAGGGCGCCCCAGGAGAGCTGGCCGGCCACAGTGTTGCAGTATACAAGTACTCCCTGGTGATGAAGACACCCTCTCCTCAGGTAGAGCTGGCTGGTGTGGTGTCCTACGAGATGCCTCTTGGAGAACCACAGGCAGTACAGTTTTCACACCGACTCTGCCTGACTGACTTTATCAGGTACACTACTGTCTATAAACTATCTAGCTGTACACTATCTGCCGGTACACCTTGTGTCTAGGCGCTGGTGTATCTGTCAGTATATTAGCTGTCCCAGTAGGAACAGATACACTATCTCTCTATACGCTATATCTGTCTGCCTTGTTTGGTACCGTTTGGCTGTTTACAAATGGTGTGCCGTCCTCAGTTCATTCTCTTTACTCCCACAGGCCCCTGGCTGTGTCTACAGAAGAGTATGGGAGAATGTGGTTGTCCTACACTCACGACACGAAACAGAACTTGAAACTGGTCCAAGACGACCAGGACCCTCTCACAGCCACGCTCAACGCCCTGAAGGAGAAACTCCAGCTTCACGTGGTGGACATCATAGGTGAGCAGGCTGTTCTCGTTCTGTTCACAGCGCCGGAGAGCCTAAAGGCGTCTCTATGTAGAAGCTGTCGCTTGAAGTGGACTGATGATGATGTCGACCTTTTCCTCTGGTGTCTCAGGGTTGGAGGGGATCGTGGCTTGCCGTCTGCTTCAGGGTCAGCCTTGTCTGATGCACTGCCGTGTCCATGACAACTCCCTGGCTGTGTGGCTGCGCTCTCCTGTCCTCGAGTTGCCAGACTGTCTGCTGTATCACTATCAGAAGGCCCTGCAGGAGCGCTGAACACACACACACACACACACACCCTTTACCAGGCCCCACAGGAGCGCTGAACACACACACACAACCCACCCTCTACCATTAACACATGAAGGGGAAGATAATGTATACAGACTGGCCACGTCAAAGCAGAAACAGCAGAAGCCAATCCAGTATAAAGCAAACAATGTTTACTATTTTATATAGTTTCAAATGCAGTAGCAACATCAACATGGAAGTAGACATTTAGGTGATGTTTGTGATTTCAAGCGGAAGACGTTGCTGCTTAACTAATGCATGGGAAGCATGTACCGGAAGTGTCAGTCCGCTAATGACACTAATCAAATGTTATTTGTAACTGTCATTGGAATTAATTATTGGGACTATGTACAGTATATGAGAGAACTAAAACGGTAGTAGAACAGTTGTAATGCAAACGTTTTACTTGTTTTTGGTTTGATGTGCCTTTCAGACACTTTGTGAGAGAGTTAGGTGTTTGTCTTCCACCTCTCTAAGACACGAATAGAGAACTCCAGAATATTTCTTTTTAGATGCCTCCTTCCAGCTTGTGTCGAGTCATAAAACTGTTATGTCTTAAAGTATTATATTTAATCTGGATCCTCCTGTCCCCAAGGCGTCACACACTACTTAAGCTGAAGTTAGACTGGTTGGTTATCACTCCAAGGTCAGATGGACCTGACTAGATGTTTATAAAACCATCTGACGTGGTCTGCATACTAACTGGGTTTGTTCAGAAAGTGTGACCTGACTTGTTGAAAAGACGTATTTACAGTTGTTGTCCTGTATGTTATGTTCTACAGGAACCCTGTTATGTAACCTTTGATAATCTATGCATTTGGTTCATTTTTAAGTCAAGGAACAAAAGTGTATTCTGAAAGTCTTCAAATATATTTTTTTATAACAATGCAATACATATTTATTGGATAGATTCATACAGATAAATGTTTTGTATTTTGATTTAGTTGTACAGCATACATGATCAATCAAGACTGACTTTTAGGTCCTGCAACTAGATAAAGACTACAGTATGTAATCCAGAGAAGGACCATCATTCTCACTTTTGAATTTGTGTTATGAGGGAATATGTTTTGCGTTTGCATTGCTTGAGTGCTGAAAGGCAACGGAACTGAAATGATAACGCTAGATGACCAAATGCCTTATGTTCTAATGCCAGTGTGGCATGTTCATTTGTGCCTGTGGTACTGGACAGAGCAGGGTTCTTCAGAGTGCCTGTCATTAGTTCTGCTTACCTCTAATAAATCACGTTTTAATGCAACACTTTTAGATTTTTCAGTTATCTGACTATGCTATTACTTTGCAGTAGATGTATTTTTCTGAATGTAGAAAGTGTAAATATGTTTACAGACTAAAGTGAAAGAAATGGACCACAACCAAATGTACTTTTATGTTAGTCTTCTAATATAGAACATGAGAAAATTACACACACAAATGGTTGAATAATCAAAGTATCTAATCTATTTAGTGCAATATTAAGCAACAAAATGATGTACTGACTTTGAGTGTGTGTAGTCTAATCCACTCAATATGGGGTTTCTTTCAACTAACTCGATCTAGTTTCAATAAACCACAACAAATTGGGTTAATCTTATTAGATATACAGCGTGTTCAGTCTAGAGACACTTTCATCAAGAACCCTAGTTTGGGTGAGTAACAGCGGACATGTTTGATGAAGAGTCTGGTGTCTAAACGTGGCACTCTGAGATTCTTATGAATGAAGAGCATGTTACAAATAAAATGAATTATTATTATTATGATTATTATTATTATTAAATGGCTCTCAGCTAGCTGTTCTCCTAGTGCGGAGGCTGGGTGGCCCTGGGGATGAACCGCATGGCGAGGCTGTGTTCATCCTCCACGGGCTGCTGAGACAGGTTGTTGGTCTGGCGGATGCTGCTCAGGGTGCAGCCTTGACGAGGACACACGGTGTAACGGCTCAGTAAGGTGACCAGGATGGCCTTCATCATCACCATGGCCATGTGCTTGCCCACGCACGAGCGGGGGCCGCAGCCGAAGGGCTGGAAGAAACGGCTCGGGACCTGTCAGAGAGAGCAGGCAGGAGAAGTATCAGATGGCTGAGCGGTTAAGGGAGTCGGGCTATTAATCAGAAGGTTGTTGGTTTGATTCCCGGCCGTGCAATATGACGTTGTGTCCTTGAGCAAGGCACTTCACCCTACTTGCCTCGGGGAGAATGTCGCTGTACTTACTGTAAGTCGCTCTGGATAAGAGTGTCTGCTAAATGTAAATGTAATGTATTACATATGGAGTAGCTCTAAACACACGCGTTCACGTGTAAAACAACGGCGCTTCTACTTACGTTTTTTTCAAAGTTTTCTAAACTGAACTCATTTGGTTTTGGGAAGAATTCTGTTTTGTGCATCAGGCCGATGTTGAGGATGATGTTGGTTCCCTTGGCAACCTTAATGCCGTCGATGTAGTCATCCTCCAGAGCTTTTCTCATTGTGAAGTCAACCACAGGATGGAACCTCATGGACTCATTTATGAAGCTCTCGAGCACTGTCAGTTTCTGTAAATCAACATTTTTCACATCCTCATTACCTGTAAAAAAAGAGAGCAATACATGTTTTTTGGGGGCATAAAGTGGTTATCATTGTGATTATCACAACCTTAATGACCCATGTGTGAGAAAAGAGACGCCTGTTCCTTGTTTTTCACGAGTAATCACCTGTCGCCTCTGAGTGTGAGCGGTGATCGCCCATGAGAGAGGTCATCTCTTCTACTATCTTCAGCTCCACCTCCGGGTTCTGCTTGAGCAGCATGAGCATGAAGAACAGGCTTATGGACAGAGTGTCTGGGGCTGCGATCACCATCTCCAGCACACACTGGCGGACGTTGTCTGCAGAAAGCTCCCCGTGATTCTGAGTTACACACACAGAAACCATTTCACTGTCGGAAACTGATATTCTGCACACACACACACTGTGAGATTGTGAACCATGCACGCAAAGTGCTACTAAAAAGCCTTCAACAAATCGGTTTGCAGACCTGGGCAAAGATGAGTTCAGATGTGAAGTCACGATCATCATCCAGCTTTTCAGACTCCTTGATGATCTTTCTTTTCTTCTCAATAAGGATTTCCATGGCCTCTTGAAGCTCCTTACTGAGACATACATGTTGACAACAAGTTGATAAAACTCCAAGTCATCTGTGTATCTGTATTGCGATGTATTTGAGATCAAATGGACATGGTCTCACGCTGCTTTTTCATGCTTGTTGTACAAACATCCTAGTTTGAAGAATATGTCAGGCTGAATCAAAACAGTTTGCCAGGTATCAAAGTAGTTCTGGATCTTCATTAGTAACTCCTTCTCTGTATAACAAGGACAGAAAGCCAAACTATCAACAGCTGATATACAACTTATTGAGGAACACTATTGGTGAAAGTGGAGATTGATTGTGGGAAGCATCAGCATCAGCATCAGATCATCAGCATCAGAATCAGCATCAGAATCCACATCACAGACCGTTGAGAGGTACTCTGAGGAAGAGGCTGTTGGAGATGTCCACCACGATGCACCTCAGCAGGTTGAGGGCGTCCACGTGTCCCGAGGCGTCGGTCATATCCTGCAGACACTCCAGCTGCCTCTCTGTGGCACCAACACAGACGCCCACTGTCCTCTGCAAGCCTGGCCCTGTGAGAGCTACAGTAACATGGCCGAACATGAACACTTCACAGTCAGATCTGTGTGGGTGGGCAGATCCAACAAAGGTTTTCCATTCATGATTTTGCCATACTTCATCATTTGTTTCAAGTGCTTAATCCTTTATTTATGTATACCTTTAGTAAAATACACCCTCACTTGTTTCCAGAGTGGAACATCGCTGTTGAAGATGATGCCCTTCCCATCCATTCCAATACACTGAAGGCCTTGTTTGCTGCCAAATCTGGCAGTGTAGTGGGCACTCTTTAGAACATGATACACTGCTGAGGACCTGAAAATACATTAAACTGTGACTTGAACAGGTGATACATTCGCCACTTAAATCGCAGCCAAATAAGGGCATGTTCTTAACCTATTTTAATATAGTACTAACGAGTTGTTACTATAGTAACAGTAACTTGCTTGCTAAGAATGAGCGTTTCCTCCCCGTTTATCCAGACCCGGACAATGCTCCCATATCTGTGGTTGTAGTAGTTGCAGGCTGTGCCGATGCCAGTCCAGATGAACCTGAAGTAGGAGAGGATAGGGCCCAGCCCTACGCAATAGGAAGGACCTACAGTAGCAGTGACATGTAGAAACAGGGGCAGACAAGTCAGTCAGGCACTCACAGTGTCCGTTTTTTGCTCCCAGCAAATGTATGATGTGAGTCAACAAATTGGGTGGGTAACATCAGAAGGAAAAGAAAAGGGCAATTATTACTTAAACGTTTGACGCGTTACCTGGTATAGGTGACTTGGTGGGTGCGCAGGTCAAGGCGGTGGTCAGGAGGAGACAGAGAAGAAGAAACAGGAAAATTCCAGGACTGGTGGTGTTCATCACCGTGGTTACCAGAGAGAGTGGGTCTGAGAGCAGCATCTCTGGTGTGGTGGCCGTTCTGGAGCGAGGATGTGTATGTGATGAAAGGAGACATTATCACCTGACATGTGTACGGTTGCATCCAGCCATAGCTCGCAGACAAATCAGGATGATTCATTTGTCAACAACAACAAAAAAAGAAATTAAATAGAAAACCTGAAACTCTGGAAAACTTTGATTTTCATATTTTCATTTTTATTTTATTTTTTACACCTTTTGTCCTTCAAAAACAGACACCAATGGATAACATAACAGCAAAATACATTTAAAATAAGCTTTTTAAGTTAACCTTGAATGTTAAAGCTGCAAGGCTATGGTTAAAAAGTAATTACATTTTGCAAGTAACTCTTTTCCAAGTTGGATAACAAGATAATGAAACATCTTGTCATAATGTCACAAGTTTATTCTAAGTGCAAGTTATTTTGATCTCCTTATGTTTGCATTACTGCTGGTTAGCTAGACAGCAGGTGTATAATGTACATAGATGATGCATACTTTAACATGTGCTAAAAAACTAACACAGTCTGAGCTGAATACAGTTTGCATCGTGAATGCTGTGAATGCTGTTGCTGCTTCTTGGAGAAAGATCAACAGCAGAACATTTAACTGCAGATCCGGAGGTTAAAACCTTCCCTTGTATGTTGCTTTGGATAAAATTGTCAGATCAATTCATTTGTTGTTTTAATTCATGTAGGATAGAGTTTTCAGGACAGAAGTCAAATCAATCACTTTAGCACAGTGCTCCTGTTTCTCCATGTTTGGAGCATGTCCAGTAACACAGATGGAAATGTCTGATGATTACTCATTACTTAGTCATTATATTGCTTATTACATTTTGCATCTTGTTTTGGAATCAATCATTTCAGTTGGATGTCTATTTAAATCATAATATTTGAATTCCTGCCTAAGATACTTTGCAATCGTCTCTGTATAAGGATTGCAGATTCAAAACAGATACTTTTAAGATACTGAACAATATATTTTGTAATTGATAAACGATGAGACAGTACGTACGTTTCTTGGCTGCTCCGATGACAAGGTGGTTCTGGTGTGACAGTTTGCGGCTCCTTTCCTGCTTTTAAAGATTTACCGGGATGCTTGTATTCAATAATTCAGTGATTCAGGCTTTTGTAAATCCCTGGTAAAGCTTTCAATTTACTTGTTGCTTGGATACACAGCCATTGTGGGTTTTCAAGGGCTATTAAATGCTAGGACTTCTTACAAAAGACTTACAAGGCAAGACAGTGGAGCACTGGTGTAGGGTCCAACTGTCTGACTAAAAAGTGAACAAAAGACACTTTTTGAGTACAGACCTTAGATCTCTCATGCACAACAGTCTAATTCATCAAATGAAGAGCCTTTACAGCAGAAAACTAATTAGCCAGGTCAGGTCAACCTGACCCAGCGTTATGTGAAAGGGGTTTTATACCCATCAAACTTCTAACAAATGGGGAACTATCATGTCCATAGAACCATAGAACAGCGAACACAATGGGCAGCAATTACGTTATGCTATCTGCATTTGAGGATCTTGTAAAAAATACATGAAAAACATGCTGCAGTTATGTGGTCTGTGAGGTGTCTTACTGCAATGAAAGTTCCTTGGATTTCAGAATCTGTTTTTGTGCTGGTGACATTAAATACCCTTTATTGGTAAACACTTGTGTAGAACTTTCTGTATAGGTTTGTTGATGATGCATTATGTTTGGTCTATATAAGGAAATTTCACTTATTCTTACTAGAAAACTAAAACAGCTTTCTTTGCTCTCTGCTTTCACTTTAAGAGCCAAGAAAAGGAAGAAAAGGAAGAAAAAGCTCTATTGTGGAATAAAATAATTATTTACTTGTTTCCCATAATGTTCATCAGGCCATTACTATGCAACATGCACTTGCTTGAAAATGTTGGCAAAAATAAACCCAGTATGATCAGAATGCATGGTGCCCTGTGCTCACCCAGTGTATGGTCACCACCATCAAACAAAACAAATGTGGGGCGATTCTAAATTTGTGGGGGACAATGTGGGACTAAAACATGAGCTGAAACAAGGGGTCAAGAGGTGACAATGCTCTGCGGTAGAACGCAAAGCGTTCAGTGTGACATTTGCTCTCTGCAAGTCTGAATGTCACGCTGAAAACATGCTACCACTTCTGGATCCAATACAGCATGAGACACATCTTCATGAGATATTTTCCAGAAGACACAATTTACGCAACACGAGATGTTTAACAAGGTCCCTTTGTATAGGTATCTATAACCTTTCCCATACTCTCATGCTGTGCGGCGTTTCACTCTTCATCATGGACATGTAGGCTACTGTGACAGGCAGCCCTCACGGTGATCTCCCTGTCCAACCCTGTCAGTGTTCCAGGGCTATCACGTCTCAAGCCTCAAGACTTCCCGCCTCTGGAATTTCGCGCCAGTAAAGGTGGTCTCGCGGTCCAGTGGTAATTCACTTCAGACTGATATAATCTCAGGACTAGAAGACCATATTAGAAGGTAGCTAGCTACATTTAGCTGCTTTCATCAAGTTTAGTCTCACGTAAAGTACTTAACGTTAGTAATATGTTATTTAAATGATATAAATTCGTCTATTGATAAGTGAATGTCGCATTGTAAGGTTAGATAAAGTTAACCAGTCGACGGTGCTAATATGCTGTACGCTACTGCGTGTGCTATTTGTATGGTTAGTCTATTCTCAATACTGGAAATAATAGTAGCTAGTGCAATGCCGGTTGTGATACAGATGTTGGCTGATTAAGACGGTATAAATTATGACTAGAAGGGAAGTGGTCGCGAGCTAGCTAGCGGTAGCTAAATGACGCAGAAGTTTTCTTGTAGGTAAACTCCAGCAGCAGAAAGTCGAATATTGCATACAAGATGAGTTCTTCAGAGGAGGTGAGGATAGCATTAGCTAGCTGGCCATAGATGCTAACAATGCTAGTCATTTTAGTTAAAGAGGGAATTTGCTAGGAAGCCAGAATTCCGAGTTTGGTTATAGTTTGTTTCTGAACTGGAGGTGTCCTGACAGGACGAGTATACAGACTTGAAGACGCACTTCTCCATGATAGAGTGGTCCAGGTTGGAGGAATGGGAGAAAGTCCGCTTTAAAAACATAAAAAGAAACCATCTGGCTATGCTGGCTATAGGTACGTACCTTCTCAGTGTCTCACATCGTTACTTATCAACAGTAGGGTTTTCCTGGATCAAAATTAAGTTATGTTTAAGGTGGTAACTGCTGCATAATATCGTGAAGTTGTAAGGTGTAACTCAAGGAAACACCGGATTGTAATGCTGTGGACAAAGGAATGGGTAACAGTAATTTACCTCACATGAAAATTCACCTACAATACATAGCTTGAATTATTTGTATCCACCATGTGGTTGTGTAGGTCTGACCTCCACAGCTCCAGCTTTCATGCGTCGTGGCAGGGCCAAGGTCCTGGCCCCCTTTCCTGGGCCCAGCGACTCAGAGGAAGATGAAGAGTGGACCCCTCGCATGGAGAGACCCCCTCCAGGTAAGGATACTACAAGTACTGTTGTAGTACTGTTGTAATACTAATCCTACGCTACTGAAGTGCAAATACATTCCCATTATCACCACTTCAGAATGCTTCTGAAGGAATCAGAGAGTAACAGTTGGACTGTAAAGTCATAGAGGAATGCTTCAATGTTCTTTTGTGTGTTCCAAGCCCCACGGACCTTCAGACCCCCTCCTAGGAGACCAGCTGCACCCCGGAGAGCTGCTCCCACACACACACCTGCACCACAGGTGAGATATACACACACACTCTTGCACCACAAGTGATATACACACACACACCTGCTCCACAGGTGAGATATACACACACACCTGCACCATAGGTGAGATATACACACACCTGCACCAGTGAGATACACACCTGCACCCCGTGAGATATACACAATATTGATAAAATAATTAAATAATATGAAAGTTTAATCCAGATGAGGAGTTCTCTCTCTCCATCACTCGCCCCAGGCCCCCCAGTGGTGAGGTAGCGGGACCCAGCAAGGGGACCCGACCCCCCCTGGAAGAGATGCTGAGTGAGGAGGATCTGGCCTTCCTCAGAGACGCCAGCCCCCCAACACACACGCTCTCCCTGACAACAGAGGGCCAGAGCACCGGTGGGGGGGGACACTCAGGGAGGGGGAGCGGTACGCCCAGAGGCCCCCCAGGAGAAATGTGATCTGTCAACTTCAGGTGATAGACGCTGGCTGTCTGTATGTCTTTTGTGATTTCTGTGTTTGCGTGTCAGGAGGAGCTGGGCTGAGGATAATGTGTGTGTGTACCAGGCCTGTCTAAGGCAGAATGTGTGAGGAGGAGCAGGGCAGCAGAGATGATCCAGTTCTCCAGAGGCAGGAACCTGAGAGAGAGACCCAGGGTCAACTACACTGAGCAGGAGGTGCCCAAAGATGACCACTACTTCTGTAAGATAGACACAACCTCTGTAAGATAGACACCCTCTCTTTCTCCCTCCCTCTTTATCTCTCTCCCTCTCTCTTTCTCCTTCTTTCTCTCTCCTTATCACTCCGTCTACCTCTATTGTATTTGTAAGCATATTGCCTCTCTACTCCAGACTGTGAGGAGTGCAAATCGTTCTTCATCGAGGAGTGTGATCTCCACGGCGCCCCCCTGTTCGTCTCCGATACCTCTGCAGCCCTCGGGCTGACGGACCGGGCCAGACTCACCCTGCCGCCCGGCCTGGAGGTCAGGAGGTCAAACATCCCCAGGGCCGGGCTGGGGGTGTTCAACTGTGGGGGGGTGGTCGCCAAGGGAACCCACTACGGCCCCTACGTGGGAGAAGTGAAGGAGGAGGAAGAGGCCATCGAGAGTGGATACTCCTGGGTGGTGAGGAGGGAGGGGGAGGAGAGGAGAAAGAGTGGTGTGTTTTGATGAATTTTAATATGAAGTTAAGCAACCATGATCAGAAATAATTGTTTTTACTGAAAAAGCTTTTCATGCATCCCTTGTGTGAAGCAGAAAGTTTCCCCGACAGAAAGTTCCCCAAATGTACAAGTGTATGTTTTAAAACCATGTATCTATGGGTTTTAAGTGAGCACAAACTTTGTGTGTCTCTTTCCAGATTTACAAGAGCAGACACTGTAACGAGTACATCGACGCCAAGACAGAGACTCACTCCAACTGGATGAGGTGATGACAAAATACACAGAATCAGTTTTGACTGTTCTCACTCTCCTGACTCCTTCAACTTCTCTTGATTTAAACCTTTCATGTTCTGATCCCCCTCTACCTCATCTCTCTCCCTCCACCCTCCTCCCATCCCCTCCTGCTCCTCCTCCCCCCAGGTATGTGAACTGTGCCCGTAATGAGGAGGAACAGAACCTGGTGGCGTTTCAGCACCGAGGAGCCATCCTGTACCGCTGCTGCCGGCCGTTGGCCCTGGGGGAGGAGCTGCTGGTCTGGTACGGAGAGGAGTACGCCAGAGACCTGGGCATCTCCTTTGACTACCTCTGGCACAACAAGAGCTCCACCAAAGGTACCTCGTCTTAGTATCCTCCTCTCCTTTTCTCCTCTCCTGACATATCTCCTCTCTTCTTACGTCTCCTCCTCGCTCCTGTTCCCCCTCCGCTTCTCTCTCCTCCCTTATTTCTCTCCTTCCTTCTCTTCTCTATTTCCCACTCTATAGGAAGATTGTAGGGACTTGTAACATTGAGCCACACAAATCACTGACTGGAGAAGTTCTTAACCTACAATATTGACCTTAACTGCATTTGTATAGTAGAGGACTGATATACAAGACCATTGATTTTGATTTGGAGTGAAGTTAATTTAATGCCAATAGTACATTTGTCTCTCTTTTATTACTACCTCTAACAACCATTAAACCCACCAACCAGGTTTGCAACCTGTTAATTCCTTAATTTACCAAAGGTTGTCATTTGAAAACGATGCTGTTTGTATTTAATTGTATTACATTTATTTGTTTTGCTCTCACTCTTCCAGGACCATGGATAGAGTCGTCCCAGACTGAGGTGTTCTCCTGCTCCCAGTGTCGTCTGTCCTTCACTGCCCAGATCTACCTCCACAAGCACATCAAGAGGTGCCACCATGACCTGTACGTCTCTCTGCTGAGGAGTGGAGAGATCAGACCAGAGACTCTGTCCTCCTCTCGACCACGCGCCAACACCACTTCCTCCCTCCCCCCGGTCCCCACCCAGGGAAGCAAGGACACTGAAAAGGCCAAACATCACCACTGTGACCAGTGTGGGAAGAGCTTCAGTCAGTCACAACACTTAAAGACACACCAGCGTGTTCACTCAGGAGAGAAGCCGTACCACTGTGACCAGTGTGGGAAGAGCTTCAGTGAATCAGGAAACTTAAAGACACACCAGCGTGTTCACTCAGGAGAGAAGCCGTACCACTGTGACCAGTGTGGGAAGAGCTTCAGTGAATCAGGAAACTTAAAGACACACCAGCGTGTTCACTCAGGAGAGAAGCCGTACCACTGTGACCAGTGTGGGAAGAGCTTCAGTCAGTCAGAACACTTAAAGAAACACAAGCGTGTTCACTCAGGAGAGAAGCCGTACCACTGTGACCAGTGTGGGAAGAGCTTCAGTCGGTCAGGAGACTTAAAGACACACCAGCGTGTTCACTCAGGAGAGAAGCCGTACCACTGTGACCAGTGTGGGAAGAGCTTCAGTCGGTCAGGAAGCTTAAAGACACACCAGCGTGTTCACTCAGGAGAGAAGCCGTACCACTGTGACCAGTGTGGGAAGAGCTTCAGTGAATCAGGAAGCTTAAAGAAACACTTTTGTTCTGGGAAGACTAGAGATCCTGAACTCTAGATCTCACTTAATAATTAAACATATATGAACATAGGAAATGTATGTATTTGTATTCATTATTTAAAGTATAATTGTAAATAAGATATTTGATTTAAACTGGAAATGTATTGTAAATTATATTGTATCTAAATGTAAACATAAAATGCAGGCTATATGAGATTGTTTCATTGTTTATTATATAATTGTATAATAACAAATAATCCTGTATGACTTAATATATATTTGACTTTTAAACATAAACTTAAATAACATGCTCTGTTATGTGATGTAGACAACCATATATACAAATATTGAATGCTACTGTCTGATCTATACTGTGAGCATAATGTTGGTATCATACCTCAAGCCTCCTTTCCTTATTCACGTTGTGTGTTCAGAAAAATATTCATGCTTTAATTAAAATCTGTTCATAACGTTATGAGAACAATCCCAACTCCCTCCACAGTAATAATTATTCATGCTGTCTCTGCCACTTCCTAAATTATGTTATGCTTGAATACTGTAATATTCTCAAGTGTCGTCAGTCAGTAATACAGTCGGGTTTGGTTTCCTCCAGCTGGAGTTAGACAGAAAAGGCAGTTTTATTTGAAATGTTTGCTGAAATAACGTGGTCCTATAATTGTTCTTATTAATGGCTCAATCAATTACTATTGGGCATGCACACAAGCGCTCTGATACCCATACGAAAACTAACAACCCCGTCAAGACAAGACGCCACACAACATAACATGTAAACGTTCAATGTTAAATTTAAAACATTTTAAGTAGCCAAACGACCACACCGTCCAGCGGGGTCTAGGGCCGGGCCACTGGCTGCGAGGGACCCGCCAGTATGGTGCCTAAAAGGTAACACTCCCATCTGGTAGTAGCGCTAGCAACTGCAGCTAGCGAGCGGACTATTTGCACTGCTACTCCCTGTCCCTATCGCTCTCTTGCCCTGCCCAGATTTCTCCCCCTGACCCCCTCACTCGGTAACAACCGCGACCTGCACCCCGCCCACTGATTTAAAGTGCAGGGTTAAATCTTCACGAGACCGTTTAGCCGCAACTATAAACTCAGCAGGAAGACAAGTAGAAGAAAGTTATGGAATAATGTGTCTTAGTAGATCAATACGACATTGTCAACCAATTTCCAATTGTGGATCATATTTCCTCTAGCTGGTACCCATTGGATCCTATGATTTATTTGACTTTCTCTCCAACCGCTTTAGCGCAGTTCTCTGTCCTAAAAAGATCTTATGTGAAATCAATTTCTGCTATAGCATATACTGTATATTCCAGAGTATATTGTAAATAATGTAATATTTCTATTTATATGATTAAATAAACATTAACGTTACAACTCGTTGTCAAGCGTCAGATTGGTTAATAGTGCAACAGTATGAAAGTAGGCCGAGCAGGTGAGAAAGTGTTTAGAGCAATAATAATAAAAAATTGGGCGCGCCCCCTTTAACATGTGATGCACGGAACCAGGCCAACACACTGCTGTTGCACCCTAGCAGTTTCCTAACGCAAGAGGAGAAATTGTTAACCTCGATCTCGTAGGCTAGTTTGACTGACCTATTTCATAACACCAAACGTTACATCATATGAAGTCTATTACCACCTGGGGTAAAAACGACCTAGAGCCTGGGAATAACCATAGCTCCATGCGATCGATCAGCACATTGTGACATTGGTATGACACATTGACCTGCTATAATTGCTAGCTAGCTAGCGGACTAGCTAAACACTTGTAAGTCCGTGAAATAGTGACTCGACGAAATCCATTTCTGGTTGAAGTAGTCTTTTTTGATTTCGTCGTACCTCCTCACTGTAAGTAAAGTCACATGATTTAGTTAGCTACAGTACTGTAGTGCTAGCTAACATAATCGTAGTTAGGTCAAATAAACACCTACCTGCTGCTTATAATAATTCACTGAAGCTAGACTATGGCTGTGCTTCGTTGTCAGCAGTGGATTGTTTACCTGTCGACTCGCTCGCTAGTCAGTAGCTAACCTAGAGCTTAATAGCCAAGACTGATTATCGAGGCCCACTCTGGGCGCAGCAGTCTAGCTCTTGTATTGACTTAAATCGGTATTTTGGGACATAGTTTTAATGTTATTGCGGTGGTGGTATTTTTAGTCTAGCATTTCTGATAACGTGCGGTGCAGGCATGTTATTGGATGTAGCCTATTCATATTGAACATGTAGCTATGCTACGCAGCCAGTGTTTCCTTGCAATACGAGTCTGAGCAGCATTTGGCCTAGCTGCGACCCACTAGCTAGCTACAGTAGCTAGCACGCTAACCAGCATAGCCATTAACTAGGCTATTAGTGGTACCCACGCAGGGTCACATTAGCATGTGCAGTAGAATTGTTACAATTAAGCCTGCTAGCACTACTCTTAAGTAACTCTCAAGACTGTCTACTCCTCCCTCCACCAGGACCTTGAGGTTAAGTGACTATGTCCTGCCCATGTACGTCGGCCGCGAGGATATTCTTCAATTCCGCACAAAGAGGTACATTTAAACAAAGTGTTTTCTTTTATCAGTATCGGTATTTTAGAATAATTGGAATCGAAACTATATTGTTACCACGTGTAGTCGGCTGCTGCCACACTGGATTAGCACGACACCTACTTGAACTTTTGTATGCATCATTACTCAAGATGTAGGGTGCCCTGCTTTCTTTGAAATGTCACCTAGGCCTACATGGTTGTAAAGTAGGTTGGATTGAAGATGTAAGTGTGTATAGCGTTAGATGTTTATACATAGCCTATGTATTTTATATTTTTATTGGAAAGATTTGAAAATGTTGATACTATATTTATACTGTTACTTTTTACAGGGTTCTCATGTTCACGGATTCAGCTGTATTCCTTGAGTAGACCAGGATCGCGTGAAACATATTTACCGTCCAGGGTCCGCGTGAGATCCTTTTCTGAAACTGCAGTCTGCTTTGCCTCAAAAGATGGCACCACAAAGGATGGCTCTGGTGATGGTGGAAAGGTACATCTAATTGAATGTCTAAAATCAATTATGTAATCGAAGATAATACCGTAATAAATCATTCAACATTCAAATGAAATGGAAAATCTTTACCAAGTTTTCTTTGTTTTTCGTTTTTATATCTGTTTTTCTGTATTTTCTCAGCCATCTCTATATTTTGTTTGTAAATTTAGAAAAGTATCAGTGAAGGGAAGAGATCGTCTGGCTCCTCCGGGGGCTCAGGGAAGGGAGGAAGCCAGCTACGCTGCCCCAAATGTGGAGACCCCTGCACACACGTGGAGACCTTTGTCTGTAAGTACCCTTTTAAAAAAAGATCCAATCATCAAATGAGCTTAAAGATAACCGTTATAACCCCAGAGATCCATTCTAGGTACTGAAAAGAAAACTGCCGATATCTGATCGAGTGTTTTTACTTCCTCAGCGTCGACACGATTTGTGAAATGTGAGAAATGCCATCACTTTTTTGTGGTGCTCTCTGAGAGTGACTCCAAGAAGGGGTTGAACAAAGAGGCGGAGTCTGCTGCTGAAGCAGTGAAACTGGCTTTTGCTCAGAAACCACCCCCACCACCTAAAAAGGTTAGAAGGCCAACTAATGGAATTAGTTGACTAGAAGTTGTCTCAACAGAAAAATGCCGATGTGTACATCGTGTATATCTCACAAAGATGGTGTGAATTATGAGTTGGTGTATGTACAAAAACGTTGATGTCGATAGTTGGAAAGTGTATGAAGTTGTAACATTCCTTTTCAGATATACGCATACCTCGACAAATATGTTGTTGGTCAATCCTATGCTAAGAAGGTGTTAGCGGTGGCTGTGTACAACCATTACAAACGCATCTACAACAACATCCCAGCAGGGAGCCAACAGCAGGCGGAGGTGGAGAAGCAGGCCTCACTGACTCCCAGAGGTCAGTCAGGCAAACCAACTCGTTCTACATGTTCCACAAACTAAAGCCTTGACATTTGTCACTCAGTGTTCAGTCATACTTTTTAGGGTCACAACAGTTGATTTTCCTTGTCTCTATGCTTTGGCATTTGTCCAATGGTTAAAACAGTTCATTGCTTTCTTTATAGATTTAAGAATTGTGTTATGTAGAATCAAGTCATTTGAACATAGTATGGTGATGGTAATGTTGGTAATTTCATCTTCTCCCTGTAGAACTAGAGATGAGAAGACGTGAGGATGAGTACCGATTCACAAGTAAGTGATCGGCACTCCCTAGTCAATTTCTAGTATTGGCTCCAGGTGTCAAACATTTAATTTGATCTCATAAATTGCACAAATGCCAAACTTAACAGACACTCATTGTGATGTGACATGGTTCTGGAACTGGTCTCATGAATAGAAGCAAATTAATCTGTTAGCTGAATGTTGTGTACACAGGGAGATTAGATGTCCCAATGACCTAGATAAAGTGCATCTGAATTCCTAGTCCTGTGTTCTACCATTCAGTAAGCCCACACTGGTGCTTTGCTGGGAATGTATTCATAGATTGATCTTGGACCTGTTGCTGGCCACTGTTTGACATGAGAGTGACTCTTTACTACTAGGATTATGCAATTCCATACTGATTCAATTGAATCTTACTTCCGTAATGGAATTCATTCAGTTTAAGGACTTTCCTATCAGTGCACATTTGTGGTTTTGTTAGTTTGCTAGTAAATACAGACTTCCCTCGACTGACCACTGAAATACTGTAGAGCTGTGCACTTCAGATTGCAAACAAAAATATTTTTAGGTTTAGCTGCTTTATAAAAAAATATTCAGAGTGTATATACAAAAATGTGTAGTGATCCCACTTTAAACAGGTCATTTGTAACTGTATGTTGTAGAACTACTTCAGATTGCTGGGATCAGTCCCCATGGTAACGCCTTGGGCGCATCCATGCAGCAGCAGGCTACCCAGCAGGCACCTCAGGAGAAGAGGGGCGGGGACGTTTTAGACTCCACCCACACTGACATCAGACTGGAGAAGAGTAACATCGTCCTCCTGGGTCCCACTGGATCAGGTCTGTTGGGAATCATCACATCACCATGTTATTCATGTCATGGTCAAATAAGACCATGAAAATAAATGTTTGTTGTTTTTTTTAATTACTATTTTCAAGACTCACTTAAATATATTGTATTTTCCTGTTTCATAGGCAAAACCTTGCTGGCCCAGACCCTGGCGAGGTGTCTTGATGTGCCCTTTGCGATATGTGATTGCACCACTCTGACTCAAGCCGGATACGTAGGGGAGGACATTGAGTCAGTCATTGCCAAACTGCTGCAGGATGCTAACTACTCAGTGGAGAAAGCGCAGCAAGGTGGGGCAACACAAGATAACACAGCTGTCATAACTGTTAAGTTGTCCATGGTGACGCATGGCTGGCGTTTTGTCCAACAGACTGTTTGCAGGCACATGTCCAAATACTATTTAGAAAGAGTTCTTGGCGTCCAGTTTTCTAATGGTGATGATGTAACACTGAGCTGGGTATTCCTTGTGCAGGGATAGTGTTCCTGGATGAGGTGGATAAGATTGGCAGCGTGCCTGGCATTCACCAGCTCAGAGATGTTGGGGGGGAAGGAGTCCAGCAGGTTAGTAAATAAACATTAGAATTGAACATGTCCCAGATACCATTGTTATCCCTCTTCCTTGTGTTTTGTGTGGTTTCGGGGTAAAGTGCATTTTTACTCGTACAGGGACTTCTCAAACTGCTGGAGGGCACAATCGTTAATGTTCCTGAGAAGAACTCCAGGAAGCTCAGAGGAGAGACCGTTCAAATAGACACCACCAACATCCTGTTTGTCGCGTCGGGTGCTTTCAATGGACTCGACAGAATCATCAGCAGGAGAAAGAACGAAAAGGTGAGGCCGACCAGAAACTGTCTCAGTCACCTGCTCTGAACCTAGCCCGAGATCTGGGCGTCATCACCTAAATAGGGGCAACGTTCCAGAAACGTGATGTTCATAAAGTGTGTATTGTCGCCCTTCCCTCCTTCCTCCTCCTCCTTTGTGTACCTGCAGTACCTGGGTTTTGGCACCCCCTCCAACATGGGGAAGGGGCGGCGTGCAGCGGCGGCGGCCGACCAAGCCAACAGCAGCGGGGACACGGACACGCTGGCTGAGATCGAGGAGAAGGACCGCCTGCTGAAGCTGGTGGAGGCCAGGGACCTGATCGAGTTCGGGATGATCCCAGAGTTTGTGGGCCGCTTGCCCGTGGTGGTCCCTCTGCACAGCCTGGACGAGGAGACGCTGGTGCGGATCCTGACGGAGCCCCGCAACGCCGTGGTGCCCCAGTACCAGGCTCTCTTCAGCATGGACAAGGTGAGGCTGGGAGCAGGGGAGATTCTGATTGGTCGTTATCCAAGCCTGATAACGACCATTCATTTGAATCGGGTGTGTTGGAGCAGGGAAACATCTAAAACATGCAGGGCAGGGAGGCCCGAGGACCTGTTCTAGACCATTTCAACCGGGGCAAGCTAGGGCCAGTTGTACTGTTAGAGGGGCTAGTTACGTTAAACTTTAGTGTTGTCAAATAGTTTTCTTCACTTCTTCACACATTAACAGTCAAAATCCCATGTTTATAATTATTCAGATGTAGGGGGTCCACAACCTGACAACAAGACTATATTTTCTGAAGGTTTTATGACTCCAAACTGTCAAATATCACAGTGTGTTTCCTCATGTTGAGACTGAATGTGTTCATCACTGATTCATTGGACGTCTGATTTTGTGTTCCAGTGTGAGCTCAGTGTAACTGCAGATGCCTTGAAGTCTATCGCCAGGCTGGCTTTGGAGAGAAAGACTGGAGCCCGAGGCCTCAGGTCAATTATGGTACGAGAGGAAACAAACGGTCTCAAAACAAGTTGACATACAGTTATGCCGTGTTTTTGTTGTGAACCGTTTTGGAAACTGTTCTCCACAGGAAAAGCTGCTCCTGGAACCCATGTTTGAGGTTCCCCACTCTGACATCATGGCTGTAGAGCTGACCAAAGATGTCGTCCAGGGGAAATCGGAGCCCAGATACGTCAGGTCAGAGCACATCTTGTTTCATTCCTCTCCCCCCACCGTAGATTGCGACCTTTTCATGCCTCCTACCTAGGTCAGAAACTGTAAGTGCTGCACAGCCAAGCTCAGCAGAGCCAGCCATGTGATATGATAACTGAGGATCACATTTGACTTCCAGGGCCCCGGTGAAGGTGTCTACCGAGGAGGAATACGACTCCGGCGTTGAGGAGGAGAACTGGCCCAGACAAGCAGACGCAGCCAACAACTGACCCACTCCTTTCTCTGAGAACTCCTAACGACTGCAGTCTCAAATCATTAGATTCCCTAGAACCCTTAGATGGAAACCAGCTGTTGTTCTCCTCGTATCCCTGACCTGAGACCCCCAGACAGGCCTTGGAGGCTGTAGTCAAGAGAACGCATCGTGGAGGTTCTTACTGAGGTGTGTCTGCATAAATAACTGTATCTGACACGTGTCCTATTGGTCCCATGAATCCAGGAGTTAATCTTTAACAACAGGAAGTGCACAACTAACAAGGTGGACTTCTACCTGGTACATTTCAATCTTTGCGGATTGTTAACAATTTTATCTATCTAAAAGATAATGCAATTTTATTCTTAAAAGGATTGGTAGCTAGGAGATTTGCCTTCTCTTTTTTGGGGGTGATAGGTTGTAAGGCAAGGGAATCAAATTATCATAATGGGATCATATTGTACACTTGAAGGCATAGGGTTAGGAATATTCTGCTTCAATGTTTTCTTGTTACATGATACAGCTAATGCCCTGTTGTCATGGTATTCAATATTCACATCAGTATTTTGATGTTTTCTTACTCACCATTTTAATAATGGTGTTGATAATGAAATCGGCTCGTAAATGTTGGGCAGTGGCGCATAGTTAGAATTGATCAGTTTGTATCACTAGGCAACCTGTAATATTTCATCACTTGTTTTAGTGTATGCCTACACCAGCACACTAAACAGCAGGACTAGAAACGTGTTACCTTTTTAAAACACTCGAAAAAAGTTTATGTTGTGTGTTTTATTTTCTATCTCAAGCCTCTGGTAGAATGTATGAAAGGTTACCGTCAGACTCCTTGACACGCAACTGAATCGACACAGCAAACCTTCCTGCATTGGGTCAAGTTTAGGAACCTCACCTTAAGTGATGCCGACTGTAAATCGTACTTCAGTAGACTACTCCGTAATCTTTGCCTTTTTTTCCCTAGCACAGTCTTTGGACGAAACCATGCTGCTGTCCACCTACATGTTCTATGAAATGAGATTAATTTAGGATTGTACCTTTTTAATTTGATTTAAATTCATATTTGCTTTAAGTTATGTTTCGAAACGGCTTTTCTCAGTTCAAAGGTCAATCATCTATATGCCCCAAAGTTGTGAATCTAAAACGTGTTGTGGTATTGTTTAAATATATAAATAAAATGTATATCTCTGTACAGACATTCTGTGTTTTATTAAATTAAAATGTTGGGTCAGATTTAATTTCTTAAGTGATTACAAACCACTAGAGGGCACCAAAGATCCCATTAGTGCCTTTGCTAGATCTTGTTCTATTTAGAGACGGTCCTCTTATCTAAACAACTCATGTTTAATCTCTGAGTATTGTAATCTCATGTTTCCCAACACCTCAGCATTTTCCTAATCCTGTCCTCTGACTTGCTGTCTATGCTTCTGACTCATGTTCATCCACACTTGCCGATAAACGTCATATGGCTGAGTGGTTAGGGAATTGGGCTACGTATCAGAAGGTTGCTGGTTCGATTCCTGGCAGTTAAAAAAGGATGTGGGGCCCCTGGGCAAGGCACTACACCCTACTTGCCTCGGGGGGGATATTCCCTGTACTTACTGTAAGTCTCTCTGGATAAGAGTGTCTGCTAAATGTTAACAGACGATGTTGACAACAATGAATCAGAAATGTTCTTTGGGTACACCCCATGTTATATGCTCACATCTTTGTTTTTGATATCTACATAATGTGTATCTGGGGGAGAAAATGGTTTCCATTACGTCCATTCCACAAAGTGTTTGATGTGACATTAATGAAAAGCTATAAATTACCCATCTCTGTGTGGAAGGAACAAGATGTTTTGTACAACGTGCGTTAGTAAACATTTCTTATGTAATGGGCTTAGTATTAAAAAGAATGATCCGGTGTTATCACTCCTCAGTATAAGTCACAACACGCCTGTCAGTGTTTCACATCAACACGGTGGACGCGCTACAGAGGATACTACTTACAGAGAGGTGAGTGTCTCTGAAATGCTAATCATTTGATCAATAATTTAAAATGATCAGAGAGAAAGAGCTGCCTAGTATTCTTAAATATTGATGACAATCTTTTGCCTACTGTGCCTTCCTTGTCAGTACAAACTCATCGCTTTTGGACTCGGATTTTGAAACATCTGTGTTTTTGTTACTGTGTTTTGGTGCAGAATGAACTACTTGGAGGGAGTTCCCTTTAAGAGTCCTCTGGGCTCTTTGGCAGAGCCCTTGGAGGTGGATCCGGTCACAGCTCCAGAAATCACCGTCCCCGACTACCTCCAGATATTGAGAAGCACAGAGGTTAGCCCACCAGAACTTGTCCGTATAGCTTTCCCATTAGCTGTTAAACATGAACGCAGAGAACTGGGAATGTGTCAACTAAGTCTGTGTTTCTGTGAGTATATGAAATAATGTATTGCTGAAGAGTTTGTTGCTCTTTTTGGCAGTACGAGTTCACCATGGAAAACTGGATCTTGACTGGGCTTCGCAGTGGCCGTCTGAGGGAACAGCGAGCCCCGAATCCCCCCTGTGGCGCCGAATCCGCCTCCTGCCCTCCTTACTGGCTGATGTTCAGCAGTCCTCAGGAGAGACGCTTGGCCAACCTCAAGAGCAGTGACCTGTGGGCTCCCGTCCTCCGACCGCGCAGCCACAGCCTGAGCTCCGCCGACCTCCACCGCCGACAGCGCAGCATCTGGGTAATGAGCTCCGACTCCGAGCACGAGGCCGGCTACTCTGAGGACGACGAGGGTTCCTCAGGCGAAGAGAACCGGCCATGCACCTCTCTGCGTGAGAGGCCGCGAGGTACTGCGCCGAAACACCCTTTATCCAGACTCAAGGACGTCCATCGCGACCCCTCGTCTCACCGCTCCAACCCTGTGTCTCCTCGAGACCTGGGCCTCCACAAAAGGGCTTCCATGTCAACCCTCCAGGACAGCATGCAGACCTCCCTCTCTGCATTGGAGCCGTCCCACTCCAGTAGTCCACAAGCAGCCCAGAGGCAGAGCAGGAGGAGACACCTGCAGTTCTCCAAGGAAAGAAAGAACTCCCTGCCCGTTCAGCTGCGATGCTCCTGTCCTTGTCTCTGTTCTCCTCATTCCAGACCCCAGCAGCCTCGGCCGTCTTCGGCAGGGCCCGTTGTCAGAAACCACAGCAACAGGGTGAGCCAGTTCAGATATTTTCTGAATGCATTTATTTTCTGTGACTAGACTGGAGCGGACATGCTATAAACTGTATTCGTAGGGTAGTGTGTGCCACTAGTTGAAGGGTCTGCTACGTAGGGCATACTCAAACAATTCCCTTTCATTGCTTGTATCCACTCTACTCTACAGACTCCTCGGCCCAGAACCTCCCGTGGCCTGGTACTTGATTCATCTGCAGAGCTTCTCTCAGCCCTCAGCCAGAAAGAGAGAGAGCTACTGGAGGTCATCACAAGGCAGGGGTACCCTCTACGCACAGCCATCCTGGTCCTACAGAAGACAGGCTACAGCAATCCAGAGAAAGTAGGATATATTGAGATGACCACACAGTAAACTGTGATCAGCTCACAAGATCATTTAAATGGCTGTTAACTAATTGATAGAACATTGGTGACTTTGCCTGTTCTGATAGAACAGGAAACTGGTAGCAGTATCCTGGTCTTGTTCCCACAGATCATAAAATACCTGGTTGCTAGTGAGCGCTTATGTGAGCTGGGCTACGACGAGACACAGGTAGAAGAGGCACTTGAGATGTTCCAGAACAGTGAGAGCAAGGTAACGAACACAGACTGCAGTGGAGTGACAGCTCCTCGTGTTTACTCACGTGCTTGAGTGTACTTGTAACGACAGACTGCAGTGGAGTGACAGCTAGCTCTTTGTGTTTACTTCACGGTGCTTGAGTGTACTTTACCATTTCAGGCTGCGGAGTTCCTGCGTCTCCTGACACAGTTCAATGAGATGGGCTTCCAGCAGAGTGCTATTAAAGAGGTGCTGCTCATCCATGAAAACCACCGTGAGAGGGCCCTGGAGGAGCTTATGACACGGGTGGCTTAAGTCACAGCACGTCTTGTACCTAAATTAATGGGAAATGCAGTTGATGGAATATAGTTAACCCTAGTAAGAATGCCGATCTGAGGCAATTATTTTTAGGCTTCCATATGGACATTAGTATTCATATATTGGAATATTTGTCAATAAAGAAATTCACTTTACAAATATTTGTCATTGTGTTTGACCATGACATGTAACAGATAATGGATAAAGGAAGCCAGTTGAGCTGGTAGATTTTTCAGTAGTGTCATAAGGGCAATTACACTTTTGTAGAAAGCAAATTTTCAGGAAACCTGTTTCATTTAACTGATCAGTCAAGTAATATATATATATATATATATGCCTGGGTTCAAAATTCTAATCCAGGAATCTCAGGAAGAAATCTGGACTCTAGAGTTCCGCTTTCTAGGCTACGACTCAATACTGTTTTGCTACTTTGTAGTAACTTTCTGGGGCCAGCGTTTCTGGAAATGAACGAGGGTAAAACCTTTTTTAGACCTGACTAAATGATAAACTCGGATGAATATCCGTTTTAAGACATTTTAAGGCCTTAAATTTATAGTTCACAATGTTTGCGAGAACCCTGATTATACTTTCCAAAACTCAGATTTTGAAACAAGACATTTATTTACAGTTTGCAAATCACCAATTACACTCAGTTTAAAACAAGTGCTGTTATTGCAGCAGTGCTGACAGCAGATTGTGCAATTAAAATACCTTAAAAGATAACAAAAAAATGTGTAGTGTAAAGTGTATAGTCAAAGTTGAGAGGGAAAAAGTCATGATCAGCTAGCCCAAAACATGGATACAATAAACTTGTATCAAATTGAAAATGATCAAATATAAAAAGAAGAAAAGCCATATAAAAGTAAGGACAGTTTCATAAAAACTGTTCCGCAGTCCTACCTGTGATTCAGGAGGACTCCGATTATTTAAAGCCAAATAAACTTAATCTCTAATAATATAATAACATAAAATATTTAGAAAATCGTGTCAACTTGGAGTTACATTCATTGTATTGATAACTTTCCTTCAAAGACTCCAACAGTGTTAACATAATGCTGGGGGCACTGCTGAGCTGGTTGACCCAGAGTGCATCCCTGGCCCGGCCCTCAGAGATGAGTGACAGTAGAGTTCAGGTGTCCTGTCTGGATGATGGTAGATTTGGAGACCTTTGAAAGGTCTCGCTTTGGGGAGAAATAAGACAAAATGTTAAAACAAATGAAAACTTGAAGCCATACAACTCCTATATTCATTCGCCTCAAATCATTTTCCATGCACAAGGTTGAGGTGAATAAGTGAACTGTCAGAACACAGAAAAACCAAGCAGAACAAGTTGTTAAAAGTGGAAAGGTAAAGAACTGATTATCCAGCAACACACAGCCCAATTCAAAGAGTTTAGATAAACGCTTGCCTTCTCTAAAACATTTAGACAACAGCAGAGGACTCAGTGTGCCCTCCAGGAAGTTAAGCTGAAAAGTACACATACTTTACATGCCATGTTGGTTAGTGGGGTAAGTGTAAATGTTACACGGCTATATACATTCAAATACAGACCTTTTACTGATGGTGGAATCAATGTTGACAAAATCCTTCTACAATAGAATGAATTGATTCAAAGTTAATGATGACAATGCTGACAATGACGACATTGTCACATCACAAGATAAAGCGAGTCAATCGTTGGGTTGAAACCTGCTGGGTTTCTTCATTTTACCCGTAACAAAATCTGACTGGATTGTGTGTTGCTGGAATAATCATCATCAGCATACATCTTAAATATACTAAAAGAATTACCGCAAATTCTGAATAGGTGCTGGCCACAGAGTTGATGCTGAAGTTCCGGTGTGGGCTAGCTGGTGGTCTTAAAGTACCACCCAGAGCAGTCCCATAATGGTGCGAGATGTTTTCCTTGTTCCTCTCCTGAGCCCGAGGTGTCCTGGCGCGTGCAGGGGTGCGCAGTCCGGGAATCTGTGTTGGAACACGCAGCCATTCAAAACGAGTTCTCTGAGGCAGTGTTGGTGTCAGAGCCAGGGGAGGGTTCCAGTGTGTTCTCACCTTGCTGATGGAGAGAGGAGGTCTTAGGGCAGGAGATTGGAAGGTGCTTCCTCCGGAGCGGAGAGTACTGTTGGGAGTGGACATGCTGCAGGTGGAATTTAGCTAGATGGAAAGGGGGGTGAAACAGGGAATCACTACGTTTTCTTACCATGCAACTGTGAAAAGCAGGAGGATCAAGAAAACACCAATAAGAGAGAGGCCAAAAAGATCTGATGATTACAAACAAATAAGATACAATTTTTTTCGCCCGCCCTGTATTACCTTTCTCGTTTTGCTAGGTGTGGGAGTCGCCGCAAGACGTCTTTTGGACGGCGTCTTCACAGTGGTTCCAAACTGCACATCTTTCTCGAACTGCTTGTTTTTCTTCAGTTGCTATTACACACGCAGAGTCGGTTCAGTATTGCAATCCCCCCTTCTCCTTCATAACTACATGCACGCTATGAAGACTTTAGACTCACCCTTTCCAGTTTCTCTTGCTCCCTCTCATTCTGGAGGGCTTGCCACTGCTCCTGTACGTACTCAATGAACCTCTGACCGTTGACCAAAAACTCCCTGCCCATCTCCTGCTCCCACAGGTCAATCTGGGTCTTCAGGTTCTTCTCCAACTGAAACAATCATGTTAAGCAGGATTCCTTAACACTTGACAACCAAGAAGAAAACATAAATGAAGCCATCATTCTGGTAAACAGTCCCGTCACCTTCGGCAGACTTTTCTGCAGGTCGGCCCTCTGCTTCTCCTCTTTCAGAAGGTTTCCTCCTCGATTGTTGAACCTAGAGGGATCAGTTGCCTTTTTCTGTGTACAAAATATAAATGAATAAAAGATAAATCACTGAGCTAAACCTTATGCAGGGAGGAAAAATACATACATGAGATACTGATCATGTTACTTACATCTAGTTCCAAAAACAGCAACCAGCTCTCCCGCCATTGTCCGACTCCCTCAAAGAGATCCTTGTGATCCTCATATTGTTTTTTGAGGTTCAAAACTTCAGCCTCATGAAAATTCAGACTTTCTTCTGTGAAATTCTCTGTGTACAAAATGACACGTTAAGGACCACCCAGCCCCGTTAAGAAACACTCGGATATAAAATGCACACCAAGATGTTTACTTTACCGTCAAAGTAAGGAATGAAGGCTTGTTTCTGCTCAGAGCTGTAGTAGCACCTCTCCCAAAAGAGCGCCATCTCAGCTCTGATGGCCTCGATGACGTTCTGCATGTTCTTGATCTTGAGCTCCTCCAGGCGTTCTGCCTCAGCTTGCAGCTGGGAGAGAGAGACCAGAAGAACCACAACCGTTTCAACACTAGAAAAGTATGTCTCTAAAAACACGTCATTACAACTGAGAGCCATAACGACGCTTCCTTACAGCGTCCAGGTTGGTCTTCTTCGACAGGACCATGTGTTCAGATATAGCGTCTCTCTCCTCCAGGGGAACCTGCAGTCTCTCCCACAGCTCCTGGATCTTACCGCGGTAGGCAGAGCAGCGCAGCTCATTCTCAGCCTTGCGCTCCTCCAACTGGAAATGAACACACGCACATTGGATGTTGCACGGAAATGTTTGGTGTTCCTGTTAGCAAGGTAGCAGAAGCAAAGCCTCCGTGTACTGTACCTGACCGAGCAGCAGTTTGAGGGCTGCGATGTTGTCGTTCGACAGGCAGAAGGCCTCCTCGTCCTCACACACAACGTCTCTTTCAAAGCTGGTGTCGGGCAGCTGATCGAGATGCTCCATGCACTGGATGATCTGCCTTTTGATGCCGATGAACTCGTCATGTCGGCGCACCTGGAAAACAACAAAAAGTTCAAAAACACTATAAGTCTGGGGTATATATGCAAATATGCATCCTGTCTCATATGATTTTTTTATTTTTAGGAAATGGTTTGCCAGCTAACAGACACCACGGAAGACTGAGAAGGCACCTTCTCTTCGGTGAGACTGTCCAGGTAGGCGCGGTAGCTCTCCAGCTGCTCCAGAGAGGGGACTGACTCCAGACTGATGCCGTAAGGAGCCGAGCACATGATGTCACACAGCTCCTGGTCCTGCTTCCAGTAGGCTTTCAGCTGGTGGATCCTCTGGCTCTTCTGATTGATCATCACCTCCAACCGTGTCCTGATATCCTTCTCCAGCTGCAACATCGTGCTACCCTCCTCCTCCTAAAGACACCAAGAAGAACCTAAATCAAGGCCTTGGACACAATGACAATCATCCTACACATCCACTTCATTATTAAATTTACTTATTATCCACTTTACAGTTAACATGTTAGGTAGGTTTAGTTGTCCTACCTCAAATGATGGTAGCTGGAGTTCCTGGCACAGGCTCTCAAGCTCTTTGCTACAAGACTCGATACTACTCAACAAACGCTTCTTGAGACTCTCCTCCTCTGTAATCATCATCTCCAGCAAGTCCTTTTGGTCAGCAAACACGCTAGTCAGATAACTTGGTTGATGCAGATAATAATAATTCATTTCATGTATAACGCACTCTACATTCAGCTGAATCTCAGAGTGCTCAGAGATATAACGTAAGCTAGGTTAACTCACTACAACAAATCCTTTCATGCAAGGTTAGACTCACTTTGATATGTTTTTTCACAACATCTGTCCTCTGTAGTCGCTGATCCTCAGCGATGCCGATTTCTTCCCAAATGTCCTTGAGTCTATTAAGAGCCCGATTCAGGCATGCCACCGATTCAGCGGCATGAATTTCACTGAGAAAACGAATAAGAAACAAATACGTTAACTACTAGCTACGCGAGCTGACTAAAGCAGCAACATGCTAGGTTGTAATTATGGCAGATGCGTTACGTGGTGGACTAGCTAGTACATACGTACACGCACGAAAAAGCTGTATATCTAGGTTAAACCGGTTAAGCGACCAGTTTAAATTACTATAATGAACAAGGCTGGCTAGCGAGCTAGAAGTACTAGTAGCTGCAAGCATGTAAGACTCAGTGACGACACGTCCTGGCAGCGATAATATAAACTAAGACTCAAATATTTAATTTAAGAATCGTGTTTAGTTTGTTCTTTATTATTTATCCAATCAACGGAAGTCGGCAATACAACGTTAACGCGTTTTTAAAACAGAGGAAAGCCAGCTTGCTACTATGCTAGTAGTAGAGCTAGCTAGCTAGGCTACACAGTAACGAGTAGCTAACTAACGTCGTCGATCTTACAGGCGTTCTCTTAAACAGTCGAAGAAAAAAAAGATTTACCTTCTCCTCATGGTCCCGGTTCTAAATGTACTTGATCTGGTTCGTTTTCCAACCTAAATGCAACGTTTCTTATAAACACAACCCAACAAGATAACTTCTGAAAAGTATTCTACCAGTACCAGACTGATTCGCCACCTCGTTTCAAATTTTGCACCGAAACAATCATTCGCCTCTCATTGGCCAGTTATTGGAGTACGTCAACACGAAACGTGTTCATTGGCGTAGCGCTACAGACCAATGACCTTCTCCTCTGTTCTTCAAATAGATTTTTTTTTATGTTAACATGAAAACATTATTGGCTACACCCTTTCACGGCATCTCGCTCGAGATAAAACATGACCTAATCAGTCATTTCAGTTTCTGTGTTGCTCTTCAGCGTAGCCTAGGCCTACTGTCTAATAGGCAAAACGAGATTTTCAAAACGAGATTTATCAACACAATCGTGCATTTAAATAGTGAGCCTCAAAGTTGTTGCCCTACAGTGTTTGAATGTAAATTATGAAGAAAGTGTTGGTGAATAAGATATAGGCCTAAATCAAAGTAACAAACTGGAGGTTGGGTTGAGAGTCCTGATGCTAGAAAATGGAACATTAACACATGACGGTTTGTTTTATTGTCGATAAAGACGAGCCCTAATTAGATACAAGAACACAACAGAAGAACACATTCATTTTGGTTGATATACTTTTGTTCCATCCCATTCATTTAGAAAGTTAATGTGTAGCCAAGTGAGTTGTTGCTGCTACACATTAATGGTAAATTAACAATTAAGTAAAATAAATAATTAGGAAAAGGACACTAGTGCGGCACGTAGGGCGGCACGCGAGATCCGTCGCTCTTGTTGCAGCTCGACATAGCTGCAAGTGCGACGTCCGCGTTTGTAGGCCTCTAGCCTGTTTGTAGTTATTGCAAACATCTTATCCAAACAAGTTCACATGCGACACTGCACGTAATTGGGTCCTGTGGAATAGCCTACACCTGCGTATTTCAACTTCCTACAGTGCCACGTTCGCAAGATAATCGGGCCACAGTCACAAAGACACGCACACGCACACACACACATACAAAATGGCATGGACATAGATTATTGTTATAGATTTGAAGTATTGGATTAAAATCATTGTGTGTGAGGGGGAAATGTCTCCCCTCTGTACAGTTTCCTCAGTATTTCCCCACTGAATTGATAAGTCAGTTTCTTTTTCACTTTTTTGATCTCTCCAGTCTTGCCGTAGTTCCGAAGGGCCCTAGCCATCTTTTGATAGGTCATTCGTTTACGATTTCCTTTCTGGGTGCCCCAGCGGTTGGCCAATGCTTCCTTGTGTTTAGAAGAGAACTGGAAGATGCCTTTGTCTTGGTCCACCCACCAGATGCTGTCCTTCATGTCTCCATTCTTTAGCAGATCTAGTAGGAACTGGTACAAACGGATCTTCCTTTTGTTGCCTGGAAAAAAATAATAATAATTAAAATGTTACGTAGAGTATTTTATTGAAAAGTTTTAACATCTGTTTCTGAACCTAAACAACATGACCCTTTTGTTACTGTACTCACTGGAGTCTCTCAATGAGAATATCGGCAGGTGGTCTTCTTGGTCGTATTCTCCTTCTGACACCTCGAGAGGAGGACTGCGAGCCGGGTGGTCTTCCTCCTCTGAATAATAATGTGCAGGCGACACAGTGGGCAGATACTGGTAACACAAGGCATGGCTGTAATATGGTATCTGTATGGTGGGTGGAGAAGAAGATCATGACAGAGGTCAATTTTCCAAGGACTAATATAGGAAGTACTTTGGTTTCAGTCAAACAAACCCCCACAGTTACATTACAGTCAACAGCAGCAGAGTTGAACAGAAGCAAATGTCAAATGGCATGAGGCATGCAGTTAAAATTCCCTGTGCTATGTTTTTACAGCCTCTTCATGTACTTATGACAAGTTTAAAGTTAAAAGCCACTATGTATTTATTAAATATCTTGTCTTCTGGGAATTTAACTTTGAATTTCTATAGTTTCCTTTTTTCTTTCTTTCACTAAACCCTTGTTTTTCTAGGGGTGATTTCTCAATAAGTAGGGTACATCAAAACATATCCACAATCCAACGGTTGGTGAGTCTGCACAAAACGGCACTATCCTTGCAAGTAGCGGGGGCCTAATGTGTCTTCACTCAGGAAAAGCACACGTTGAGCAATATTCTGTCTGCACACAAATGTCCGTGTTCCTTTTTTCACTATGGCCCTGAACATCTTTAGACAGAGATTAGGCTACTGTGGTTAACATAACACCGCAGTACCTTTTGAGTCATTCGTTTTGTGATGTGCTGACTTAATTAAGTTAAACTTACCTGAGGTGATATTGAAAGGACTCCAAGTGCTGGGTCTAGGGGAAGGTGTTGAGGCTGGGTGTCCACGTATTGATAATGATCAAAACGTTGAGACCGAACACTCTGTAATTCTGTTAAATTATTTTCTGGAGGTTGTTCAAATTCTGTCAGGTGGACACGCTGGTGGTACTCCCATACATTTTCTAATCAAGACAAAAGGCACATGAAGATTGTCAGACAAACGTCCAGATTTGAACATTTTTCACTCAGCGTGGGAATGGTAAAACATTTTTAAAGCATTTATGAAACCTTAATAATTCATGCATCTTTGAGTCCATCTTTTAAAATATGTATTTCATCAACAGATCTTCATGCATGGCTTATAATGGACAATTTTACCCATGTAGCTTGGAGACAGATCTCATAAAGGGTGTTATAATAGCACCTCTATCAAAGAAGTTATATGCCATTCATGAGCCTGACCAACATTTGTATGAAGGCTGTTATTTTGAACAGTTTAGTGTCACCAGTCAATAAGCCATATCGATGTCTGTTATAGCTTACCTTCATGGGGTTGTCCAACAGCAGTGAGGTAGTTCAACTCCAAAGGAGGTCGATAGTTTTCCGTTTCATACGGGGTTACGTTCTCTGATGCCTTGGAGAAGATTAAGGTTAAGGCATCTCTTTAATGAATGCCAAATATTGTTAATAAATGCATTGGTTGCATTTATGAAATAGCTGGTGTTTAATGTCTACAAAGTTCAATAAAGGGATGATAAAATCAACATTATATATTTAGTCCATGGAATACATTTCACCCACCACTAGAATAATTGATGTAGCAACACTATATGTTATCACTTAATAGCAAACTTGACAATTTAAGAATGGTAAATTATATATATATCCATAGTGAAACACTGTACATAGTACTTACAGATGGAAAGATATAGCCTTCCATGATGTAAGCAGGCAGTGCGAGCTGTACTTTTTGAACTTTTGGTTGTAAAAAAAAACCAGGACCAATCCTTAAGAAAATCTTCTCCTTGAATACAAGTTGCACTGACTGATTAGACAACTGTCAGACAGATGAATGGGAAATAGTGTGACAGTGAGCATCATGTGCACATCAGTGTGAAGTGTCACAGCACACAGGAACCAATCGTGACAACTTCATAGGGGCTGGTCTTCATCGATGTTTTGTGTCCATTTTCAACAAATCATCAAGCTCACTGTAATTACACACACTTTTTAAAAATAAGCTAATATTGAATATCAGTAGAGATGTTTATCAATAACATGTATATATTTTATTCTGACAAAAGTGTTTGAGACAGTTTTTTGACAATGTTTTGTATTGTCTTTTAGTTTAAACAGTAGGCAGTTAAAGAGGACAGAGGAGGTCTGAAACCAAAAGTGATGTTTGGACAGAGAGTGGTTCCCCTTTTAATCACAGTTAGACACTACAGTCTATTCATTTGAGGAAGTTTTGAATGCATTATAACCGACCTGTTTGAAATTCTAATAGCATTCACAGTTCTTTAAACAACGAATACGTTTACAATAACTCACAACATTAAAAGACAAATGGCTTATCTACCTAATTTATTGATTTGTGACAATTTTGTCAGATGCATTGTAAATGTCTGTGCACAAACATACTATCTAAACAGACACAAGCACATACACACACGTATACACACTTCTGAACTCTGTCTCAAAGGAGGAACTACGATCAACAATTAGATTCAATTCCCTTTTTTTATAGATGGGAATAACAAAAATGAGAGTCCTGAGAAGAACTGTCAATCAAAGAGACTGTAGGTTGTCTGAATCGTACAATGCAGTTCCGCACAACAGACCAATAAGAAGGCATGATCTGATTTGGCATAGGATAGTTTGAGAGAAGTCAATGGTTTAGATGGCAGACAGGTATTGTTAAATGTACTGTAGGTGATTACAAACATTGTGACAAATCTGTTGAAATATAATACTCCTATCTCAGTTGCTATTTACAGGACAGATCTCAGTAAGACTGGATCAAATATAAATGTAGTAGCTATTCAACATAGAATGTTAAAATACCATAATAGAACATGTTGTATTACCATACCAACCTACTTGTAGATTTGTATGTACAGGTAGTTTACTGAGACCACATTTCCTGGCCCACAGTTTAGATCTAATACAATATTGAATATACTGTAAGTAAATATTAGCAGGTTTTCCTAACGTGTTGGAGTGTATTTCCTGTCCACAGGAAGTCTGTTACAACTGCAGAGACCGTCTTTTGCACAACTGCTAAAAGAATGTCATCACTTCAACTGTCTCAGCTAAATTAAGTTTAGTGAATATAACAGGAAGATGACATAAACAGTTTCACTTAACATTTTAATAGATTTCAACTCAGTTTATTGAAAAACAATAGCTATTTGTATGTAGTGGCCATCAAAGGCATAGTTATCTCTGAAAAATGTAACTAGCATGTGACTCAAGCTATGATTATTATCCGATATGATTTACTTTGAACCTTTACCTCATATACTGAGACACATTACCTTACCAAAAACCTAAAACACACCCTCACATATTTTGACTATGGAGCATGACTGACCACATCTAAATGGTAGGCATGTGGTCTATCAGTTAAGCTTGTAGTCCCCAGTAGGCCACCTAATGTGAGCCTTTATCTCTCAGGGCACATTTCCTGTTCAGTGTCGTCATCCCTGCCACACTAACCAACAACACAGCCTACAGCACGAGTTGTCTAACCACCGTTTGGCTCCAGATTGTTCAGTGCTCATTATATGTAAAAAGGTAATGGAGAGGTTTGGAATAACCCATAGAGGATAGAGGAAGTAAGTTACATATGCGAATATAATTTTGTATTATTAGATAGAGAAGTTAAGTTGTTAGTTTATGTGATGAATGACCGATTAAGACATTTATTAGGAAGACACATTTAATTGCAATCGGTTTAGTAGGATTTAGATTTCGTTTAGGCCTATATTTACAGACATTTTATTCTGACAAAGTACAATATTGTTGGTTTGTTTTTACAAATGTTTGCTCTGTCTCCATCTGCTGGCATTAGTTATCGACCTAACAATATGTCCCAGATGGAATGTTACAGTGTTAGGTTCGTTGCCAGATAACCTAAACATAGGCCTGTAGCTGATACATCCACAGAATTATGCGTATTTTACGACAGTAACATGAAAGGGAGTGTGGTCCTTTTTACATAATATCAAAGAAACAAAATAGTATTTAACCAAATAGTAATAGATAATTACGCAATTTCTACTAGAGCGAGCTACGAGAGACTATAACAAGATAGTGATTGCTGTCCCAGGGAATCACAGAACCGTTAGGAGAGCTATACCTCGCGCTAAAACAGCTCCTTTAGCGTGCGCGGAACATGGCTGCTATGAGGACATTAACGGTCGCCGGTCTCTTTTTGGCTTTTTGTGCCTTAGGATTGATCGCAGTGGCTATTAGTACCGACAATTGGTATGAAACCGATGCAAGGAGGCACCGGGAACGTTGCAAGAATTATTCAAACAAAAGAAATGACCCTGGATATATTTACATTTCAAATCACAACCTCCCTCTGCGCATGTTACCGAAAGAAAATAATGTAGAGAGAAAGGGATCTAGTGGTGGAATCCTCCTGCGTGCTAAACGGCACTTCTTGCCTCCTGCACCGGCCATGGAGTCCCTCTGCAGTCGGCAATTCAACTCAACCATTACCGGGCTGTGGAGAATGTGTCACCGGGAAGGATTCGACCTGGAAACAGAGGACCTAATCTTTAAAGGTTTAATCCATTCAATATCAGCCTGCTACGTTAAAGTCTACCGTGTCCGATTTGATTAGTATAGTTTTTATTTATTTATCTGTTAACATTATTTGTACCCCTGATCATGGTATGTTGACTACTTGCAATTGTACAACTCGATCAGTGTTAAGACAACGTATGCGCTATCCAAGGTGCTGATTTTGCGCGGTCATCTAACTCACAGCAGGCCTACGCAGTAACAGAGCTTCGTCCATCTTTTGAAATGGGCATGGATTATTTTCTTTATCCTGTTTATACTGTTACAGGCAAACTCGTTTTTAATGGTTTGCGTTAGCATATAGGCTACAGTACTGCATGTGTTGTGTTCCAGGCACTGTTGTTTTTCAAATGGGCTTTTATTCTTTATATCTGTAGGGTTGATTCAACGCTGCACACAAATTAAATACTACTACTCCTCCTCATCCCTCCCCCGAAATCTGCAAATAAATCTCACCAAGACGATTAAACAGGATGAGTGGCACGCACTCCGTAAGTTGTGGCTTCCCACTCAGCCCCGTTTTATTGACTTTTGCTACATTAAGATGGAATCAACTTTATTATTTGAAATGTTATGATTGTTGAAATAATTTAATTTCTTTCTCCGTGACAGACCTCCAAAGAATGACTGCTAGCTTCATAGGAATGGCGATCTCCATCATTCTTTTCGGCTGGATCATTGGAGTACTGGGCTGTTGTAAGCAGCATGATCTGATGCAGTATGTAGCTGGACTTCTTTTCCTCATGGGAGGTAAGAGCTACTTTACATAGAGAAAGCAGTACTCTGAATGACCACTGTGGGGCAGTAAAGGGTTTGTTATGGAGAGGGAATGACCGAACGGATACAATATGGTCCAGAAGAAAATAGATGGGCTGAGTACTGGTAGCCTAATAACACTGGTTTAAACACTACTTTTCTTTTTTATAATGGTTTTCTGATGTTCCACCATTTTCTTTTTGTCTAAACAGGAACCTGCTGTATCATTTCCTTGTGCACCTGTGTAGCTGGGATCAATTTTGAACTTTCCCGTTATCCCCGCTACATGTATGGAATACCAGAGGATATTAGTCATGGGTATGGTTGGTCCATGTTTTGTGCCTGGGGGGGGCTAGGACTCACCTTGCTGGCTGGGTTCCTGTGCACGCTGGCCCCGTCCCTCTCACCCCCCCCACACGGTGGTCCACAAGCCCAGACAGGAGAATGGCTGTGTGTGACAAGCTGCCAAACTTCCTAGAGACACGTTCCCCAGCCCCTTCTGAAACAGCAGAGCTGAGCTGTTTTTCCAAAGAGATCATCCAGGGGGGGTTAAAACTGAGAGCACTCGCACCTCTCTGGCCGCACAATGAACAAGGACATTGTTTCTCTTTGTAGAGGCTGTTACGGTAGAGGGATATTTGAATGAAGATTAGTACTTCATTATCTCTGGGGCTTTCTTTGTCCCTCTTAATCAATAAACTGTAATGCAGGGGTCCCCGAACTACGGCCCGTCAACGCATTTGGACCGGCCCTCTGAACAATGCCTGAGACTTTACACTTTACAGAGAGTTTACACTGATTAATATGCATAAGTATGTAAATGTTTTGATTTCAATAGCATTTAATATGAAAAAAGGTAATTACGATATTAATAATGCTCTTTTAACAGGCTATATATCCCTTGATATGATGTACGGATTTAAATCCTAATAACATCTCCACAATCATACTGGTAATCACTCCGGCCCATGTAATTTTCTCTTATAGACCGACCCAACCCCACATTAAAGAAAGGAAAAATTATCTGGCCCTCGCAGAAAAAAGTTTGGGGACCCCTGCTGTAAAGTGTCATTGCTTGCTATCCAAAGGGAGCACACAATTATTCAAAAGAAAAAAAAAGTTATTACAGGTTATAAAGAAACACAGAAGATCAAGAGCACAAACTTTTACAATTAAATCATGAATGAGTATTGTGACATTTCAAAGGGCATATGTGCAGTAGTATCGTCATTGAGTAAAAAATATATGTTAATATACATTTTGAACTGTATGTATGTAGATATGCATTTATGTTTATTCAAGGAGAACATGAGCATTGAAGATGAATCTGTGTGATTTCATGAGAGATGTTTTGATGTTCTTGGAATTGTAGCCGAGTCAAAATATTTTTGAAAAATAAAATGTTCATGCGTTTGACTTCATTTGTTTTGTATTTTATAGGGAGAACAGGAGACTGCAGGTTTTTAGGCATTTTATTTAACCACTTCTGAAGTCTCAAAGTCTGCGTAGCCCTTGACTTCTCCGTTACGCCAGTATTTTTGCTATAGAAAAACATGAACTCCACATAAAGTAGAGCAATAAATGACACAGGCTTACCAGAAAAGAAAATAAGTAAAAATGGAAATACAGTAAATCTAGAGAGAGAGAGAGAGAGAGAGAGAGAGAGAGAGAGAGAACAACGTCTAAACTTGCTCTGTTACCAGTAAAAAAGGAATGTTGCCCTTATTTATTGACAACAGGAAGTTCATGATCCGTATTTGCTTTCCCATATTTCCTATTAAATCTTTATGACCTCTAACTTTAATACATCTGTTTCTCACATTTCCTTTGGTATGTGTTGTGTTATACTTTTGGTACCTACATAGAAAGTCTTCGGGGTAAAAAGTTGAGTGTCATAGTTCCAATAGAGGAATAATCCCTGTTAGTTCAAATGCATTTGGTTTTAACTGGGAACATTTCAAATAGTTACAAAATAGACCTGTTATATCTGAAGCTGAAAATAGAACACAGCATAAGAAAAAAACATTACCACATTAACAATAACATTATGTAACAACATGAATAAAACATTTAAAGTAGATAATATCAGCTACTTCCCAATACATTTCTCTACATGTAGGCTACAGCCCAATTTCAAGCGATACAAAAAAGATGACATAAAGTTAGCAAAATCTGATTATGTAGCTTTAAAAAGTTCAAGAGGTGGTTCCAAGGGTTCAGTCAGGCATGGATAATTTTGCCTTCCTCCCATGTTCCCCTGAGTTCAAAGAATGTGTTTATGTTTTCAGTTAAGTTCCTTCCAAATGAGGCAGGGGAACATTAATAATCACAACAATTCAGAAAGTGTGCATGCACACGCGCGCGCAAACACATACGCAAGAAGTATTTTTCATTTTTCCTACAATGGACTTTCCAGCTGGAGTTATTGGGACTTGTCTGATTTATACAGTGAGATACTCGGTTCTGAGACGACTGAGTCTTGTGCCATGGCTTTTAAGAACGAGAGAGAGTAGCTCATGTTTATCTTTTAGTCCCACTGAGATGTCCATTGTCTTCCTAAGACTATCTGTAACGCCATGAATTGGTTTCAAGACATTGAGTTGGTGCTCCTCTTCAAGGTCGTTGTCATGACTTTGTTTGAATTTAACTTCTAACTCTAAGAGTGCTTTTTCCGCACTTGTAAAAGCCTCTCTAATCTGAGATGTCTCCTGAGAAAGAAATTTCCCATAGCTTTCCTTTCCGTCCAAGTCGTAAGATATCGTTCTGCCGATGCCTTCCAATAACCTTGCAGCAGCTTCAACTTGATGCTTCATGATAAAAAAATCGTCGCGCACTACCGAGTCGCTGTCCTCATTCGTTCCGCACGCGCGCCGGTCAGTGAATTTAAAGAGCATTTGACATGTCTCGGGGTCGTCATTCTCCTCATAGTCGCCGTCCGGTACAAAAAAGTGATGAAATGTGCCATTAGATATTTCTGGATACAAGGGCCCACGATAAGCTGAATAGCAAAGTGGCATAGATGTTAAAAGAAACAGAACTAGACGTGTGAAATCCATGTCCACTTCTCAATGGGTTTAGGGCGACTAGGGCTGTAACCGCTGTCTATGGCACAACAACTGCTGTGAGAGTGCGTCGCGTGCAGTTTTCATTCCGACTCAAGTTACAGTCCCACCTCACCTAAAAGGCACAGACAACCCGAATTAGAAGTGTTAACTTAGACCAACCACTGAATTAGCCTGATAGTCTAGTCTGTTGCCAGTGGGCACATGCTACTGAAAACCTGCTCACAAAGTTAAATAAATATGTTAGTGTTCCACAAAAAGTAGAAGAACAGTCTGATTACCATAAAATATGTATTTGAGTTTTTTTGCTATTCGTGCGTCACCGCTGGTTTAATTAGGAGTCTACACTTCCAGTGATTAGTGAGTACTTTGATTACACTGTCTTCAGACATTTTGTTTTAAGTGTCAGCAATTTCCCCACCTGTACTCATATAATATCTTACTGGTGAGTCAGTCTCACACATTAGGACAAAAATGTACTCACAAAACATTAATGATTAATTGTGCGTGACATAAAGCCTTACAGAAACTTTCCTTACAGAAAAAAACATCATTTATATCTTTACTTTGGTCAATTATCCTTTTGTTTTAAAACTACAAAAACATACTCTTTACAACTTACATCTTAATACATCAAACTTCTTACTTCTGTAACCTTAAAAAGAAGGACATGATTTTATGTATAAGTTAATGCTTAATGTGGCTTTGGATGAGTGAACGCTGTCACAACCTTAATCAGCAAAATCTCACTCTGTTTCAATGTCATAATGGGCAGCTCCCTAAATCATCAACTCTCAGGGAGTGAACACTTTAAATAATTCAGCTTCTTTGCAGAAGCAAGAAGCATAGCAACTGCCTCAACAGAAGCATCAAACCACCATGACGTTCCAGTCTCCTGGAGTGGGAACCTTCCAATCATGGGACTACGCGGTGTTCGCCTGTCTGTTTGTGGTCTCCTCTGGAATAGGGATCTTCTTCGCCGTGAAGGAGAGAAACAAGGCCTCTTCTAGAGAGTTCCTGGTGGGGGGCCGACAGATGACCTGTGGCCCCGTGGCTCTGTCGCTCACGGCCAGCTTCATGTCCGCCGTCACCGTCCTCGGAGCCCCCTCTGATGTCTACCGCTTCGGGGCTTCATTCATACTCTTTGGCGTGGCTTACACCTTGGTGGTGCTCGCGACCGCAGAACTTTTTGTGCCTGTGTTTTATAGATCAGGGATCACGAGTACTTACGAGGTACGTGTGCATTTCGTTAGTGCGTGCGATAGTAGTCTGTCTATCATGCCTCGCAATCAAGGCCTACCTGCCAAGGGGGTTGTAAGGTGAGTTAGAAAAGCAATCTTCAATCAGTTTTTTGCACGTCTGTGTGAAAGGAAGGTTGGTCTGCAATCTTCTGTTGCAGAAAATGACATAATCTCAAGGTGGTAGGATAGAGGTTAAACCCTTTAAGTGATATAAATTAGAAACATGTTGCATACTGTGCCAGGAAGCACAGAACCAACATTAAACTGCCATCGTCCTGTTCCCGCCAGTATTTGGAGATGCGGTTTTGCAGGGGGGTTCGCCTGGCGGCCACTCTCATTTACATTTTGCAGACGGTAAGATTACCCAACAAGGGAAATAAACACTGCAAAGCTGTGTAATCAAGCAGACTGGATGGATAGGAGATGAAGAGCACGTTATAATGTATTTATGTTTGTAAATGGTCTTGGTAATATTTCAGATTTTATACACTGGAGTGGTGGTGTACGCTCCTGCTCTTGCCCTGAATCAAGGTCAGTTGTAGATCAAACTTCACATACATTCACTGTACCAAACGTATTCTGCATGCTGAAATGATTCTCAATCTCTCTGCAGTGACTGGCTTTAATCTTTGGGGTTCTATATTTGCCACTGGTATCGTGTGTACATTCTACTGCACCTTGGTGAGTTGGGTTAACAGAGACCGATAACTGGAACTTGAACTCATTCAAGCCCACTCTGTTTCTTCTCACGTGGCATGTGTTTAAACACTCTGTCACACTCAACATCAACATTGAAAGTTTAACTGACATCGTAAGTAGCCAATCAGGTTAGAGATTAAGTCAAAAGGGAGGGGCCAGGTACCAATGGATGTATTCATTGTCAGTGGTGTGCAAGTTCACCATATGTGTGTCTGTGTGTCTGTGATTGGTATGTGTGTGTACATACTCGTGTGTGTTTAGGGAGGGCTGAAGGCGGTTGTGTGGACAGATGCCTTTCAGATGGTGGTGATGGTGGTGGGCTTCCTGACTGTGCTAATTCAGGGGGTGCTGAAGGCAGGAGGGCTTGGGTCCGTATGGGAGGAAGCGCAGAAAAGCAACAGGCTCTCTGTCTTTGAGTGAGTTCGGGAAACTTCTCTGGATACCAATACCATTTAAATTAGATTGAAGATGGCCCAATGATATTTACTGCTATCTTCATAGTATGTAACCAAAGTCAAATAAACAAACATTTTCCTCAGCTTTGACCCTGACCCTCTGAGACGTCACACATTTTGGACCATCACCATTGGAGGGACATTTACTTGGCTTGGCATCTACGGGGTTAACCAGTCCACTATTCAGAGGTGTATTTCCTGCAAGACTGAGACCCACGCCCGACTGTAAGCATTAACTGTTGCCATGGCACTATGAGTTGATGTAGCCTAATATCTGACGTTCTTTGTCAAGTCCATCTTCGCCCCACAAAAGTTTCATATTCTGCTCTAAAACAACAGAGCATTGGCATGGCTATAGATTCAGCCCGATTCTCCGTTCTGCGAAGGGGAGAAAGACAGCACGTGAACTTCTGCATCCACTCACTCTTTTCAGAGCTCTCTACCTTAACCTCCTGGGTCTGTTGATCATCCTGGTGTGTGCTGTGCTGTCCGGCCTCATCATGCATGCCTTCTACGCTGACTGTGATCCATGGACAGCCGGCTTCGTTTCGGCCCCCGACCAGGTTAGCTTGGATCTCGAGTTTCTGTCGTGCCAGCCCCGTACCATGCATTTCTAATTATGTGCATCTCTCTCGACAGCTCATGCCGTACTTCGTCATGGATATTTTGGGGGAACTCCCAGGCCTTCCCGGACTTTTTGTGGCCTGCGCCTTCAGCGGAACTCTAAGGTTACACACGTACACATTTCAATTACGAGGCGCCTTGCAGCTATTACAAAAAAACAACATTTGAGGTTTTCCCTTTGAATGGATTCATAGCAAGATGTGAAATGTGATTTCAAAGAGATTTTCTGAACCGTTTGTCCCTGCAGCACTGTGGCGGCCAGCATCAACGCTCTGGCAACAGTGACCTACGAGGACTTTGTGAAGCAGAGCTGTACAAACCTCTCCAACTCTGCCAGTGCCTGGATCAGCAAAGGATTGTGTAAATATGCCTTTATCTTGTATGTGAATGACAACCGTGCTCCCAGGACAGCGAGAGATGTTAAAGAAGATAAGTAAAAAATAACAAGCACAAACAAGAAGTTGACACCAGCTACACAAAGGCCAGTAGGGCTTTTTGTTTGTAAGAAATTCCACGGAGGGACACAGCTGAGATGTTCTACTCTCCTGCAGGTATTGTGTTTGGTGTGGTCTGCACTTCCATGGCTGTTGCTGCCTCCTATTTGGGAGGAATCGTGCAGGTAAAAGTTGACTGTGACTTGGAGTCCTGCTCTGAGAACTTCTTTTGATGTGTGTGTGTGTGTTTGTTTGTGTGTGAATGTGTGCTACACTCCCGATGGCAGGCTGCCCTGAGTATTCATGGAATGTGCGGAGGCCCAATGCTTGGCCTTTTCTCTCTGGGAATAGTCTTTCCCTGGACCAGTTCAAAGGTCAGTGCTTTGAAACATAAACACCCAACACAAATCACACACTCTGCCCTGCAATCTCATTTGATATATAGACGCGCTCGACTTGACCTCAGTCTGACATCACCCTCTAACCCTGTGCTATGTCCGTGGCCGTAGGGTGCTGCTGGAGGGTTGATGGTGGGCATCGCCCTCTCATTCTGGGCCGGCCTGGGGGGGTTTCTTCACCCAGCCCACAGCAACAACACCAGGCCTCTGGACCTCAGCACAGCAGCATGCCAGCAGGCCAATGTTTCAGTCATGGCTGTCACTCCAACTCCACTTTCACTGGACTCCAATCCTCTCTCGCCCAGGTGGAGTGCAGAACCAGCCTCTTTCACTGTGTCCTTTTGTAATTATTTCCCTGACAAGTCGCATTCATGTCTAACACCGTGACTGATGCCAGCATATCGCCTTTGTCCTCCCCAGGTCACCCTTGGATGATTCCTGGTACTCCATGTCCTATTTGTACTACAGTGCAGTAGGATTTATAGCCACTATTATAGCAGGCCTGATGATTACCTTCCTTACAGGTACTGTTTATGTGCAATAGGAGAGATGGCACATTACTCATTTAGACTTAAAGGGATCAGGGATCAGTTCCTACTTCTTGAATGTGAAGGGAAAACACCCAATCCATGGTTATAGCACATTCTGTGACATCCTATTAACTGTGTGAAAATGTGAAAAAAAGAGGAGGCTTTAGAAACCAGCTGAAAACACCTTTAGATCATTACATAACTGAGTGAGCAAGTTTTATTTAGCAATGTCGAGGCATTTGAGGCTGCATAAGCAAGAATTCACAGTTTCTAAAATATGCTAACCAAGTGGAAACTTTGGAGTTGTCTTTATCTCGTATTCCACCTTTCTTTGGCAGGATCCACCAGGGGTAATGATGTGAAACCACTCTTAATACGGCCAGTGTGCAATCTTTGCTGCTTCTGGTCTGATAAGTACAAGAAAATGTGCTGGTGCGGTGTCAGCCATGACGAGGATAAACAGGTGAGAGACTATAATAAGCATGACTATATATGTTCATGTTGTATCAGAGGAACACAATGAACACCCATGTTCTTCTTCTCAGGTTTTGGAAATCCCAGACGTGTCGTGGGAGGTATACTGTGAGCGTGAGGAAAAAGGCAAAAAAGCGCTCAAAAGAAAAAAGCCAGCAAAAAACCATTACGACCTTACGGAGAAATCATACACCAATACTGGGTTCAATGAAGACCCTCAGTCTGTCTAAATGCAATATCACCTATGGGTCTGAAATGCAGTATTTGGAGTGCATTACGTGGTTTATGAGCACAGCAGGTAGAGGTGACCTATTCTTTCTAAATAAAAGAACAGCCAGAGTATTTGGTTTAAAAGATACAATCCATAATTTATTACAGAAAAGAGTGATATCCAAATGATTTTATTATGTTACATCCTGTGTATGTTTTTACATGTAAACAGGGATGAAGTAAACAATGTCCAGTAATTGGTAAACAACCAATGACATTCTAACATAAAGTCCGTGGTCTACAGGGCTTCCTGTCATTTAACTGTATGGAAGGATATCCATGTCTCCAGTGTCTGACTTCTCATGAGTGGCAAGGTCATCACTCTTCTACTGAATACAATATTCTACCCTCACAACTACAGTTTCCATAGCCAACTCGTGCTCTCATGTACTAAATCACTTACACGTGATGTTTAATCAATTGTTTTATATCTCATAAGAGTGACAGAGACAATAATTCATGTTACGTCACCTCTAGTAATGAATCCGAATCATTCTTAAATATCTATAGTCAATCTGATACAAAATCAAAGATTTACAGCTGCCAATTCTTTTTTTATAAGTAGCTTCTCCCACCGACAAAGCCAGAGGTTTCAAACTGTTTTTGTGCTGAAAGAGACTTCAAAAACCAAATAAAGATGTTATCAAGATCTTAGGCTTTGACATAATTCCCCTCAAGGATTTTGCAGTATTCCAAAAGCAATGCCAAACCCACTATCTGTAAAACACTTAGACATAAAACAAAATGCTTCTCTTAAATATCAGTATTTAAAACTTGATCATACAGAAGGACATGGGGGATTTTTTCAACCATCCATGAATTTAACAACCTTCATTTTCATCACTGAAACAAGAAACAAGTCATGAACCAATTGAAGACACATTTAGTTAACTTCACAGACTTAAGCTCTGTGCAAGTCATGCAGGCTCAAGTTAAAAAGTATTCTAATGAATTGATGCATCCACAGCGGACACTATTCAAGTTATACTGAGCAGCCATGGTTGACAACATGCATAGATCTCCAATAATCACAACACAGGGAGGATGATTTAAAATGATTCTAAACATTCCTCAGTCCATTGTATATGTATAAACTGTGTAAAGCTGGGGTCTCCCACCCTTTGCCTGGAGAGATACATTCTTGTAGGTTTTGGCTCCAACTGCAGTTTTAACCAACTTTGTTCAACACATCAGTTAATAGAATAAACCACACAACCAAATACTAGAATCAGGTGTGCTAGTCTAGGTTTGGAGTAAAACCTACAGTGAGGTATCTTTCCAGGGTTAGAGACCCATGGTGTATAGGATTGTATTGTACTGTTTAACAATAGGTATGTACTATTTCTCATATTTTAATTTAATTTATAAGGTTACTTATTGCAGCTTTAGGCAAATGATTGGTTTCTTTAAGCTATTGGTAAAAGCTTTTGAACAATATGTTCTTAAAAGTTGTCATGTTCAGTTGAAAATAAAATTATGTATTTTACAATATAAGCCATAACCTCTATTGTATGAGGTTCATACCATCAACTTTGATATGGTTTGTTTTGAGACAATGCAAGAAAACAAATCATGCTTCTAAAGTGCTTAATTTTCAGACTAATGTGATGATTTGTAGTCATGCAATGCAAAAAATATACTTTTCACTGTATATCTTAAAAAGCAGAATACTTTTTGATTGCATCTATTAAATGATTGGAAAAAAATGGATCACCTGCAAACATTCAGAGGACACCTGAGGAAAGCAGAAGCTACATTACCTTACTTGCTTTTAAGGAAAGGTAAAGACATGCTGGCTAACTTCAGCACACCAACAGAAAACATTACACACACACACACGAGAAGCCATCAGAAATACTGTACACACACAAAGCTTGTAAAGAAAAACTGAAAATGAGTACTCTTGAACTAAAAATAAAATTTTACAGCAATAACAGAAGTACTGTAACAAAATATGTCCTAATTTAAGTATTCCAGACAGTCATTTCAGCTACTACTATTCTAGACTCCATACAGTATATCATTTCTGTAACCTCCACACATATCGTGCAAATTGAAGAAGTCACGTAATCGAATGTGCTTGGTAGCTAAGTCCTTGAGAAAAAGTAAAAAATTAAGCATCTGTTCAAGATTCCATTATTTAATTCTAATCTGTATGTTATTTTATATATCGATTCAAAAACACTATAATTGAAAATATATACAGGTGCTTGCCATATAATTTGAATATTCTCTCTCTATATGCAGATTTCAATTTCCAACAGGACTTGGCACCTGCACACAGTGCCAACCTGGTTTAAGGACCATGGTATCCCTGTTCTTAATTGGCCAGCAAACTCGCCTGACCTTAAAACCATCGAAAATCTATGGGGTATTGTGAAGAGGAAGATGGGGGGGATGGGATTTTCCTTAGTTGTCACTTATAATCATCAACATAAAAAAAAAGAAACATTTGAATATATCAGTCTGTGTGTAATGAATGAATATAATATACACATTTCACTTTTTGAATGGAATTAGTGAAACAAATCAACTTTTTGATGATATTCTAATTATATGAGCAGCACCTGTATAGTAGCAGAATGTTGGGGTATTGTCTGTACAGTTTCACTTCCATGCTTCCTAGTGTGTTTCCCTGAACTGTGTCTCAGGGCTAAACTAACTTCCTGTCATCACAATAGAGCACAATGAAGGGCGAATGAGAAACAGACCCTCGGCATGGAAGAACAGATTTACCCCTGCAGGTGAGTTTTTTTGTCATTTACAATGGGGCTGTTACTCATATGTTGAGGATTTCTTACAAGCTGAATCACCATCTGACGGTTGGTGCACAAGCAACAGTGGTGGGCTATATTGTTCACATTTTTAAGCAATCCATATGGATAATTCAGAGTTTCCTGGAAGCTAGAGGAAGAGGGAGATTACTCGACTTGCAGCACAAACAGGCACATGTGATGTTGGGCGACACACATCTTGTTGTTTGCTAAACAGTTAGGCACAATCAAATCACACTAGATTTACATATTATTATGTACTAGATATACCAACCTTGGACACAGTCAAGGTCAGCAATTTGGAATAAATATTACAAATAAAATCTAACACAGCTCACACAGAATGAAGCCGCATGAGAACCAGGCGTCTAGACAGGGGCTTTGTCTATCGAAAAATACAAAACAATATTTCCATGCATTTTACAGGATTTTATAGAGAAACCTTTAGCAAAGATTTGTGTTAACATCTTTTAAGTATTTTATTAGCTGTTGACAAATGAACCAATGTGAATATAAACTAGCATGCTTTGAGGGCAACATACAGTTATTTTGCATAAACATTGTCCATTATTTTTGGTAGCCACATCACCAGAATCACTTTTGCAACAAGAACCACTACGTGCCACACTAGCGCACAGTCACATAGGCCAGTGACCATTATGATGTCACAGTCACATAGGCCAGTGACCATTATGATGTCACAGTCACATAGGCCAGTGACCATTATGATGTCACAGTCACATAGACCAGTGACCATTATGATGTCACAGTCACATAGGCCAGTGACCATTATGATGTCTATGGAGATGTACACGGCCATGTTTTGAGCTGTACTAGACCGATCTGTTACAGCATGGTGCTAGCTGCCACAGAGAGAGAGAAAGAAAGAGAGAGAGAGAGAGAGAGCGCACGCTGTGAGAGTGAGGAGAGAGCAGTGGTGATGTGGTGCAGCCCTTGATCTGCATAGTAAACATTACAATTGCACAGGACTCCCCCTTCCAAGCCATGACACGGTGCAAGGCCAAGGGCAGCCTGCCAGGTGAAGCTGAAGGAGGGGAAGGGGGAGAGGGGGCGAAGAAAGAGAGGAGGGGAAAGGGTTGCTCAAAATGAAGACTAAGCACCAACACTCTGGACAGAGAAGAGAGAGGGGTTCAGGCCTCTTTGGTGTGCAGACTCAGTTCAGTGAAGCCAGAGGCTTAAATATGTAGAGGGTTGCTTGTGGGTAGGCTGTGAAGGGGGGTATGTGTATGCATGTGTGTGCCTGTGTGTGAGGATGTGTGTGAGGAAGGTGTGTGGGGCCTGTGTGTGTGCATGTGTGTGTAGACAGGGCGGGGTCAAGCTAAGGCCACTCATGGTTATAACGCTTGCCGTTCTTCTTCCTGTCCTTCTGCAGGTGTTCCAGCTCTGCCTCGTACATCATCTCCTGCATCAGATACTTCTCCCGACGCATGCGCTCGCACAGGCCCTTGGGCATGTCCGGGATCAGGTATGCAATGAAGGACTTGATCCCATACACCAGGTGCTAAGGGTGAAGGATTGAAGCAAAAAAAATCCTTTCTATATTTGTAGTTTTGGTGTGAAGTTATGGACTTCGAAGCAAAAAAAAGGTATTATGGTTATGTTCAATGTTATGTAAATAATACTTGAAGTAAACTAGGTTTTATTAAACCTTACACTGACTCTCCGTCAAAGTGAGTAAAGGTAATAGCGTGCATTACCCAAGAGAGAGATAATAAGAAATATAGAGGGGGAGAGAGGAAGAGAGAGAGGAAGAGAGGAAGGGAGAGAGGAGGGGAGAGAGAGGAAGAGAGAGAGGAGGGGAGAGAGGATTCTCACTCACCTCAAACACGATGATGAAAGCTAGCCTGGCGGCCAGGACGTGCCAGAACTGCAGGGTGAAGTCGTAGGGCACCCGGCTCCACGGAGGCGCCCGGTAGTCCCTGTACCTGCAGAACCTGGTCTGGACCTGGCTGCCGTTCTTAGGCTCCCCCATATCGAACACCGACAGACTGCTATTCATGTAGCCTCGCAGGCACCTGAGGGTACAAGAGGCTTGTCACAAGTTGGAAAACACTCAAAAATAATAATAAAAAGCTTTCTGTTTCTTTTATCAGACACACACACACACAAATATCCCGTTCTGATAAATGGAGACGGACGTACCTTTCGTGGCGGTAGCCCTTGTCCACACACGGCCCGTATTTGAAGGCGTAAACGAAGCGCGGGATGTAATCGGAGGTGATGGCAATGACAAAGGCATTAGTGATGACTGCCAGCACCCCGATGCCCTCCAGAATGCCCATGCCAGATGCCTGCACAGCAAGACAAGAGAGCTCGCTCAGAACATTAAGCTCCAGGTAGCTTTACCCGACGTGCGAGGAAGCAGAACGACAGAACGACCCACACAAACACCACCCGATGTGAAGAGGAATTGAAATCGATTGAGGTGGTGGGTGTGGAAGCTAGAGAAACAACCTCACTCATGGAGTGTGGCAGGCGGTATTAGAGGGACGCCAGCTGACCTATGTCGGTGGCGCGGGCAGGCATGGGTCTCCTCCACTGAGTGACGAATTTGTAGGCGTCCAGGCGGATCTCGATGATATTGTTAAGCAAAGCCAGGAGAGGTGCCAACGGGAAGGCAGCCACAAAGATGGTGGTGAAGCCAAACTGGAGAACTGAGGGGAGGAGAAGAGAGGGTTGTGGGGAGGGTCTGAACAGGACTGACTGAACACAGCACCAGTACCAATCCAGATACAAATACTTAAAAAAAACACGTTTACAAACGTTACAAATCCAACTGTAGCAACTCCATTTATGAAGTCACGTCTTCAAGGAAAAAGGTCAAAGGTGACATTTTGAAAGGAGGGTCATACCCATTTCTAGGTATTCATCAACGAGGCCGTGAGCGTTCATTGGTTGCAGGTTCCAGTCTTTGTCCCACTGTGGAAGCTGGACTTTGTTTTCTACATACTGTCCTCCTTTCTTTATCTTCCGGCGAGACCACCAGTTCTGCAGCAAACTGAACAGCCAGGACAATGTTGGCTGTCAACTCAAACCAATTATTTGTGACAAAGCACTGCGGGAGCACTAAACTGTGCGCATTGAAGAGGATTTGATTCGTTTCCGCACAAGAAAAGGACCTTTCATGTGGAAATAAGAAATCATGTGGATCTGTTTCATTGCTAAATCAGCATGCACCTCATAAAACTGCCCAGAAACTACAAAATCGTGGAATTATGTAAATCGGTAACTCAAAGAAATGACAGCAACAGGGATTGTTGGACAGACATTCAGACAGGTAATCGTTTATGGAAGGGCAATACTTACGGATAACCTAACTCCATAAAGTTGTTCCAGATCTGCTTCAGAACCATAATGACTCCCATTTGCAGGCACAAGTCGATCAAACATCCACTGGGGTGGCACTGATAATAGATACAAATCGATTAAAAACGGTATACAGTATATCCATACTGCAGTGTCAACGATAGAGCTATACTGCATATTTAATTTTGAACAATATCGCAAATAAGATTCATTATAAGGGAGATTAATGGCTCTGATTACTGTGTGAATTTAGTAATCATGGAAATTATCGCAGAAATGATGAATCTCTTCAATATTTGAAAATCTCCGCCCAGATGGAAGGCAATCACCAATTCCTACAGTGTTGAAATAATAACCTGGTTAAATGGCTTATTGTACTCACCTCCTCCAGTCTCCACCTATTAAACAGTTTATTGTATTTCCCAGGCCTGCCAGCAAACCTGAACATATTGAAATTGACAACATTAGCTTACAAATCCAATTGTCCAATCCGTAATAACTGTTAGTGGAGAGAGAGGATAAAACAGTGTCCTGATTGCTGATTACATAGACCATGCAGAGAGAAAATTACATGAAGGATGGCAGGGAAGAAAGAACTAGAAAACAGAAACAGGGGAGAGGAAGATGTGCTGCCAAACTCCAAAGGAAATTGAATTTCCTGAGGCCCGTAGCTCATAGAAACTCTAGCTACATTTATTAGGGAGATGAACTTTTGAGTTTAAGTCGCTTACCTTCCAAGGAAAAAAGCTATGTAGAACGTGGAGCTGTTCAAATTGACGAACTGAAAGAGGAACATCTTGAGAGCAAAGCTGTTTTCCCATTCTGACTCAGTGCGTGGGTGCTCTGTGGGGATGACAGTTTGAAAGAACCGTTGTCATGTGTCTATCAAACTTGTGACGTTGCTACGGTGAATGTTTTACAGCATGGCGGTAACGCTCACCCAAGTTAGTGAGCAGATAAGCCACCTTCTCATAAACCTGATGAGAAAAAATAACATCCATCAACTGTGATTGAGGAAATGAAAGCAATCGACAATCTGCAAGACGAGGATCCCCAAACTAGCTTATAACATATCTGGATCTCCCAACGCCTGTCCTTCTGTACGGTTCATGCAGCTCTTGCTTCTTAAGGAACCACAGATAACGGCGAGACAAACACCCACCACATTCAGAGACATGATGATCATGAAGTTGATACAGACACCAGTGCCAGAGGTGGCAAACTGCCAGTTCTTCTTCACAAACTCCCAGTCAAACGACGCAAACTTCTCCATGGCGATGAGTCGGAACACCACCACGGCAAACACAGCTGTCAAAACAAGGGATATCTGGAAGCAGGGAGTGGAGAGAGAAGATAGGAAATAAAACAAGGCTGAAAAACAAACAGTAACTTAATCTTCAGTGGAGCTAATGGACATCTAGATAAAGCATCGTCTCGGGGTGTTGGTTTAGGGTGTTCCATCTCATTTGATGCTCTGGAATGGAAATACAATGGGTGACCGAGTCACATTTTTTCAGCATGCTCCGAAATACACAACCATCTACAGCAGGGGGAGCTGTGTGGCTGCCAGAGTCCCACCGATCACACAGAAGAAGACACTGAGGGAAAAGCCCATCCTGAACCTAGTCAGGTCGCGGTGGCAGACAGTCGGATTACTCATGAAGTGAGAGGGGGTTTTTATACCATGAAGAAGATTCCAGACACAGACACCATGAGCCGGCTGAGTTTGTCTGTGAAGGGCTGGAAGGGCTCAGGCTTCCCCGACACAGGGTTCACTCGCTCCACTCCGGAGTACTTGGCTTCAAACTGGGGCCTCAACTCCTCCTGAGACACACAGAACGCCACGCATCCCGTTATCACACAACATGTATCAGCCTCTTTCAACCACAACTAGCTGTCAACTAGAACATAGTTAGAAATTGCAACACTGGGTGATATGGTTGTAAATCTATTACATAGTACGACTAACTGACCTCTTCTTCCTCCCAATCGATGAGGTCCCAATCATAAGTCAGTTCAGCCCTCCTCCTCTTCCAGAACTCCAGGAACACAGTAGCTGTGAAAGCCCCACAGGGAAGGACGTAAAGCAAGAAATCAATCACGGTATTGATCAGGTCGACACCGTAGAGATGGAATTCATATTCCTGAAAGACATGGCTTATCGACCCACTTATGCGTTTCAGAGTGATGTAGAGTGAATGTTGTTCTGAAACAGTTGGTATGTTTCTGGTGTAGACTGACATCTGTGACCAGAACTGTGCATAAGATTGGGACACACCTATGGATGTTTTCAGTGACAAAGTACACAGCACCAGTCGGCGCCCTCTAAGTCTATTCGACTCCACTTGCTGTTGAAGTTTAATATAGCTCGACCCACTTTCATTTAAAGAAGCAGGGTAAGAAAATCAGTCTTTTCCTATGCCTGTGTTCTGTCCCTCGAGCTAAACCATTTTTTTCCCCCTTTCTCATCCTCTTCTCACCACACACACGCACACACACACACACACACACAGCAGTCCGGGAGTGCACTCAGTGGTGCAATGATGCAGGCTCGGCCACACTGCCCCCAAAAAACTCAGAGCTGGATTCCGTAGTCACTGCAGTCACTAGTCACAGACTGGACCTCCCTGTGACCTCCATTTAGCCCAACCAGAGGACAGGACAGACCAGCCCCCTCCTGTAGCAGTCAGGATCGTTCATCTTGTCGGTTTGACAAGCAGATCCAGGCCGTGTTCAGTGCCTGTACAGTAGGCTCCATGGCGTGCTAGGTACACTAGCTTTGGGAAGAGCTGCGCTAGCGTCAGACTACACAGTGGCATGTCGCCATGCTGCAGTGTGATGTGGGTGGAGAACAGAGGCCAAAGTGTTTCATTACACAGCTAATTATATGTACGCTTGATTGGATAGAGATTTAACTCAAGGCTTTCCGATACTGATTTATTAGTCACCTAATGGCCTGTTCAATGGTGTATTCACAATGTATTCTTTTTGAACTTTTCTCCAACTACAATGTATTCTCAGGTGAATACGAATGTTTCTTTGAAAGCTGTTCACCGTGGGGAAAAGAATCCTAAACATATATTTGCAGGAAGATAACTTCAAACCCCCAAACTGCATTCACTTACCCCATATAGCCATGAATATCGCGAAGAACACAGTTCCCCCGTTGTCAAAAAGATAGGTCACCTGAAAAAACACACAATATACATACGAGGACCCATTACAGTTGTACAATATTAGTTACTACCGTAGAAAGTACAACTGTCGTGCAACTTACACAGGCCTTTAATGACCATCGTTGACCTAAACTTAATTAGCACTGCACTCTGAAATGAAGTTCATGTAGTGATAAATGAACTGACCTTTGCATAGACACAACTATCATTCAGTCTCCAAGGAGGACAGTTCTCCTCGCACATGGGACACATGATGGTGGTGTTGTCTTCACAGATCTCCTTACTGAAGACAGGACCCAGGAGAACATGTCAGACACAAGGTCAGCGTTAACGAGACAGTTAATCAAACGGCAAAACCTAGGAAAAGGCACCAAAGAAATACGCAGAAGTATTGATGTGGATTGTGGAGGATGTTAGGGGTTTGTCCAACATGTGGCCTTGCTGTGGGATGTCTGGTCTGACCTGACTTGGCTGGTGTCCATGGTGAAGAGGCCATACAGGAAGACAAAGAGACCGACCAGGGCTGCGGGGATCAGCATGCCAGTGTACCAGCCCAGCCAGGCAAAATACAGTCCTATCTTCTCTCCGAAGTACCGCCTGTCAGGATGGTGGAGGAGAAAAAGACAGATCGCTGTAGCAACAACCGACCCACACGACCGGCTGACTTTTCAATTAGAGTTTTATTCAGACATTAATCAAAACAGAGGCTTTTTTTTCACTCTAGGGAAATGTTCTCTGGCCAGCATAGTACAAGGGAAGAGCACAAAACAGTGAGATACTGAGCAGATCGGGGCTGGTTACCTTATGAGGTCCAGGGGCTGGTATTTGTACCAGATGCCCCAGCGAGCCCACCTCTCATACAGAAGATGCCGGTGGTTCTGTGCACCGTGGGTTTTGATGGGGTGCTTGCTTTTGTAACCACCCTGAAATCGCAGGCCGGAAACACGCAGGCCGTTAGTGAATGATGCATGAGTGAGGTAAACCAACACTCAACAAATCCAGCTTCCTAACTTGAACACATTTTATGATTCTGAACTTTACCTCGTGCGGAGGAAACGCAGCCTCGTATGTTCCATTGCCCAGTAGTCGATTAATACCTGGATAGAAACAAATCCATCACACACAAAACCAAACAAACCTGAAAACAGAGTACCAGAAGTCCACTAGAACATTATCAACAGCACTTTTCAAACTCATTTTCGTTTTACGTGATACAAAATCGACACTGCGTCAGTTGGTGTAATTGACAGAGGCCCCCACTGGAGATCTATTTAAATCCACTCCTCGACTTTGATTATAATACACTGCTTTATGTAACAGAGCTCGTCTGGCTTTGAGTACTTGATTGTTTGGAACCCCTGAGACAGCAGAACTTTGATTAGCTGCTCGTTCTACATAATTGTGTCTTCTGCTTTGTGTTCGGCCAAGTGTTAGAGTGTGGATCGGCCACAAAGCATGATAGTGTGGAAGATATCATCTAATTGCAAGGCATAATCCTAATTGCATTGATTCATTGCTGTATCGTTACAGGAGTCTAAACCGTCTGAACTTGGAGAACATTTTTAACCAGCAACTCTAGAAATGAACGGTGAACACTCAATGCAGTAGACAGTTGGTGGGGAAACCATGACAAACAAAACATACATCACAACAAACATAACACACGTAAAACACAGTTAACACAGACATAGACTCAGTCTCGGTTTTCAACGTTTCTCAGTTGAAATGACTTCAGTCGGCTGATTTCAACCCAACGTGTTTATACATTACGTGTTCATTTGTTCCTGCATATACTGACAACTACAGTAGAATGATCCATGATCAAGACCTACTTGAGGAGAACAAGAACATGAATCAACACTGTTGTCCAGTTTCTACTGGTTCAACAGCCCAGTGGCACCGACAGACGCATACGCACCTTCCCAGGAGTTCAGAGACTGGGCAATCATGATCCGGTCATGGTGACCATAATAATTAAGGAGAGACTGACAACAGAGGGGAGGAGCTGTTGAAAAATGAAGGAGATGTAACTAGAAACAACGCCCGACACACAGACATGCTGTACATAGTGGGGCTACTGGGGGGGGTGCAGCAGCCTTAACCTGACACTGTACCGCCCATTCATGGAGAGATTTAACAAGCACCAGGAACATTGTAAAGACGGGTGAGCCATGAACATACATACTAGAAGGCATTTCCACTGTAACTTCCATATGAGAGTACGCGTAAAGGACAAATAGATGGACTCTTGATATTCATGTGGTTGGAATGAGCAAGAGACATGTGGATGAAAGCCCCAAAATCCTTATGGAGAAGAGGCAATATCTAGCCTTGTCTTCCGTGCACAATATGCAGCTGCCATGGATTATGGATTTATTACTACTGTGTTCACAGCACAGAAGTAGTCCTGCTTGGAATAGTCGATTGTGAGGTCACGAGCATTAGAGAAGGGGATTGGTCACTCCTTTGCCAGATCTGATCTCATTTGTTGGCGTGGAGAAGAGAGGTCAGCAGTATTAAAATATTACTGTTGAAATCCCACAGGCCCTTCAAGGCCAAACCTTAATCAGCAAATCATGTCTGCAGTAGACTGACAAGGGCTTTTAATGCGATGGACAGTTTAGAGTTTGGGAGAGAGAGAGAGAGAGAGAGAGAGAGAGAGAGGGGGGGGGGTGTCTGAGTGCCAGTGCAAAAAAATAAATACATAACAGCCAGAAGGAGAGGATCAGCCATTGTTTGGACGGTGCCAATGATGACAGCGGCTCACATTTTAATCAGCCGCCGGTGCAACACACGGAACTCCCAACTACAACTCCCAAACCTCAGCTCCAGTTATCCCTACTGAAGCCAGTACATCTGAAGAGCAGAGTATCCTGTCTCTTACTGCGCTACATCTGTGAGATGTCAGCTCACACTTACAAGAAGGCCCTCACAACAGTCTTAGTAAGTTTGGTAAAGAAACAGGACAAGAAATACATAGTTGGGACACAGACATGGGAAGACCGACAGACAGAGGCAAGACTGGAGGACAGACAGCAGGAAAATGGAAGTTAGAAAACTAACGGCAATGTGATATAATAAATTAGTGCCTCGACTAGAAATGACTGACTGACTGACTCACTCAAGATCAGGAAAAGCAGGCCTATGTTATCTCTGATCTAGACAAGGCACAATTTACATGTATCACCATGCTGGATTCATTGATGGGATGAAAACAGATGTTATCATTCACATTTATTTCAGATGTGTATGATAAATAATACCTTTTTGTCCAATGAATATTGAGTCTAGATGAGCCATCAAAAAATCTAAACTACTGAAGATGTACAAAAACAGTTTTTTGGCCCCCATAGGTAATAATGTTGTATTTGAGTACTGGACACAGGCAGATCCAGCACAGGTTCATACCCATCTTAGGCTTCCCATCCTCATACTTGGTGCGCTGCAGAACATGGTGGACGATCCTGCTTCTGGTGGAGTTGGAGAAGAACGTGTGCCTGTTGTTGATAGTGAAGCTGAGGAAGAAGGACAATGTTACCTATAAAACTGTTCATTTGATAGAGACATCCACACTGTTTACAAGCAGAATAAAGAGAGATTACCCCCCCTCCCAAAAAAGGAATTAGTACTGCTGGCAAAGCAACATTGATTTCTACATAAACACATCTTTGAAAATGAGAAACGGAAGATTAAGGGATGATCCTAAGACTGCAGAACTGAAGAAATAAACACTGTTTACATTCAATCGTTATTCTTTAGTGCCCTTCCCTCTGGCTGAACAACACAGTCCAAAGACTTCCTTGGCTCTCGTCTTCAAAAAGTAACTTGGCACACAAGATACTAGATGGCCAGAACAAACACAAGCCACGTTGCAATTTTGTGTTTGTGTGTTTGAGTCTCTGCCACTCACTGGTGCATACGCGCTCTGCTGAAGGGGGCTGTGTAGCAGTCGGTGTCCTCGAGGTCAGGCAAGGCCTCTTTGTCCAGCTTCATGGGGTTCTTGGGGAGCCAGCTCCTTATCTGACGACATCTCTGGCGGAACCTGCTGCATGCAGACACAGACGCACGGAACCGGGGTATGAGAACATTGGAGTATTCAATACAAAACAGTAGTTTCGACAATTTCACTTGTGAATGTTTGGGATGAGACAGTCTTCGAGAATCCCTCCATCCTAATATCCGTTCCAGACAATATTATCATCACTCACAGTGTTTGTTTTGTAGACACATTTCTTCAGGGTGACTTATAAAGCTTAAAAGCTCAAATCCAACATTCTTCTACGAAACCGGATTAATCCTGAATTAATTAAATCCTCCTCAGGGGAGACAGAGCTCAGTGAAAGTTCAACTAAGGAAGTCCCCCTGGTTGATACAATGACAATCCATTCTCATTGACCTCCCTATAGACTCCAGCCTCCATCTCAACACGACAGCCCAGCTGGGTGGAAGGTGTTTTTAGTGGACGGAATGCAGAATACCAAGTTCTCAATGTGATGTCACTCCACTTACCTGCTCAAAGCTTTGCTCTTCCAGTCGGTAAAGTAACATTTCTTTCTGAAACAGATTATGAGAGTAAAATCTCACAGAATGACCTGACCCCCACATTGTAGTCAGTAGCCACACGCCATCAGTACCTCCAGCACAGACACACTACAGCACAGACACACTACAGCACAGACACACTACAGCACAGACACCACAGCACAGACACACTACAGCACAGACACACCACAGCACAGACACACTACAGCACAGACACACCACAGCACAGACACACCACAGCACTAACATACCTGAATGGCATCCGGATGTTCATCTGCTCTGCGTATTTGCAGAGAGTGTCCCAAGGGGCATGGATCTTGACAAACATGATGTCATTGTTGGTCAGAGAGGGCTATCAAGAGCAAGAAGAGGGAGCAGGTTAGCTCACGCCAGTATCTAAAGCCTGTAGATCTGTATGGTTTCTCCTCCCACAGAGAAACAAATAGCAACAGCATGTGGAGTTTGGAAGTACAAACTCACGCACTAATTTGTGTGTGTTACATTTGACACAAAAGTAATAGCAGGATTTCTGTGACAGGTTTCCTCCTCTCATCAAAGCAGTACAGGAAGTCGGGTAGGAGTTGCTTTGTGGAGAATGTAGTTCAGTTTATCAGGAGAATGTAGTTCAGTTTATCATACCTCCTTCTCCAGCATCAGCCCCTCAGCACGCAAGTTCCTCTCGAAGGTGCATCTCTTTTCCACTTGAGGACTTGACTTCTTGTAGACCAGAATGTAGTCGATGCGCTTCTTTCCATCCCGGAACAGGAGCCCCGATGAGTTGGTTTGTTTGTGTTTGCTCTGCATAAAGAGACATTTGTTTTTATTTTAGCTTCTAGGTTTCATAATTTGATATATTTATATCATAAAATGGGTCTCAAATAGATCTAGATTTGAGGCATAACTCTTGATGTTGTGACATGTCAATGTCTGCAATAGCAGTAATTTCAAGACAAGTAAAAAGTGTGCTACCTGGACTGAATCAGTGCGGGCCTCTAACTTTGCACGGATGACAGGTTTCTGTATTATAAACGAATCGTCTGCCCTCGCCTTACAGGAACTAGAATCGTCTTCCCTCTCCTTACAGGAACTGTAATCGTCTGCCCTCGCCTTACAGGAACTAGATTCCGACTCTTCTCCATAGAGGTCCTTGATTGTTTCTGTAAAAACAGACACAGCATTTACACATCGTAAATATTCAGCTTTCATGTGAATATGAAGGAGTGAGTAGCCTTTGAGCTGGAATTGTAGTCATTAAGATAAAAATGTAATCATGAAACCATAAATAATCTATAAGAATACATAAAAAATCTAATACAAGAGAGACTTTATGCGTCAGGTAGAATGGCAGTAAAGCTAAATATTTCTGTGGTGGGAGGTCAGCTGTAGCTGGATGGTACTGCAAGCTAAGCAGCCCAGACAGATTTTTCACTGAATCAAGCTTGGTCCATATAAAGGTTTCTATGTTTGACTTGAATATAGCAAGGTAACCAGTTTCACAGGACACAGCAAAACAGCTGCAGTTGAGAGAAGGTCAGTTTTGATTTTGGGGAACTCGTCCTTAGACAGGAAGCAGAGAGCAAAGTCAAATCAGTCGACCCTGGTTTTTATGGTCTGGAGGCTTTTGGTTTTATCAGCGCTCTCTAATCCAAAGAGGGGATTGCAGTGGAGAGCTCTTTGATCCTCTGTAGGTTGTGGGATCAGGGGAGAACGAACAGTGTCATTGATGGAGGCGGAGCTTCTCAGGGTGGATAGGAACAGTCTATCCCTCATTGCCTAATATGGCTGCTTTGTTTTAGCATGGCACTAATTAAAATGATCACCATCATTACCGGAATTATAGAGCTCACGCATCTGTTCATATCGAGAGCACATACAGTATATCATCACAGCTTATATCATAAGCCCTTAATAGATTAAATATTCTACATCACTAACTCACGACAGTGATTCTGTGGCAGATCGATTCTGATGCTATTGAGGGCTCTACCCTTTAAAACACATTCGGAATGAACTTATTCTGGAATACCCACCCTCCTGTATTCGCGGCACATGGAGGATACACAGATAAAAGCGTAACTGGGATCCATGTGCATGCATGTTTCTTTGCCGTCTGCATCAGTTTAGGAATTAAATAGGATTCAGCTATTCAGCAGTACCCCCCCCCCTTGTTGACTAGCCCCATTTGCAACGGCTGATCATGCTTAGACAGAGTATTTTCAGTCAAGCTCATTTGGAAAGAAAATGGTATCTAAATTTCCTTCTGCTAAATATTTCATTAAAAAGGGTGAATAATTCTTCTGTTGTCCCCAAAGGCAGTGATGTCATAAAGCCATAAAGTGATGACTTGCTGCGGGCTACAACAGTTTGCCAGGATCTCTTACTATTTCTTGTGACGTTTAACAGCCACTCCATTATAAAATGTATTTGTTACATAATATAAATCCTTGAGGGCAAAATGTAAGCATTTCAAATCAATATGATGCATTTGCTCAAATGTCACCCATCCATTACAAAGATCAATGAACATGTATAGAATTGCTACGATTGCTTCTCACCACAAAAAGCATTCCAAGAGTACTCAACACAGCAGCTGACTAAATCACCATCATTATCAATCAGCTTGATATGTTATTACGGTGGTGGATACACCGAGTACTTATTCTGTAATATACGCTGACGACTCTGAACCCTTATAAGAGTAAAACGTTTATAGATGCTCCTAACAGCACTAAACGTTGTGGTGAACAAGTCACGACCAGTGCTTGACTGACTGACAAGAGTGACTGACTAACAGAGTGACTGATCAGCGGGACATACAGACCAGCGGGACATACAGACCAGCAGAACATACAGACCAGCGGAACATACAGACCAGCGGGACATACAGACCAGCGGGACATACAGTACAGCGGGACATGACGATACAGACCAGCGGAACATACAGACCAGCGGGAACATACAGACCAGCGGGACATACAGTACAGCGGGACATACAGACCAGCGGAACATACAGACCAGTGGGACATACAGACCAGCGGGACATACAGACCAGCGGAACATACAGACCAGTGGGACATACAGACCTGTCTGAGGGGGGAGGACGGTGCAGGAGGAGCTGAGGCTGAGGCTGTGTGTCAGGACAGGGACGGCCTCGTGTTTGACCTCTGGACTCAGAGGCACGGACAGGAAGTGGTTGAGGTTCAGAGGGTGTGTCTGGCTCTGGGCCAGACAGGGCAAGCTGCGACGGGACGGCTTCAGGGTCTTCTCCCTCAGTATCTCACTGATGCTCGTGTGCATGCCTGGAAGACACAGGAAGAGAGGGGAGGACAGGGGAGGAGAGGACGGGGGAGGAGAGGGCAGGGGAGGAGAGGAGAGGGGCGGAGAGGGACGGCGGGAATCGGTCGTATCAGAGGAGTCCATCATGTCAAGGTTTACCATGATGGTCATGATGTCATTAGCATCAGCGTATTTATGACCCTTTCATCCCATCAGATAGATGGTACTCCGTTCTGGAGGACAAAGTAGGACACTCCTGGGAGGGCAACGACAGCTGCTAACGAATGACATCTGGCTTGAGCGTGACCAGGTAATCATGGTTTTGCTTAGGACAGTAAGTAGCTTCGCACGCATGACACGGTCATGTGCTTCAAGGTTATTCTGACGTCATGCACAAGCAGAGTATAAAAGAGAGGTAAACGTGTGTCAATAACGTTTAATGATTGACATTTTCCCATTAGCAGCCACAGCGACAACGCATCTAATTAAGACATATAAAAGCCATTTCTGACAGCTGATAATCATAACAAATAGGCAACTATGGAGCCTCAACTGCAAGCGTGACCTTCACATGACTCACGATTCTGCCGGAGCCTCGCTCAAACGTTTATTCATGAAACGCACTCTAATTTTCAAACGTGCCTCTTACACATGGAAGAGAACGTGACTCTCACCTTCAGGAAGGAAGCCTCGTAACGCCCCTCTGCAATGCTCAGCTGCATTACTACTCCTCTCTCTCACTCTCTCGCCCTCACCAACCCTGTGCTGAAAGGGGGCTGCAATAACTCATTTTTCTCTCACTGCGTAGATTTCAGTAGTTTCCCTGTGTTGTTGGGTGGAACAAGACCCATTTAAAGATAAAAGTTATCCGGCCCAGGGGAAACACTAATCACACCGTTTATTCATCTGCAGAGATATGGAATGGATGAAGCCAAGTCGTGCTAAAGGCTACAAGATGAATAATTGAAAAAGCAGAAAAACCGCAGGGATTGTGAGCCACATTAAAATAATCCTTTCACAGCCGAGTCGTATTTCAGTCAACAAATTAATAGTTCTGTATAGATTTAACCCAGGTACTGGCTAATTACCAGGCATCACTCTATTTAGCTCTCAGCACTGTCAAAAGAAAAGGATGACAACCAAACATATATACCTGCTGCTCTATTTTGTAAAGAATACTGTCTCTCGAAACGTCATTTTCGAAACTTCGCTTTTTATAGTCTGGTTATTTAGAAAGGCCTGATTCCTCCCAGCCAGATTTATGACTAAGTGATACATTTACATGAACAGTGGGCCAAGAGTCCTACAGCCAGTTGCCTGGGCTATAATTCAACTGCCTTTGTGGGTTGACTAAAGCTGCAATCACTTTTCTTATTGAAATTAAATGGTCAGTTACAGAACACATCTCACAGTCTCTCCAATACAACAACTAGAAAACAACTCTCCTGAGCGGTAAATCCCTGGCTTGGTGAAATAATGATCAAACGGTGGATATGCAAGGTAGTCTACAGTCCCAGGAGACTCCAGCTAGTCTCAGCATGTCTAAAAAGGCTCAGATCAGTCTACAGGAGTGAGTCTTGATGATCCCACATGACTCCCATGTTTAAAATAGTCCCAACAAATTGGATGGGCTTGATATAGTGTGAACTTTCCATCATGGATATTCAATACAGAGTTGCTGCCAACTCATCTTGCCACTCTACAGGGGACAGAAGATGGGTTGGGCACAAGGTTTGCCCACATAAACACCACAGCACTGTTGTACAGCATGTGTGCTTCAGTTCTGCCCCACTAGCAGCACAGATGCGTGTTCGTCCGCATTGTATAAGTCTATATAAATATATAAAAGGGTTCATCTAACGTGCAATCCTGCTTTTAATCTGACTGTGGGCTGGACGGCTGGCTAAAACTGTTTTGTCGGGAGAAAGTTAATCTTTTGTGTGTTTGCTTGTGCAATTGTGTGTCTGTGTGTGTGTGTGTCCACGTGAGCATGGATTCTGTACTATTGGTGGAGGAGACTGTGGGTGTTTGGCAGTCGAGTGTGTGTGCGAGTGAGTCGAGTGTGTTTGCGAGTGAGAGTCACAGATAAAAAAGGTTGGATTGGATGAGAAAGAAGATAAACAGTATGACTGACGTCAAATAGATATTTTCTATTCTCAACACATCAGCATGACTAAGGGCCCTAACTGCAAACGTGTACACACACACACACACACACACACACACAAACACACGCTATGTTTTAGTCAGAGGAGTGGCTGGCAGTGCTTCATGAAAGGTTATGATCCAAGAATTGAATCTTTACCGGGCAGCTTGCCTATGAGGATCTTATGATGTGAGATTTAAAAAAAAACATGTGCATAATGTGTTTGGTGGGGTGTTGCGATCTGCGCTTATGTGTGTGTTTGTATGGGTTTGCCAAGAATGTATACATTTTTCATCAAGCAGATGGGTGTACATTTACACATACAAATATCCATCACAGTGGGCAGTGGTAATTACATGTCTTATCTAATTTTAGTTTTATAGCTAAGCTCAGACAGAAATATCTTCAAAGGTTAATTTAGAAAATAGACGCAAGTGTAAATACACATAGGATGGATCCTTTGAAGGATGCAGCGTGGATAAGGCACTACCTTAATTAGTCAGGATAGAATCCGATACTACCACAATTGAACCCTGCCCTTCCATTGGCACACCCTGAATAAGAAGCTAAGCCAGAATCTACAGGGAACTTCTTTGCTGAAGGGATGTTGCAGATAGCAACATGATGCTATGAATTCAGGTCAGTGGGCTCTTTCCCACAATTCCTTCACGTTCCCTTATGAAGCATAAATTGAATTATTCATCTGTGCTCCGTCTCAGCCTGAACATTACCACTTAAGAGTGGAGCTCTTCCCATCAGGATATTTTTAGTTGTCTCGTTCCCTGCCACTGGGCACATAAGGGTAGCCCCACTGCAGGGATATAAAGAAAGACAGGTACATCAAACTCTGCTACCCTCACCAGATTACAGCCTGGAGCCAGGAATAAATACAACTTCTACTGAGGAAACCATTTTTAAGCCATTCGTGTTGTTTTCTTATCTCCTGCTTGCTGCTTGGCACGATGCAAGACAGACTCTGCCGTGTTCAAAGTCTTCCTGTTTTATCAGAGCCAGATGGAATCTTGAAGTTGGCATAACAGTACTTACCATAACAGTAACAATTATAATATCAAACGAATGACATTGCAAAAACAACAGTTTTAAGCAATCAAATGGGCGATGTGAAAAGACTATAATTTGCAGAGTAAGTACATTTATCCTCCAGAGAGAGTGTCTTGGCTGAAGGCTATCACGTATTGCTTGGTGGTCTAACCATGAACGCATCCTAGCCCAGATGGTTTATAGGCCTCTGAACTCTGAACAGTCTTATAGAAATTTGGCGGAATCTCCTATTGCCTCATTTCATAGGATTAAACATCTGGATTCTTCCCTCAGTCTGTGCCTTTTAATCTCTGTCTATGTCACAGCTTCCTTCTGCGCCCTCCTACAGAGAAGTATGTGATGTCCCTGGATTGGTTGTGATTCTTACAACGACAAAATGATTTTCTGCAAAGCCTCAGGTCGATGTGGTTAAAACTGTATTAAAATTATGTATACCTGCCCTTACTTCAGCAAACCAAATCCATCTCATAATCAGAGGAAGATATTGTTTTTGCCTTAATGTGTACAGTATTCAGAATTTGTAAAGCAAACATTATGTTAGCTAAACCGCAGAGTGGGATTCACCATTCTTTCACCTCATGCTTCAAAGAATAATTATGAATTATATCTATTAAACCATCTGTCTGATTACATAAGAAAACAGGTGGCCTGCTTGTGGATGTGGGGATGCTGGGTAATCAAAAGTTCAGGCAGTCCTTCACTGAACACATGCCACAAAATTAAACAGATATCCATTATTTCAACATTGAATATTTTCCTTTGTATTTTGAATATTTTTCTTTGTATGTTTAAAAATGTTTTTCCCTTTGTATCTCAAATAAGCCCAAATATTTCCTTATTTTTATATATTTGGAGTCCCTGTCGTTGGTGCTTCTGATGTGACAATGTCTGCTGAACTGAACTTTTTGAATGTTCATACTGTGGAGTACTACTGCAAAGTCATAATACCTAAACTGCAATATCAAGCTATCAAATGCTGCCACTCGAGGACAGATTCCGACTTTACCATGATAGCTTCTCAGACTCAAATGTGTATGTGTACGGATGCAGAAGGAAATCAGCATGGATACCTGAGAATTCATCACCCATAAATCTTGACTAATAGGACTGCTATCCGTGAATAAAGTTGCCATCATTTCTCTGCATAAGCACTAGATCTCATGAGCCAGCTAGAAAAACAAAACTCCTTATTTCCAAAAAGAGTGCTTGTCAGCAGTACAGATGTCATCACTAAGGACAACTCTAGCACAGAACTCTGAATACACATGCAATAATGAACAGCAACCACTAGATTCGACCTGATCCTCTTTAGAGAGCCAGACTTTCCATGATCAATATCAGAGATAGTGTTATTCTTTTAAAGCAGCATTCTCTTCTACTATGTGCATTTACCTCACACATAAAATGGGTCCAATGTGCCAAACTGAGAAATAATTTCATTTCATCCAATCAACCATGCCGTGGGCATCTAACATCAGTGGCAGTAGATCTCTACATTTTTACAGAGGAGAGAAAACGTACTCTTGGAAACAGACTCTTGACAAAACAGACATATGTTACTCAGACCTGAAGTTTGACCAAGCTGTATTTCTTGCCAGCTTTCTTTCCAAAACAGTGTTAGATGGATACCAGCATAAAGTGGAGATTGATGCTGCCTCTCACGTTACCTTTGAATGTTTACTTTCCATTAGATCACAGATAAATCAATTATCTGCAGTTTCAACAGCCAGCCAGTCTGGTTCTATATTATACAAACACAACCACTCAGGCTTTAGGATGCTGTTGTTCCAAGATGATGCATGGTTTGAGCATCTCTAGCGTTCTCTTGCTCCCTTGGCTTGGAGATATGGTCATTGCAAACTGTCATGTTCATTTCAAACCTTCTTTAATATCAATCTAGTTTAATTTTACTGTGGCTACAATTACACATTTTATGGAAATTAACCGCAGATAAAAGATAAAGACTACTGTAAAAAACAAAGAAATACTTTAGGAAACTGAACATTTTAGTGCAGGGTCATGGAAGTAATGTAGTCATTGTCATCGTGTTCTATTAAGCACACAGACAAATACAAGATTTCGGTATAAAAATTATGTCTTTCAAATCGTAGCATCGCATAACTATTCAATACACATATCTCGGACATGTCTGTAAAACAGTTTCGTCATTTTACCGCGGGCCAACTCACGACAACTCACAACAATGCTATGCGTCACATACAGTTTTAGCGCGTGTCAACATAGGTGCATTATCGTTCCAGAACACATTTCGCAAACTATAAACAAGGCACAAAAGTACTCGTGACTACGTAAAGACCCGACTAACGAAACGAACAGCATCGTAACTACAAACCTTTTTGCTGCTTGAAGGACTGAATAGACCCCGAATGATGCACCATTGCGCCGTTTGATTGATTTCCACAGTTCAAATTATATTCCTTATTTTGAACAGCAATATTGCTGAATACACGTGAAACTATAGTGGGATTGCGTAGGTGGTCTTGCAGTTTCCGTCCATACCCAACGATTTCTAGAGCGATGCGCAAACCCTTAACACCTGTCTAAGCTCCGCATGCTCCCCCATCCATGGCTGTTGTCATGGTAACGTACTGTAGAGGAGGTCCTACGTTGGACAGTTTTCCTTGATAAGTGAGGACCTCAATTATTGCTCCAAATAAATGAGCTGTCCCGTCAAAACAGCTAAGGACAGCTTTCAAGGCGCAAAAGGTGGAAACCTTGAGACTACACTCTCGACATGGACGTGTATTCGACAGTCACATTTTTTTCTTTTAAACACTCACTGGCCCCTTTATTAGGTAGGCTACACCTGGATAACTGTAGGCATGTGGATATGGTATGGTCAAGATAATCAAAGAGTTATCTTCAACCAAAGTTCAACCAAAGAGTCAGATGTGGAGGTTTCTAAAAGTGATTTCGTTTTCATGAAGTTTCATTGTTGGTGCCAGTCGGGCAGGTATGAGTATTTAACTGCTCATTCTGCAATTTTCGTGCAAAGCCATCTCTAGGGTTTACAAAGGGTAAAAAAAAAGGAGAAAATGTCAGGCGAGTGGAAGTTCTTTGGGCAAAAAAGCCTTGGAGAGGTCAGAGGAGAATGCCCAGACTGGTTTGAGCCAAACGTGTCCCATATAGGTTCAGACCTCACAGTGGCCAGGGGTCAATACCAGAATGGGGGTCATTTCATTCATGTCATCCCCTCTCTCTCTCACTTCCTGTCTGTCTCGACTGTCACTATCAAAATCAAAAAAGCAGAACGTGCCAGAATATATATATTTTTTTTAAACGAAAGGCAACTAAAATAATCACTTGTTACAACCGAGGTACCTGTATGGCGAAGAGCATCTCTGGATGCACGACACATCGAAGCTTGAAGCAGATGGGCTAGACCAGAGGAGCACACCAGTCACCACTCCTCTCAGCTAAGAACAGGAAACGGTGGCTACAATTTGCACGGGTTCACCACAATGGGACGATAGAAGACTGAAAAACCTTGCCTGGTCTGATGAGTCACGATTCCTGCAGTAACATTCAGATGGTTAAGTCAGAATTCAAGCTGGTGGTGGTGTGAGGGTGTGAGGGATGATATTTTCTTGGCACACTTATGGCCCCTTGGTTCCAAATGAGCAGTGTATAAATGCCAAATCCTTCCTGAGTATTGTTGCTGACCATGTTCATTCCTTTATGACCACATACCCATCTTCTAATAGCTTCTTCCAGCAGGATAATGTGCCATGTCAGAAAGCTCACACTGGCCACTCCTAAATTTTAATTAAATGATTTTGGTGCAACGCCAAAATTGTGGAACTTGTTACCATTGCAGATGCGTCAGTCGGACTGCATCTGCCCATTTAAAAATCACTATAGACCAAAATCTCAAAGTATACTAGAACATTATTCAGGGTGAGAGAGCACCCTATTTATTTCCAAGTAGACACCTGTGTGGCACTACTTTTATGTAGACCATTGCAACATACTACAAACATCCACTCAGTCAGAATCATAAACGCGGTCACAAGGTCATTGATATTATCTCAATGGAAATGGGACAGAACAGAAGAGACTCAATGTTGGTCATTTTCACAAAGGGGGGCGGAGCCTAGTCACCTCCATTCCATTCTTTGGCAGTCACATGATCATGACTTGTTCAAGGGCATACCCATTACCGATACATGGTCTCAATAGCCCAACTATTCCATTCAAGTCTCCCTACTCCCTACTCCCTACTCTCCCTACAATCTCTGTCCGTGGTCTGTGGTCTGGAGTCACAGACATCAATACCATCTGCTAGCTCACAGCTCAGCAGGTCCCTTCTCTTCCCACTGCTGTGGTATTTATGGAGGACTGGTGGGAAATGTAGCGCATGCCACCTTGCTACATTTCACTCGGCAATGCAATTATGTCTCAGCTACTGGGCCAATAATTACATAAATAAGTAGCTCTTAAAAGGTGACTCCTTAAAAAAAAGAAATTTCCACCACTTCTATCTGTTCATTTACACATGTAGGTCAGGTATTTGTGCAAGTTTCAGGAAAGGTTATACTGCCATCTAGTGTTTCACATGGTCATGATGCGCTACAACATCTAGTGCAGTAAGTTGACTCTTCAGATGTTTTTTTACACATATCCAGAGCAATGCACTGAGGAGGCACATGGGCATTTTATTAGTACATGTAATAAGGCATAATAAGGCTTATGCAACCTTGATTTACACATCTGGAAAGACTCGTCTGATGACTGCTTTGATCTTTAGATTCAATTTCAATTTCACTCGCTCACATTTTTGGCCCTGTTTCATCGCCAAATCTGGCTCCAAATGATTTCAATGGCGGACAGAGATTTTCAGGCAAGGCAGGGTGGGACTTTAGGGGGAGGGGTCCGTAGACCAGAATCCTCTCAACTGATTGGCTAGCGAACCGTGCGCTTGCTTCAGTTGGTCCCTGTCAGTCAGTTAATATTCAGTTTTACACTTGCAAATCTTTTACACCCTAATTACCTTCATACATAAAGGTACCATCCAAATTGCTCTTCAAAATAAAAGGCACAAAATGAATCTTCATTTGAAAAAGAGCTCGAGTCTATCAGGCAAATTGCTGACATTTTCCACATAATGCCTTTACATTGATTTAAAAAAAATGTAATTTCCTGTTGAAATAGTATTCATTCTCCCACAACAGCATATCAAGCCATCTAAAAGCATTACCATTGATGTCTCTCTCTAGCACTCAGTGTTAAGAGTGCAATTTGCTGATATGGCTATTTTACTAGCTCAGCGTAACCAGACAGAACCTCTCATCCACTTCCTTTCAGACAGGTATCACAGAGCTGGGCATTGTTGATGACTCCTCTCTGTCTCCTGTGTTGATCTCAGACTTCCTGCCGTCCTGACACTGGTCCCCCTGGTGCAATAGCGAAGGGAGACCGATGACGAACGGTGTCATTGTTGTTCTTGTCACGGCATCGTCAGTTTTATAGCACAGCGGTTAGGTTAAAAAAGCAAGCGGCCATCTTGGACTCCTTGACAGAGACTCACCCGAGTCCAGCTCGGTATCCCCGGTGTGAGCGCTGGTGTCCAGAGAGGAGCTCCAGGAGACCGAGTGGCTCAGGCAGGGCTGTGGAGGAACAGGTGTGGCCCCTCTGGCCCGTCTGGCCCCTGGGTCCTGCTGCACCAGCAACGGCTGGGTGAGATGGCTCTCCTCGTGACATGTTTCTGCAAAAGAGGAGTCACACATACCTGTTCTTTCAGGGTATTTTTCTTTTGTTTTCTTATTGTAGCTAGAAACTCCTCCTGAGAACTGCTTTACTTCATATATTTAGAAATAGAAAATAGAAAACCTATAGGATTACGTGGCAAATATGTTGATGATACAGCAACCCAAACAGGATACCACGGTAATACTCCTCGTATTGCTGGACTCATAAATGTTTAATACTTAAAAAAAAGACTTTGATACTTGACACTAATGGAGGACAATAGGTCTTTCTAATAACTTGGCTTCAAGTTAAACTATCTCATACATGCATTCATAAGTACTTTTGAACTTTCCAACTGCTAAAATATTTACAGTGGCAGTACACTAAGGGAATAATCATTGCAAACATAGGGGGCTCATTATCGTTTCAAACATGTTTTCAGATATTTTACTTGCAAAACATTTCCATGGTTGACAATAGTTGTAGATATGTTAGGGGCTTTGTGCCACATTGATTGATTGATTGATTGACATTCTAAAAACATAATATTTTTTGCATTTTCCCCCACCAAATTAGGAAAGGCTACATCCATGAAACCATCATATACAGACCCAGATTTCAGTCTGACCTGTACCTGGGTCAAAACATGTTGTGCAGATTTGACACACAGGGCACTTGCTTTACCAATACAAAAATAGTCCCAATACCAAATGTTTGGCCTAAGGTAGGCCTACTATATCCTTGGGCCACTAAGAACACACCGTATGACTTCTTGCATGTAATCCTTGCAAATATATCTTTGTAAATCTATGTCTTTGTATATCACATAGTAATTAAGGTTAATTTTATTCATGACATCATATGTGTGTTTTGTTTTACTTTTCTTTAGCCCTTGTAAGCACTGCCGCAAGGTGTGAGTCCACGAACATCGTTATCGCCACCCGGATGTGTTGACGTAATGATCATCTCTAAGTTCGGCCTCATTAGGCTCGCTGAAACAAGATGCCTTCTGAAATGGAGGCAGAGCGTGACTCAGCCCTGCTCACAGAGGTATGACCTATTTTGCAAAGCATTCAGGAAAAATATTTGATGAACAAAGCCCAGAAGGATCAACTATCACATCCCCCTCTGGAGTCTCTTCAGATGTGGTTGAAATTAGGTGACCGTCTAAAATTATGATTTCAAGAACATTTGCCATTAATGGAACTTGAATCAAACATGGTCGATGTCTACTGTACAGTTAAAAGTTTGCTATTAGCAAATATCGATTGGTGAGAAGGTAAATCCTCTGAATTTCCTGGTAGGCCTACATGAATAATCTATTCAAAATATACAATTTTGGTTGGGACTTAAGACACATTTCCGCTGCACTCTACTCAGGTCTAAATGGGAATATGGTTTAAGTGTGTGCATGAATCATAGCATTGAGAAACAGTGAAAGCATTAGTTTGCAACAGCCTAAGTGACTGCATTCAACCTACTCTAGAAACATGACAGCATACTCTTTAACTTGTTGATTATCATCAAATAGCAATCAATAATGCCATTAAAAATTTAAACATTGCAACCACTGAGTTGACCAACATCACTCTGTGTAGTGTTATGTGTTATTGAAATAAACTATTGTTTTATCGAGTATGATATACTATCAATGTTACTCAGCCTGAATTAGTTAATTTCGTGGTGTACTTTTGATCATTTCTCTTTGCATCAAATATGTCAACCTGATGGACAGCTTTATAAAATCAAACTATTTGGTGTGTTTTTTTTTAAGAAGCAGAAACTTAGAAGCAACTTCATCTGTATTGTACACATTAAATAATAATTTTACAGTGTAATACTATAGGCTACATCTTTGACACTGACAGATCCGTGGATGGATAAGCCTTAACAAAACAGCCTGTTTTACTCGTTTTAGTCTCACCGCAAAAACAATAGGCTACGGCATTAACACATTTCACTCATACTGACTCTGGCACATTATTTTGTATTTGTCCAAATGTCTATAAACAAAACAACCCAGGATTGTTTACTCGAGCATCACATTATCCATAATTAACAAGTAGTTACACGTTTCCACCTGCTCGCTTGCTTTTGGGCGGTAGAACAACTTCTATAAAATGTATTCTACCTAACTTTGACATATAAAGTTAGAGATTCCAACAGAAGAGAAAAGTATACAACATTTCGGATCTCAAGCTAATTAACCTACCTGAGAAACTACCGAAGACGACATGGCATTTAACTTCCATAGCATGTCTGTGTCCTCAAGCTATTCATCGGATGATCGCTAAATGATTCCAAACAGTGAATCATTGACCGCCCCATGAAGCTACGCACTGGAACTGGCGCTTTGCCCTTTGACATGACTGCGATGCATGGGTGGAGTTTCAATCCCGATTGGGTCAAGTATGATATTAAAATAGGCTACAGTTATTAGGCATATTGGCTATGTTGGTGCCGTGCGGCACCACACTCTGAAAAATGCCTAAATGAGGATAATCAGATTGGTTAGGGTTACTTGACTACTATTAATTACTTAATTAAGGGCCGTATACCCAGAGCTAGGATTAGTGAGTTAAGAAGGGTTTGTGATCCATGGGGGGACTAGCCTACTAAACACAGGGGAAAACTGGTTGGGAGATTAGCAAGGAGTTTTAAGTAAATTCTTATCCTATGGATGCCGGAAAGGTGGATATTTTATAATAGGTAGCTAGCTAATTGTTTTGTTTATTTTGTTAATTAATTAATTAATTGGCCGCCGAAATCACTCTCCCGAACACTAAGCGGCGATAATGCGCCTCTCAATGTTGGTTGCAATCTGGCATTTCAATGGAAAGCCGAAGAAAAACAGCCACACAGAGCTACTGCCGATAGCAGCACTACAGTAACACTCGCCAGAACAAATACAAAATGACTAGACGTTGGAACAAGAGGTTAGCATTAGCAACTTAATTATTAGCTGCATATCTAGCTTGCAATTCTTTTGATAGTAGTGTGTCGCTACAAATCTAGGCTTAAGCGAAGACCTGGTAAAGAGGAGGAGGAGCGGTGTCTCACTCAAGTTGACACAACTCGTCCAATTCAGCTTGTTACAGTAGCTAGTATCAGAGTAAGCTAGTGGCCAGCTAGCTAACTGCTGATGTTGCATTGAGTGTCTAACCCAAACCACACGGTCACGTTCGATAGATAAAACTGGCTAGCTTTTTTCTTTCCTTGCTAGATACAGAGCTTAGTAGCCAAAACGTGTCTGTTTCTTGGCTAGCTTTGTAAATTGCCGTACGAATTTAGCTCAAGCACCAGCTAGCACTAGCTGATACATTATCATCACAGTTAGCTAGGTAGCTAGCTAATGTAATACAACTGACATTGAGTTGATCACGTTTGCTGAAATACCCAAGTATGGGAATGTGCTTACCGTGCCTTGGAGGAGCTCCAGACGACGTTGTGGTGACTCCAGATCCAGTAAGTTGAAGTTGCAGGGCGTACAGCAGCTTTTAAACAGAGCCTCATTTAGCATTATTCATATAGTCTAGGCTACACTTAGCAAGTTCTACCATTTCTGTGCGAGACATACCTTTTTATTAAACTATTAACCAGATTGGCAAGCTTACCAAAAGTTAAATGTGCTCTGCCACTCTGATGTTAGTATATATAAACAAGTCACATTTTTGAGTACCGTTTTAATGAGACGCATCCACTCGTATGTCTGAAACGATGGCAGTGTTATAATGTGTGACTTTTATTTGCCTTTTTAGGAAATGAGACGGCGGCAATTAGCAGAAGCAGCTGAGAAGAGGCAGAAGGAGGTAGGTTGGTTGGGCTTACCGCCACTTTATAAATACTAAAGACAACCTTATAACATCTCCAAAACATTTCCTTAATCCTTTGTATCCCTCCGTATCGAAGATTATTATCCTTGAGGAGGACTTCGGATGTTTAATTTAATTTGTTCAGAGGAAGAAGTGTTGAGAAGTGTTGAGAAGGGGTGAAGGTTGAAGTGGTTTCCAGATTCCACCTAGGTGGGGAAAGCTGAACCTATTGCCAAGCCTACAACCAATGGACAACTTTACTAGCCAACACACAAATACAGCTAGTGCTAGCTGGAATGCAACATATTTTAAGAGATGTCACACGTCAGAACAACCTGATGTAGCTATACGATATTTTGCTAGCAGCGGGGTATTTACGATGTGAGTTGATGTACAAAAGTGCTTTGAAATCATTCCGTTGAGTTATTTTTGCCTTTGCGAGACAGCTGCAAGATAGAGACCACAAGAAAATATATTTTGCCAATCTCCAAGCTATTTGTTTGTGCCTCAACCTCAGTGGTTTAGACCATCAGTACTGGCAGCTACAGGCATAGTTGATGTTAGCCCATGATAGATGGTGATAGACCCACCCAGATGATAGATGGTGCCAGTCACCTGACAGGTGTCTGCCCTATTCCAAACAATTTCCAAGGACAACTTCCCAGATGGATGTGTAACAAAACATCTGTCGATTCAGGTTAGATGAACGTGCCGTTGAAACCTTAACAATGGATGCAGTGGTAAATCCCACTGGAGTTCTTATGATGTGGTGGGTATTTTTGTACCATTGTCCAGAAATACCCCAGTCACAGACGAAAGTCTCCACATACAAAAGTGTCAAGGTAAGAATGTGGAGAATCCCAAGGATTGGCAGTTTTTTGGCAGTTCAACCCTTTCAAAGCTGGTTCCTCCTCGGACATTTCTTATTCACGCAATAGTATTTAACTAATTGAAATCGCCACCCCTTCTCAACTTTAGTGTTATCATGCGTTGCACTTGAACATGAAAGCTCTTTTTTGTTGTTGAATGAATACAATATCCAGAAAGCGATACACAAAGCATGCGGTTAATGACAGCACACAACACCATCAGTACTGCGGCTTCCACATTCATGGCTGACTTACGTACAAGCTGTTCTTTCCAGACACATTTGTTTAATTGGCATGATATCACAACTTTATCTACACAACATATCAGTATGCCAGGACAGGCCTTCCTTACGATGCATGTCAAAGCTGTAGCAATAGTATTTGCAATTATCAAAGGCAAGATTATTACACATGGTCAAAGTCAAAAGCTCAAGAAAATATTATTTTGATACATTTCTATTGTCGTTTAACCTACCATACCTTTGATCTTATTTCAGACAGCCTATAGGGGGGTCAAAAACCCAGAAGGAGTTGAGAGAAAGAAGAAGAAACAGGAAGAAATTGAGAAACAGGCGATAACCACTTCGATCTCCGGGGGTGGTGGGCTAAAGGTTAGTCCTAGAATCATCGAACACACCTGTTATACCCATGAACATTTGTAATCATTGAAGTTGTTACAGAAATCCATTTTTTAAGTAGCTTTTCTATGGCCAATCAGTTCCTTAATCAAGTGTTTGTGCAGTGGCAGGTTGGCTGAGGATGTTCATGGAGAAGACCTTGAAGTCTGCAAGTACACAAAGGGTGGTTCAACATGCAGCATTGCTACCAGTCGACTTGAATAAACCTTCGAGAAGCTATCTGTTCTGCACCTTTTCATAGGCACATACTTAGAAAAGTGTTTACCCGTCTCTTACGGAAAGAGCCGTCTTGCCTGATTTTCTAAGTGACATTTTGGGACTTGACTAACTAATGCCAAGACACAAGCCAATCAGTTGAACAGTGAAATACCCAGGGCATATACCCTTGCTTTGGAAATCTACTTTCTTACACATCCATAAACAAAAGCAGTTAGCTTGCTTGTCAAAGTAAACACTACAGCTTTTATACCACAGTGCTTTTGTAATTTTCATACTACGATTTTAGTAATATTTGCATCAGTTTGCATATTTATATTTTACTTTTAAAATGTATAAGCTATGAAGAATATTCAACGGCCGTGGTCCGAATACAACATTTGAATTGTAAATTACAGAAAGGTAATGTTTACAGTTACAAATCACTGCTTGTTTTGAAATGTGACCTTCCCAATATAATACACCTATTGCTTTAGTGTTTTGGTTTTCTTATGATTGTGCAATATTAGTTACATATTTAGTTTATCAGTATTAAAAATAAATAAATCTTGTATGAAGCATATGCCTGCTTCATTTGATTGAGGTTGAAGTTGTAACTGTGGAATACCAGGTTCAGACCAAATATTTGCTGGTGCATGGTTGGTGGTGATGGCAACACTGGTGGTGATGGATTGAGATTGCCTGCAGTAAGACGCTGGTGAAATTGAAGGAACACATTTCTGAAACGCTGTGTGCACTTGAATTATCTTGTACCTTCCTTGAGTGCTTTTCCTCTTAAACGTAATCTCCTGATGCTTAAGGTGCTTCTGCTGTTTGCAAGGCAGGAAGTCAACACATTGTAATTTGTTTAAATAAATTAAATTTCAATCCGAATTATATTCAGTTCTGTGTGTTGTGTTGCTCTTATTGATTCTCTTAGAATGCTGTTCCCAACTGTCTTCAGTGGTTGGGTGTGTTTGTTCCGGTTCTGAGGAACAGGAGGGGCTGAGAAGATGAAACTCACAGGCAAGGCTTGCAACAACAACCAATCCTCACTGTCACAGTACTGTCCCGAAGTACAAAATGAATTCCACCAAAATGTAAATTCTTGTGTTTTTGACATTCTGAAACGGGGCTGTTATTTGCAACACTAGCCTATTTAAATAATCCATACAGTCGTAGGACTCAATGTCTGAATTTCAATGTGATACATACGCAATAGAAAACACAAATTTCTTGCTTGTTTAATGGTGAGGATAGACACTTAAAACCCACTTGTAACACACGGACTTAATGTCGATTCTTGCGGAAATACACGTTTTCAAGGTTATTTGATATTTGTTTGGCGTTTCTACATTGCAACCTTGTCAGAGCCACTGCTTTCCACTACTGCTTCTTACCTCATGGGGTCAGTAGTTGATTAAAAATAAAGAACTGCTGCAGTGAAAAAAATATAAAAATGTGTCTGCCAAAAGAAGTCAATGCTGAAAGCTGATTTTAATGATTCGTAATTTTAACTAAATTCTAACTCAATAAATGTATGCATATTCTGGTACAGTTGTAGGTGATTATGTATAACGTATAAGAGTAAATACAACAAACTTACTGATATAAATACCGTTTAGGAAATTGTCTCATATTTTTATTATCACAGAAATAAATCTTACAACAAAGCATATTGGGTTTGAAAAAGGCAAACAGAATTAAACTACTGGAAGGAAAATGATTACAGATCAGTACAGAAAATAGGTAACGTATAAAAATCCGAAATAGCATGTAAACATTCTAAGTATTGCTCCCCATATTGTTAGTTAAGAGGGATATTATTATCACAATAATGACATCTAAATTTGTGGATGACCACCACAAAGAGGTCTTTGGTATGAAGACTGAACTAAGAAGCTATTTGACAATCAAGCAAGCTCCTTCAAATAAACTGAACAGTGGTTTGGAAATTGAAATAACATGTAAAACTAGTGTCTGTCTAACTGTACACAACCAAATCAGATCAGTATCCACACAGCAGCCATACCAAACCATGAGAGTTAAACTACGTAAAGTAGCTACACTAAATGTTACATTAAAGGTTATTTGTAGAACCAGATATAGGCCTACCAGTCTTGATCCCAGGCTGGACATCATTGCGAAGGTCGTTGCATAATGAGCTCTTAGGCTGGAAAACGTACGTAGCCTACTAGAGTGACCATAACACAAGCATGCTGCCTATGGATGCAGTAACTTCGATGTCACCGTTGTGGCATCGTCACACAAAATAGGGGGTAGGCGGCCTACAAGTGCCCAACCTCATCTTCTGAATGCCCTCACAATGTTTAATGTCTTCACTTTTTACCGCGGTAGTGGGCAGCCATCACCAGGTAGCTGTCGGGAGTAAGGTCCTTGATGTTTGGCAACTTGCTGGCAATAAGGGAGGTCTTGCCATCTACGCGGGAAAATTGAAGCATGCGGCAGGGGTCGTGTTTTAGCAGGTAACTCTCGAAGGTCTCCCAGCCTCCCCCAACACGAACCATCACGTGTTTGTTGTGCAGCATCTAGGAAGGCAACAGGACAGCGCTGAGTCAAACTCGCGATCGACACACTTTTAAATGGCCCATTGTTAACGCCGCTGATGACAGCAGGACTACAAGTTAGTGTTAGAAATGCTGCTAAGCCTACACGTTGAGGAAATGTAATTTGCGTGGGTGTGTAGATAAATCTTGAGTAAGATCAATAAGCCACTAGGCATGTTGTGTTTTGATAGCTGATCTGGAATTTTTTGAACGACCACGATCAATAGAGAACATATCTCACTACAACTGCTGCCATGGTAGTCTAAAGATGGAAACCTCTAGCAACCACAGTTTAACAGTGTCCCGTCCGCTTGACTGCTCAGGGGCGGTGAAGGCTAGGGACCATGAAGGATAATGTAAAAGTTGGCGCAAAATTAGATGAAAGCACACTGTACTAGCCTGTAACTGAGTCTCTGTTACTCTGTTCTCTAAAATTACAAGCTTCTGGAGTTGGCTTTTTTGTGTGTTATTCACTGAAAAATTGAAATGTATAAATCATATGTTGTGGTTAACCATGAATTTATGTGAAGAGGGCTGCATTTTATTAGCAATATATTTTAGATTTCATCCACGCCTTTTTAATTACAGCCCTGAATTTCCCCCAGCCTGTTACATACACTGAATTCTCAGAGTTGGAAACCATGGCAACATCCTAGTCCAATAGCAGAAGAAATAAATTGCTCTGCCATATTTATCACCCATTGGCAATTCAAATGCCTGCATTCCCCAGAGGCACTGTATTCAACCCCCACCCCGCCCCCACCCTGCCTCACCACCTCTTAACTCACCGTTACACTAAGTGATGAAACAATCTATTTTACTGATAAATAAATATTTCAAAATATACCAACAAAAAAACACCATGGCATGGCTACAAGAGCTGGAAGTGACCAGACCTAAGGTAAAACAGAGAGGCTTCCCCTGACAGCTTCATAACATCCAATGTTTCTGAGAATCAATCAACAGGGCACTGGGAGGGCAGGAGCTCCAATCAGCAGTAGCAGGCCCCGGGGCTGTGTGGCCGGGGACGTAATAGGCTTGTGGCGGAGACAGGGTTTCAATCACGCTCGACGAGACCACGAGCCAAAACACCAGCGCCATCTCACTGAGCCGGCTACTGAGCCCAGGAGAGTCTCTGAGGCCTGGGGGACACTGGCTCCCCGTGCAGCATCAAGCTGCCCGTGTTGTGGTACTCTAACCTCTAACTCGAGGTACAAGCCTCTCATTTACTCTGGGAGCTGAAAGGGTCGGGTAGATCGCTGACTGCTTGTGATTAAAAGGTTTCACCTTCTCTAACCCTGGCCTTTATGTTGAAGGACATACTTGACTTAACTACTTGGACAACTCTGAATCAAATGTGGATGACCTCATACAGGTAGCCTGTATAACCCCCCTGAGTTAACTCTCTTTATTAAGTGGTCCAGCAGACAATATTTTCTGGATTTGAATTTGAGGTCAGATCATGCTGCTGATATGGTGGCATGTGTTCATATAAGTTCAAGTATACCATGGCCATGGTACAGCACACTAACTGTTAGTTAGTAGTATGAATACCACTTTATCATATCAGTCATTCTGTTCCATTTTGATCTTCTGTCATCATTGCCTGAAGATTCTGACTAGTCAACATACAACAGCATGTTATTTTGGTATGAGCTGTAAAGGAGAAGGTTTTGGGGGAATGTTAATTGAAGATTCTGAGTAGATTTTTTTATTGAACCATACAGGGATGAAGGTCCTGACGAATGCTCATGTTGACCTCCTGGAATTGTGTGTCTTGCACACAAATAACTTACACAGTAGACACTCAATGTCCATTCCTCTAAATGGCATTCAGAGAATTCTTGAAAAGCAAATACGAAGCGACAAGACTGCATATGTCCTTGGTTGCTCGGCAACTCACAGGAACAGCGTGAATGACAAAAATGCCATGTAGTCAAAGAATGTAGATATTGACCTCTTATACAATGCCACAGAAAACCTGAGCTCTACAACTTAATAATGAAAGCATGGATACGTCTGGGGCGCAGTGTAGGACCTTGGATATAACATTTTCTAGATTGTCGGAGATGCATTTGTCTGTGCACCCATTAGGCATAGGGAATACCCAGAATGCCTTTGGGCTAGACTAGAGGTGGTGGATGTTATGTTGAGATGAACTAGCCATGACATTTCTATAGCTCTTAGTTCTACATAAGAACTCAAATCCATCCATTGTGCAAGTACAGTGGGCTAACAGCAGAGGACCTAGTGTGTATTCTTCAAACATATTGAGCACACACACACACAATCCACACAATCCTCCTTCTGAGAGGTGTGAATCCTGCTACTGGGTTGCCAAGTTACCAGGATCCCTGGAGTACAAATGCTTCTTAATCTCTGCTAGTCTCTTCACTTATCTTTTCCAAATACCAGTTGGAATACACTTCATGTCACATCCGATTGCGTTTCAAAATATACCAAAAAGGCAAAAAATCTCAAAAGGTATTTAGCGTAATGAGTACAAATGAAATCTTTGGTAAATCTGCAATAGATCGTATTGGATCCTAGTGCTCCATCACTCAATCAAAACGTAACATTATACAACAATTAAACATTTCATTAAGCTCTATTGGAATATGGGGATTCTTTTCCATTGTATCAGACAAAGACAATCATCTCCTTATAATGGGTGAGCAGTGCTGTCCAGAGACATTTCTGGAATACCATTACCAGTAAATGAAAGCTCCCAACAACAGAGGTCTTGCCAGAGACAAAGGATGACTTTCATCCCACATGTAGACCAAATATCAACAGACTGCTGTACGCAGTGTGACTGCGTCAGTGAAAATGTGAGTTGGAGCAGAGAAGAGAAACCTTATTGTTAGTGGGAGCTCATAAAACTAAAAGATGGAGCCAAAACTGAGAAGTCAATAAATAACGCAGTGGGCAAAAGCAGTTCAGCCAAAATCTGTATCATAAAATCTTTGAACTAAAGGCTCCAGTGGGTTGCTACGGAGATGGTATAGGTGTCTTCCTCAAACCACCGCAATCCTCAACTGCATTTCTGAGGGTATTTTAACATATTTAGTATTCCTGAAACACAGCATTCTTTCTTTTATACATAATTCTGATTGAGCAAATTATGAATGAGGCTACTAGATACTTTCTTGATCTCTTATGCTTATATGTACATCCCATCTGCATCCATTTATTTCAACATCATTTTTGAAACTACTGCAGTTCAGCTACAGTACATCCTACGTGTTCCTTCCTGAAATCTTGCGTAACATAGCTAAGGTCCAATGGGATAACATGAGCTTGCACCCACCCGAATGAACAGCATCTTCTCTCCAACGCGATAGCGACCCTGGGACTGCCTCTCCACACAGAACTTACTCGGACACTTGCAGGGGGGGTCTTCAGAAATGTGCTTCACCTGCAACACATGATGCACAGCCATAGACACACCTACAGTTTCTTCATGCTGACAGACTTCCTGACTGACTGGACAGCCAGTGACCCCAGAATGTAAGAACATAGGCTTGATTTGACAAGGAGAATGGAAGTAGATATGTTTTTTTATCATTAGATCGGTCAAGGAAAACTCTTGCTTTGGACGGATTCACTCACAGCCTCATCCAGCAGCTTTCCTGTACTCTTCTTGTTGGTAGAGCACTTGGTAGAAGAGGGAGCTGGGGAGGGGGAGGGGGAGGGAGACGGTGTGGGGGAGAGAGACGGGGAGAGGGAGACAGGGGAGGGAGGAGGCGGAGGGGCTTTCTCCTCCAGCTCAATCTCTTTCTCCAGCTTTATCAGCCCAGGAGGCTCCACCTTGTACCTGGGTGAAGAATATAAGACGGTCATCACTCCGTTTACTTCAGAAGAGTCCGAATCTTACTCGCCTAAAGTCAATTTTCAAGGACAGGAAAAACATGCAATTTCCACGTCAATTTTTAAGAATATTCCACCTCACCAAGAGGCTATCCTTCCCAGTTGTAAGAGACAAAGGCAAACTTCCCGTGGTTGCTTGTGAAGAACTACAGGGGAAAGACAGACATCTGATCAGATATATTCCCACAAAATGCTTATTGCAGTGGTTATGACAGGCAACAATGTCAGTCATATTTAGTTTCTAATGAGTGGAGAAGCACAGTGGTGATGAATGTGATAACACAAAGTGAAAAGCAAATACACAGTATATTCAGTGTTCTACTGTAATAGCAGCTTCATGCATTCAAACAGATGGAACTGAATTATCTTGATTTAAAGTAATTAAGATGAATAACTCTTTTCATATTTAAGTGAACAAAAAAACAAAATGTCAGACCACACAATGAGAGTGGATGAGGAACATGCTGCATGTGACACTGCACAACCCATGAAGCTATAGACCTAATGACTGCAAACCTTACAACTGATGCTGCGCAATCCATCAGAGAGGAGAGGGGGAGAGAGAAGGAACAAAGGAATCACTCTTTCTGACACATCCAGAAACAGTCCCTCAGGTGCAAGCATACGCATTTCCCCCGTACATTGAGGAGACTATACATTTTCTAGATTTCAGTCTGTGTCTACGAACTGTTATGTTATTCACACATGGGGGTGCAAACCGGTGCAAACCGGTCGATCTGGCATTGAAGCAGTGAACATCAGCCAGACATCAGCTGAAAAAGGAGGAAAGATCCTGTCTGTATATCTGAATGAATTAACAACATTTTTAAGTGCGTGTTTTCACACGCATTTCAGGCTGCGATCATTGGCTCGTTACTTCAAAAAAGCCCAGCAGAGCCTGCGCTGAGTGTGTCAGTGTAAAAATAGAGCAGCAAATAGAACTCCCTGATGCATACATTTACATAGCTCTGGCCTACTTTCTCCAACCCCACCCGTCCCTCCATGCTTCCCTTCTAGTATATTTTGCGATAAACGTTGGTTTAAAATGCGGGGTATCAAAGTCATCTGGTAAACCAAAACTGCCTCATCACAGTGTGCTTCTGTCTGAGCAGGTAGTGTGCGTGTAGGAAAGGGGGGTGTTGGTGTCTGGGTTGGAGGAGAGTTTGTCTCCTGGGAGATGGAGAGACAGAAGGGCCATGGGACAGTGTTGGTGAGGTAAAGAAAGCCTAGTCCTCCACAAGCATAATGAGCCCATTCAGACTGGTAAGAGATGCTTTTGTGCCTCTTCGTCCCACCACTGCAGTCCAAGACGGCATTCTGGGTCTCTCCTCCTGTACTTGTGTCAGGAGTGGGCCAGACGACGGCAGGGATGGTGAAACCCGACAGTTTGTACTCCGGCCTGTATTCTCTGCTAACTCCACCCCTGACAGCTGCCCCCTCTGTCTCGCTACCTAACGACACCACTGTTTTATTAGGCACAGACAGGAACAGGATATGAGCGACAACAAAGAGCCAATTAAGGATACGAATAGGCAATTTTCCAGACCTCAATAATTAACTTCACCCCAAATAACTTTAGGCAGATGTATAACAATACATACCCAACCCCTCAGACTCAAATAAACAGGTTTCTCCAACGCCGACCTCACGACACCAAGCCAGGAAGTTGGCTGTGTTGTCTCTGGCGAAGAAGGACCCGGAAGGAGCACTCGCTCTGCACGGTATCCTACGACAGGGAATAGCCTGGTAGAGATGGGGAGAGATCAGGGTTGAGATTACTAGTGTTACATCACCAACAACAATCAGGTTAATAGGATGGATATGGAGCTGTCCGGCAGACAGTTGCATTGTGCAAGAAGTTAATATACTTGTTTTTGACAATTCCTTTCTCTGAGAGAAGGCAGCCGAGTTAACCAATCGGGGCCACTGAACCCAACCCCCAGCAGTTCCATCAGAATATATCCCCATCCCCCTGTATCTGCACTGATGTCTTTTCCATCTGTCCCAGGCTCTGGTTTCAGCTCAGGATCAAGTCCCTTTTCCGTTCACAGATCAATATGGAAGATGGCGGGCGAAAGAAACCCTGGGTTACTTTACCAGGCTTGCTATGATTTAGGATCAAATCACACTCTGCGAGCAGCAGACCCCCGCACGGGGCGTACTGGGAGATTCACGCGCCTCTCCGTTTTATACAGGATGTGTGAGTCTGAGCAGGGAGAAAGGTACAATGAGGTCATGCTGGAAAAATGCAGTCTTTTGTGGGGAATTTTCCTTTTTCTTTCCAGGCACTCCTGACTTTGGAATCTGTTCTACTGCTCCACTATCTTGAATTCCTCCGACAATGGTGTTTCCCACACGGGCACATTCTCTTAGCTGGTGGCACACGTGTAGACGTAGCCACTTACTGGCTACCTGTCAAGCCTACCTTCAGCATGCCTTAACGGTCACGCTAGCTCTGAGGTTGAGGTTAGGGTTAAATGGATAGAAACTAATAATACCAGCAATAAAGAGCAGACACCTTGAAGTAATTTCTTGAAAACTGTAACTAATATAATCATGAAGGACATTAGTCACTCAATAAAAATATCCGGCAAGGAGTTTATATAGGGAGTCAGGTGGCTGAGCGGTTAGGGAGTCGGGCTATTAATCAGAAGGTTGCCGGTTCGATTCCTGCATGTGTACTTTACGTTGTGTCCTTGGGCAAGGCACTTCACCCTACTTGCCTCGGGGGAAATGTACCTGTACTTACTGTAAGTCGCTCTGGATAAGAATTAGCTAAAATAACTAAATGTAAATGTTATATATCTTTTAGCTAGAATATGTTAACATGTATGTTAAGTGGTTGTAGTTTAGCCTTACATTTTTGGTTGGTTAATTTCGAAACATACCAGCCTGAAAAATACAGTTTAGGGCTATATTTAGGTAAAGCAACTGTAACCTAAAAGGCTGGCAAACACAAATTAAAGACAGCTTTCACATTGAGCACACATTGTGTGTTGCTCTTGCAGAGTGAAATCTCTCTGCAACAGGATTACTATTATGTAGAGAGGTTCAATCGTAGCTTTCAACAGCAATAGTTAATAATTCATCAACTCTTTCTTCTGGAATCATTTAGACCCACTCTCTTTATGACACAACTCCGAATAATGATGGGGCTTCAAAGCTGCCTAAAACGGCTTTGACGAGATGGGCTCTTTTAAAAGTATAAATAGCTGCAGCCACTGTGTGAGTTAAGTTAGAAGATTTATGGTGAAAACTGGGAAAACAGGCATGTCATGTACAGTGTGTTCAATCTCTCATACTTGATTCTATTATAAGAGCTTCATTGCGCAACGTTCATGAAAAAACGGAATACAAAATAGGTTTCTTTTAGCTTTGAAGGAGATAACATCTATTTATATTCTCCCAAACAAATATCTTAACCCCCCTTTCCTACAAGCTTTTCTAAAAATCTCAGAGCTGCTTTGAGAAGACTTTCTCTCTCCCTCCTCCATGGTCTCCCAGATCAATAGACCCCTCTATTCTAGCCGGCCCTCCCTGGTCTCACGGCCGTTGACCTCAAGTATTTCCTCACATCTGTGCTGCTACACTCACACTGGGATCAGGAGACCCACCATCCGCGGCTCACTAAAGTCTGCAAGCAAACATGAAGAACCAAGGCTCAGCAAAAGAGCCTATTGCCCCCCTTCCACTTGCTCAGGATTGTGATTAGTGTAATCACGCCCAGCGTTAGTGAAAAACGGTCTTTACCCCTCAGTCATTGAAACATACAGTTTGACTACACAGAATATTGTTTCAAGAATGTTCATTTCAGCATGCCCTTGACTTACACTAGATGCTATGCCTCAACTAGCCATGTATCTGATAGGCCGGTTTTTAAGACAGCTGCTGATTAATGCATTTTTCATTCATACACTTCTCCAGTGTTAGTGATCACAAAAAACAAAAACAAGATACAGCCATGCTGAGTTAGCGGTAACAATAGCGGTAACAATGGCGCAGCAATATAAACCACTGGATGGATCTCCAGTGAATGGTTTTGCCAAACTCCCAACAAGTAGATAGTCAAAGTAACTGCTGACCCAATCTCAATCAGCAAATTAGATTTCAGGCAAGAGGTCAGTCCCAAAGCCAATGGAGGACCTGAATACTACATCTCCGTAAAACTACACGCATCAGACACAGCCAAGCTATTCTTTATTACTAAACTGGTTTTGGTTAGCCGTAAACTACTTAGCTCTATTGGGTTAAGTCTTGAGGTAGGCCTATCCTCTGTTAACTCTTAACTGTTAACTCAGAACTGCCATGACGGGTTTGTACTGAGCTCAAAAAACTTTGGTAATGCTACCAACCTTTCCGTATGCGTATTGCATATCCCCAATAGGGAACATTTACCAATGTGTTTTGTAGAATAACCAATAATGACATAAGGTAGGTATTGTTCGGTGCTGTACCAGTGTCACATAGAATAGCCTAGTTGGCGATCAGAGAACAGCAATCAATTATGGAGGCCCTTATGTGGTTGGACTACAGCCAAAACATATATTCAATAATTTACAACATACTGCAGGCTCTAAAAATGACCCACCTGGGATTTTATTTAAAAATAATAACCATTTCTACCATTGAATGGGTCCTTATAAAACAGCATATTCAGCAGTTTAACAAACCATAAGAAGGCACATTGTCTTGCTGTCAGGAAGCACATGGCAGGCTACTCAAATGTGGGGCTACAGAGAAGGGAAACATTTACCCCTTTGAAGAAATAGGGGGTCAGATGGCTGAGCTGTTAGGGAATCCGGCTGGTAATTAGAAGGTTGCCGATTCGACTCCCGGCCGTGCCAACTGACGTTGTGTCCTTGGGCAAGGCACTTCACCCTACTTGCCTCGGGGGAATGTCCCTGTACTTACTGTAAGTCGCTCTAGATAAGAGCGTCTGCTAAATGACTAAATGTGAAATACTCTACGCTGGTGTAATACTTAACGAGCAGTTGATTAATCAGTTAAATCCTGATGGTAAAATAAGGCTGTAATTTAATTTGTAGTAGTAGCTACTCCACTTTGTAGTAGTATTCCACTTGCTAAAGGGGAGGAGGGGCTTTATACAAAAGGGTAACCAACAGTACAATGTAAATACAGTGTACGCAAGAATCTCCAAGCGTTTCATCTCACGAGAACAGAACAGACTGCAGCGGTTATCTTTGAAGGAGGATACCTTGGTTTGTTTGACAAGCCAGAAGTGAGTGAGACCCAGTAAGATGAACTGTCTAGTGAGTCATGTTTTGTCAGGGTTCAAAATTCCATTGTAATTGTACAAAAATATAGACCATAACAATCCTGGGAGATGGACTGTCAATCAGGAGGTAAAAAGAACCCTCATGGGTGGGTGCATTCCTAACATTCCTAGACTGTAATCCAAGAGGACGGCTGAGACATATTCGCTGTGATGAGAAGTTAGTTTGAACTGTACTCGCACGAACGAAAAACTCGGTATAAAGCAATAGCTACGGGGATGCTAATATGCAGGGTGCGAATTATACAATGACAAGCGGGGGGGGGGTCAACTTGTTCTCCAGGGCGTGTATCAACCCCCCTGACCTGTTGTTTGTATCTCTTTTGGAGGGGTCCAAGTCTTAATTAGGAGGGTCAGACCCCCCCAAATCCCCTCAGCCTGCCTTTCTGTCTCGGTAGAGGCGTACCTTGCCGTTGCCAAGGCCAGGTAGGTTGTCGTTGTTCTTCCTGAACTCTTCCTGCAGTGTCTCAGCCAGCTGACACAGCAGGAAGCCGTTGTCCAAACGATCCATGAAGCCCTCAGCAGTGATCTCCACACCTGTGTAGGGAGCAGGTGAGGTGAAGAAACTAGTCCTGTCAAACAGCAGACATATTTCCACATAAAAACCTGGTTTTGTATTTACAGTAACTCGGTGCCAAACGGTACAATAACATGATCAATATTAAAAGTTACAGATAAAGTCAAATGGTCTACTCTGCAACCACATGCCTACAAAAACAACATCTGCATGGCATATTGAAATTCAATATTGCCTCAGTTTACACAAAAATCTGTCTCTGAACAGAAATATCATAAAACTTCAAGATATTCTCAAAGAGTAATGAAAGGCTTTTAGAGACTTCCAGTGGTGGCCAACTGTTTGTAGCACATGGCGAAGAGAACAGGGATGATAGCTGAATACAAGTCCCTGCAGGGTTACAAAGTCAGATAGCTCAGGCACATGAACAGGGGCCGTCTGATTTTGCACAGTAATGCTTCATTATCCCACACACTCGCAGAGATAGAACAGTGATCAACATGTGGTCTCTCCAGTTGACTGGCTTCCAGACGGCCATTCTTTTTCAGTTAGATCATTCTGAAATAGGAGGTGGTGGCAGGGGGTGTCTGTGGAAAGAAACTAGAGTGATTTTCTCATCTCTTTTCTTTTTCTAATAGAAGGAGGGGGCTGGGGGGTGCGTTGGATGTTTAATGAGTTCCAAATGTGGTAATTGAGCCCAGAGGAGGAGAGATTGAGAGCTTGGGAAATACCCTCTATGCTTCTACCTTATTCTCATGCTATCCGCTCCTTTTCACTAGAGAAGGAAAATATACCCCTTTCTGCCCCACGGTAATGTTTATTAATCCTACTGGGGACATAACCATGACTAGTATTTTTATAAATAACATTCGAATCTATGGTTAAGCTAACAAAATTTCAGCACCAGTCAAAGCGATCACTCCTATAACAACATATATGTGACAATCTATCTAATGAAACAACTCTTGCTACCAATATACGGTATTAATCATTCATTATATCTATATCATATACCTTACTGTGTACCCACAATAAGTAAGCATTCCACTTACCACAAACATTCCCTCCCAGCCATAACTAGCCCTTCCATATGTGTGCCACAATCAATTATTTACAAGACAAGACTATAGGATTTGTGACCTTTTCAGATGTTATTGTAAAGACAAATCGTCAAAACACGAATGCCAAATCCCTCTATGGAAATATACAGTGTATTGTTCTTGGGAAAAGCAGTAGCTGAGCTTCTGCAGACCTGCTGGTTGTGTAAGACTACATACACAGTGTGTACAGCCTTTATTTTCTTAAGCTACCCACACTCCTCCCTTGACAGAACACTGCTGGCTGCCAGAGCAAACAGACATGCCCAGCAGATGCAGCGCAGGGGACACAGTGATAAGGATGAGGATCAGAGTTAGAACGCTCAATAAATTAGAACTAAATTAGCTTTCATTCCATTTCCAACTTGGAAATGGAATGCAAGCAACAACAGACAAAACACAACATGCATGTGAGATTACTGACTGTGCATAGTACTAGGTGCTGTTAACGACACCCATTAGTCAATTAGGTTTGGTGTCGTAGCGGGAGTCACTGCTCTGGTCTCATTTGCTGTTCGTAATGAGCTTCGGATCAATACACAAAACCCCTTGAGGAGCCAAGAATGTAGCACAACAAAATCCGGTAGAAGCCAAGGCAGGATAAAAGTAAACATCCTTTTATCTAAACACCACTTACAATAAGGAATATCTAGGAATAGCTATGGCTCGTCTCAGAGCTCATCTCCTTTGTTTAATGTAAATATTTGAACAGGATGTATTTTAGCTGTGCAAATCAGCCACACATCTTCCTGAACAAAGGCACAGTAACAGTACCGTAACTGTACTCGGGTCTATTGGCAATCCAACTCAACTGGCTTTGACACAAATATTTTCTTTGTTCATTATTCATTGACAATGCGTATTAGATATCATGGGGGAAACACCGTTAAGGGGTCTTGAGGATGACACACATACTGGTATAAAATGACTTTTAGGATCATCTCTTGTTGACGGCTACAGTAAACGAAAGGTGGTGGTAGTGGATCTCACCGAGCATGTTGGTGAGCCAGAGGGCCAGGTCCTCCTTCATGGGTAACAGGCTAGCTTCGTGCCGGCTGGCCAGCCACTGGCTGTACTGCTGCATGTCTGTCAGGCCTGGGCCACTGGGGTGCCTCGGACTGAGGGAGCTGCACATGGTTCACCTAAGACTGGCCTGGGGAATAAGGAGGAGGAGAAGAAGAAATCAGACACATCTAGAGTACCGGGGGTCAGATGGCTGAGCGGTTAGGGAATCGGACTATTAATCAGAAGGATGCCGGTTTCGATTCCTGGCCGTACAAAACAACATTGTGTCCTTGGGCAAGGCACTTCACCCTACTTGCCTCTGCTAAATGACTACCGATAATAATAATAATATAATATTTTAGCAGATGCTTTTATGCAAAGCAACACACAATGTAGGAGGGATTTGAACCTGATCTGCAGTCAAATGCTCCAAACACTGAGCTTTACCCTCAAAGAACACATGGGTTAGTACACGTCAAAAGAAACGGTAACTTCGGTGTCCGATAAAAGACCAAGTTCATGGAAAAAAACGTTGACATGGTGTACAGCTGTATTGGTCTCACTGTGTTATACAGCAGCAGAGTGGACTCTGAATGATGAGAATGATCACTGCTTTAGTCAAACTGGCAAAGACCTGCTCTCGCCCTGGTGTGGTTTACAGCACACCTAATGACACAGAACATTCTCAGCCTGGTTCCTATTCCTATCTCCCACCCCGAACAGGCTTCTTTTCATGGCAGCCAACACAGTACAGTAGGACTTCTATCTCACGGACTGACAGAAGGGGTTCCCATGCTGCAGAAATTGCAACCTGATCCGGTGGTCCTTCATTACAACATGATATCACCGCCACTTCCTCAGACATCACAGGAGAGCGGTAAATCGGCTCGATGAAACATGATATGTTCTATTTTCTCAATATTTTCCTCTATTCAATGGCCAATAATGTGTGGATTGAAAGCCTTGAGTCAGTAAGTGAGGAGACTAGGAGGGGCAGACGACACAGAAGGAAACCAGATGGGCAGCATGACCAGGTGAATGATCAGAGGGGAAATATCAACAGCTCCCCACAATGTATATTTTTTCAGACCAAAAAGTGGGACAGGGGGCTCGTTCCCTGTAGCAAGTGACTGTGACATGAAGATGTGAAAAGACTTTAACACTGAGACAAGATGGTGACATCACAAGAATGTTACCAACTGTTCTGCTGGGTTACGTACTCAGTGCAGATGGTACAGTGACTACGAAAACCTCTTTTGCAGGAATTGGTTGTTTTTCAAGAGACTTGCTGTCACCATATAAGCACCATAATTCCTGTATAGAAAAACACATGTGAGCAGAGGCATGTTGACTTTTCCATGGGTATAATATTTATTTTGCTCACAGGTTGCCAGAGGTCTCTGCACATGTGAAGCTTGCCATTCCCTGATCATTTCCCATTAATTTCCCCTGACAGAAATGAGCCTGTATTAGCTGGGCTTTACACTACTCTGGTCCATTATAACCTCAATAACGACCTGTTCATTTACCCAAAACAACCCAAGTCCGTTCTTAAGGAGCTTGAATCCTTGCGTTGGAATCTACTACACTGATCCACTATTGCCCAGGCTTGTGTTAGCTCTTTCTGATGCACTGTACAGCACATTCTCCCCAGTAAGTAAATATTGTAGCAGGAGGATGCTTCAATGCAGAATGCCATGAGCAAACAGCGATGTAAAACTGCTATCACACTGATTTAGTAGGCTTTGCCTAGTGCATACAATATGGCTGAGAAAGGTTTGGTCAGTCTCACATATACTAGCTGAATGAACAGCTGCAATGCAACAGAAAAGTACATATAAAAGAGTATATCTTCAGATGACAATTCAAAGGAGCAAGACATTTTAAGAGCAAGACTGAAATACAAATACAAATGTTTGTGGATTCTGTAAGCCCCTTGGGCATTGGACCTGACTACAGACCTGTAGGACACAAACTTTGCTGTTACACTCCCGTGAAAACAGGAAACCAAGACCTTGTGGGCTAGTCTTTCTGAAAACAACAACTCTAAACACATCACAGGCACTGGAGTAGTAATGACGAGTGAGTGGCACATTCCCACATCCACTGAGGGGAAAGCCTGACAAGGCGCAGAGCCAACCTTCTCTCTCACAATAGAATCCTCTGTCAACAGCCAAAGTAGTCAATACATATATGTCAGGGAGCAAAATAGGAAAAATTGGTTATCTATACGGTACTTCTGCAATATTTGGTTTCACATTTTTCTGTGATTACAAGCAGTAATCTGTAATCACATAATATCATTCTTGGCTCAGAAGCATGTATTGTGTGGTGTGATAGAGTTTTTCCCTGTCCTGTTTATGCTACATTTCTTTAGGGAATCGCAAACAAAAACCAAGTCATGAATTTTGTCTTAGTTTCGCAGAAAAATACACAATTCTGCGTGTGGCCAACAACCACATTATGGTCATGCCTTTATAATATACATAGTTGAATTAGTCACATCAGTTCTTAAAATACCTGCCTTAAAGTGCCCTTGCAGACCTCTTCATGACCCTGTTTAATGCAAACACATCACACGACAGTTGGCTCCAGATAATTTCACAGCAGGAATCTGATAGTGAATCTTGAATGCTGAGTCATACTCTCCCGCTGTCCCCAGAGCCCTGGCTGGAGTTTGCTCCCCTCCTCTTAACAAGAGAAAACGGATCTATAAGTGACCTTTCTATTCAGCAGCGACCATTTAACTTATAGGTGGAACACTGACTGATAGGTGACATCATGTTACAATGTGCAATTGCCATTGGAAAATAAACTTTCATTGCTATTTCACACAATATCTAATGTGTCTCTTTTCAGCAATCGTAAACATTCAGTCTGAGTTTCATTCAGAACTGACTGCCCCTGTGCTGATGGAGGCCGAGACAACATTTTGCAAAGGTATCTGAAAGGCAGGCTGAGGCTGAATATGATATTGATCAGATATTCAGAAAACTGTTCATTTATGTTATCGTAAATTGAATGAAAATAAATAATACACACACACAATATATTGTTTAACAAATTCTCTTTTCTGTTGATCAGTGTATGCACTCCTGTCCTTGTGTCTCCTGTCATTGTGTATCTCATTTAAAAAGGGCAGTAAACTTTCAAAGCTGTCTCTTCGTGTAAAGTTTCTGTTTACAACTAATAAAAGAAGCCACAAGAGTAATTTAATCCTATTGTAAATAAGAGTAAACTTTAAAAAAAACAAAATGCCTGACCTCATATGAAAATGGGGGAGGAGGAGGGGGAGGGGGGCATTAAATTAGGTCAAAGTTGTGAGAAATGTGCAGAGAGTTAGTACAGAAAAAAAACATTTTGGCACTTAAGGGTTAGTCATTGACATTCCAAAATAAAAACAACGCTGCTCTGTGTGAAAGTTTAAACTATTTGCATAATTGAGTCCTGTGCCCGATGTAGACTATAGGATGTAATTGCAGAAGCATAGCCATGAAAATAATTTGCTATGTATGTCTTAAATGTTTCAATTGTGATTGAAACTTGTTTTTTATTTTAAAAACAAACAAAAAACAAAGTAATAAATAATATATATTTGTTATTAAAAAGCACCTCAGAAACCTCCAAACAAATGCAAATGCTATAATTATACCCATGGTAGACATCACGTGTAGCTTAGCTAAACACAATAAATATAAATACACAAGAATAGAGTAGAAGTGGCAAACAAATCTGTAATGAGCTGTCGGAGAACTTCCACTCACCCTTTGCTTTTGAACTGTTTGATGCGGACCGTCCTTCCGTGAGTCCTCTGTGCTCCGGGGTTTCTATATTCATGCTTTTCTCTACTGATATGTTACCTATCCTCGAGTCAGGCTTGGAGAACAGTGACACAGGGCAGATAGGCATAGGTAATGTAACTGTCAGAAGTTTGTGCAAACTGCAGAGACGAATGATTCATCTGCAACGCCAATGGGACGGAAGTTTGATCATGCTGGATGCGTTCCTCCCCTATAGCAGCTTTTCGCGTTGCTTCAGTTTGACATGAGTAGGCAGCTTACATATGCAGTCTGTTCACCCGCTCAGCAGCTCTACAGCAAAGTAAAGAATATTTATCCATTCCACATTTTCCACATCATTTACTATGTAAATATATTCTATAGAAGTGAAGATTTTAACAGTAGGCTATATCCAAGCTAAAAGTTTTAACTGTTTTGTCTTCAGACAGTCATTATTTGTATTTATAATAACTATAATAATAGGTAGGCCTATTCGATGTGCTGCGTAAATCGAATCTATAACTTTTGTGTTGATATCAGGACCTAGCGGAAGACTCATTCACAGACTTTTATTTTGAAAGAATGCACAACTATCTCGGGACTTCCGTGGCACTTCATATTGAGGAAAGACTGAAGAGCGAAAAGGTGCCTCAAAGGACAGCATGTAGAACGTATATGATGTCGTTTTTTTCAAGGAAAATATATGACCAAGAGCTAACGGAAGTCTGAAGGCAACTCTCAGACTCAAAATATTGAACGAACCGGACCCTCAAGCACATGTTTTATTTAGCAGAGAGCGCCACATGGAGGCAGTTCTTAAAAACTTGGAAAGAATCGCCGAGCTCCTTGCAGTTACACAGACCGACGGAGTAAAAGAATGGGATCAACAAACTATTAACAGGGCCTTACAGTGGAGTCGTTACTGTGAACACCTGTATTCAAGGTTCCACACAAATCCTGTCATCAGTAAAATGATGGAAAAACAACTGCAGGTGACAAATGACCGCTTACGAGCAGCCTTCCATGGAGTCTATAGCGAAGTCACATTTGCTTGCTTGTCCCATTGTCAACAATTGTTGCTCACGACGTTGTTGAAAAATCCCGCGCTTCCCAGTTCTTTATTAAAATTGCTGTTTGACACTTCCAGTTCCTGGAAGACTACTGGAAATGACTGCCAGGAAGCCACTGGACAATGCGTCCGTGTCATTGAGTATACATCTGCATGCAAAGTCCTCAGTGCTGTTGACAGCGGACAGACAGCCGTTGGTCCTGAGGCTGAGGTACAAGGCACGATGCTTCTAGAGAGGCTCGAGACACTGCACAAGATGGACAGCGATGGGGACAAGAGAGAAGGATTCCTGGACTCTGTCCTTAAAAACTGTGGTGAGCTTGACAATCTCTCTGAGGTCATCGCAGTTGCTCTGTTGTCAAGGAAAAAGGACAAGGCTAATAACCTTTCAGGGGTTTCAGAAGAAGAGCTTGTAGACTGGTTGTTGCGAAACAATAGGTTATTTCACAATATGTGCTCTACACTGCCCATTAGACTGTTGATAAATATTTCCCAGCAGTTTTTGAAATTCAGGATGGCCTACTGTAACATTCTGAAAGAGTGGGCTTCCCAAATGGAGTACGATATAGACAAAGGAGAATGGGTTCAAACATTTGCCAAAGGAATAACTTTCAAGACACTGAAGAACCATTTTAGGTCATTACTTGAAGAAGGGTCATCTCTGAAAGAGGAAGTGCTGGGAGAATTGAATGCACTGAAGGCTGCAGATGGAGGTTTTGATGTGAAAGGCCTCAGTGTATGGGGGGACCTCCTCTATGAATTACAGTGACATTTACCAGTATTTGGTTTGGACCTTTCTAAACATTTATATTTACATAGTCTAGAGTCTTTAGTCTCTAGACTACTTTTCATTTAATATTCATTACACAATTTGTGTGTGTTTTTTCTGTACTGGCAGCAATATAGGAAGTAGAAATCAACAAGCACGACAGATGGTGGCATCATGTGTTGCCTAGGCAACTAACGATGTACTTTGCGTTCCAGTAAAATGTCCAGACTTTGTTTCTTGCCCCTCCCTTTAGGCACTGAGGCTCATTATTTCATTTGTTTCAATCTGCAATAAAGGATTTCAGGAATTCATTTGAAAACTTTTGAAGATAAACTTCCAATTCATTAAACCAAATATATTGCTTAATGACTTTTTGTCGAATTTGTGGAATATGGCATGAAATGCGACTCTTATTATTATTTTAAAAACATAATAACGGCATACATCTTTGTAGTTGCTATGGTGAATCATTCTGTCTTATATTATGCATACAATTTAAAAGTAAATTATTCAATCATTCATGTTCTCATGTCACCATCTGTCAGCATTGTCTAGGCTGAACTGGCCTCTGGTTCTGAATGGCTGGTTGGCTGCATGCTAGTCACATGACTTGGCCTCCAGTCCAAATATTACAACCCCCAGTCCTATGTCACAGCACCTCTGCTGCTAAGGGATCAATTAGTCAGACCAGGCATCTTCAATCAAACCCAACACAATGGCACGCGTGTGACATAACACGGGCAGACAGCGGATTACAGCACCAGCCGCAGTGTGAAAGGTAACACCCTTCCAGCATGGCCACGGCTCGTTTAACACACGCGGAAAGCAATTCACATAGAGACCGTCGGGGGTCAGCGCGCGTGGGGCAGGAACTACACAAGCAATTTATTATACCCAATGAGGAACATATGCATCGAGCTGGGGGAAAAATCAATTGTTTAAACTTTACCTCCGCTCTCAAATTTAGCATATCGGTTGATGCATGTGAAGGCCTAAGGTCAAGTAAACAAGAAGCAAAACATCAGTGTTTGATTTAAAACATATTTTTTTAAAGTTGGTAGGCTCAAATAATGAGAGGACTCAAAATATATTGTTTATCTTGTCGTGTGATTGACACTGGCACATCTCACATTTCTTTTCACAGTATTGCACATGATTAGCAAGCATTTGAGCAACCATGGCGATGAGTCATGTGTGCTGAAGCTTTCTGACTCGCCTGTCACTGCAGCCAGAAAGAAAGCAAAAGCACGCAGAAAGAAAGGCAGAAAGCAAGACAGACTATCATAGCTTGCATCGTCGTTTTCTCTATCCAGGTCAAGGTGCTTGCGTTTTCTCTATTTGAGAAGTGCAACTGCAAACCACAGCAGTCATCGGATTTCAAAACGGTGGGGAAAGATATGGGTTGGTTGTGAGGAAGGTGTCTTATGAACACAGTCTAAGGCTTCTATAGGTCCACATATCAGGTGCTTTAATATGAGAGTGTCTGCTCTGCTTTTGAAAGGTGCTCCTGACATCATCTGGGAGGAAGGGGTTGGAGGAGCATGGTGAAGGATAGTATTAATTAAAACCCAAATCCAGTCCCCATCTGGCGATCTAAATAGGGAGCCTTCTATAGGAGCTCTGTGCCTTGAAGTACGTGCCTAAGCTTCTCCAGCCTGGCTTCTGTCTGGCCACCCTCCCCCCTCCACCCCTCCCCACACCTGTGTCCCAGGACTGGGGAGAACCGTGGGGTGATCTGAGGTCTCTGTGTGAACACAAGGACATATCACCATCAGGGAGCTTGAGCAGTGTGTTTCTGAATCATGCAATTGTTAAGGACCAAAACCTTTTCAATGTCTGCGGAGTGGATTTCTGATTTGTTCGGTGGTGTAATGGTATTCAAATAGGACCTTGGTGCAGGGTAATATTATTTGGTCCTGTGTAGTCTTCCAGCCCTTTTCATGCTGTGAAAATGTGTGTGCATGAAAACGCATTCATATTTTGTAGGATAGGATCACAAATGTTGGTGCAATTAACATTCTGCTTAAGGAGGGGGGGAGACCCACTGCAGCATTATTTTAAACCAGAAATGCGAAGTAAGGCGTTGGTCAGGTGCTGTAGCTGCAGAAATACTGTTTCGGGACATTGCAAAGAAGGGGGTGGAGTTAGTGTGCGTGTGAAAGCTTTTCAAGTGATGAAGACTGAGATCCTTGCGAAAAATGTATACAGTATGCAGCTGTTAAAAATGTTCCCTTTATTAATTGAAAAGGAAATAAAAGATGTTTCAACAGACATGGATATGTTATAATCAGTTGATAATCGTATCCTTTGTGGAGATGCAGGCAAGATTGCACATGAAGCTGTCAAACTGATGTGGTTTGGGGGTGGGGAACTAGAAGACAAATGATATATCACTTACCAGAAAGGTTGAGTAAAATGGAGGACAGAATGTGGATGTAAGAAGAGTCTGGTGTCTGAAAGGTAAGACACATTAAAGAGCACAAACTTACATAGCAGATAACATTATCTCATTCATCTTGAGATAATGTTATTGACTAGCCTATTACTATCTCAATCTACCATTTCTATTAACAGTAATAGTGGCTGTGAGCTCAATTGTGACAGTTGAAACATTCCTGAAGCAGTAAAGAGAAAGAAAACTGAGGGAAGGAGCTACTTGAACATGGACTTGGGTGTCATAAAACAATAATTACAGCTATAAAAACGTTACTCTAGAAGCTAGGTCATAATTTGAGATAATGAACCGAATCTTACAATTTATCGGGAGCTTTTATGCATCTTGTACCACAAAAATACAGCTCTGTGAATCAGGAAGCAGAAAAATACCAGTAATATCCCAGTGAAAATTTCACAACCAAGTATCTCAACAGATATCGTACGTTTTATCTGGTTTGTCTGGGAGACAATTGTTGTGTTGACAGTAGCCTGAGCCGCAGAGTGTGGATCAAGAGGATAATTACATTCAGCCAGTGTCCCAGGGGCAGGCAGCCCCCGTCATCAAATCCTCATTTTGGATCGGCCTCATCCCATTACAGTCCCTCAGGACCACAAGCACACCTGCCCCCTCATTACCATCCACACTCACCACAAGATCATTCCCAGGATTACAAACACACCAACACAACACAAACATCTATTTTCAAATGGTTGGTATTATATATGTCGGTCATTTGATGACATTGCCACATGCAGACCTGTGTTTAAGATGTATGTATGTTCACACCAGTTATGTTCCAACAGGTATTGCACTCAAGGCAACAGCCATGACCATTCCAGCTGGTTAGTCCTGGAAAAACATGTTCCACATGGTTGACAATTGTATTTCCCATCAGATTAAGAACTGCAATTGGAAGTGGGTGTTGATTAGTGTGAATTCTGCCCCTCCCCTTTCTGACACCCATGCTTGGTTTGACAGATTTAACGCACCAGCATTTGGATGGATTTATTTATAGAAACCAGTATTTCAATGAATTTCAGCTCATCTGTGAAAACGGTATATTGTACATTTCTTAGTTGGGTACATTTAATATATAGTTTTGCCTTAAGTGCAAATCACCCAGCTCTTCACCAAGGTATGTAAAACAGCATTGACCTGTCCTTTATTATTTAATTTGCATGTGATGATTTGTGTTTTTCCTCAGGAACCACAGTAAGTCAATAGTTCAGTCTGTTACATTAGTGCAACAAGATAGGCTATCGACCTCAGCCGTGTTCTGTTGTAGTGAAGGACACACAATACTGGCGGCTGGGGTTAAGGACATGGTGTAGAAGGCCGTTGCACTTGCTATTGTGTGTCAAGAACCCATATCAACCGTTATAATGTCTATCATACATTGTAATTTGTCACTAATAAATTCAATACATTTATTGAACAACTTTCCATATGTGCATCTATTTGGAAAAACGTCTGGTAAAAAAAGGATGAATGTAGTAACAAAATGTGTTCAGTAAGTCAGTCATTGTTTTGTGAGCAGTTACCTTTTGAATTGTTGGATTTAGTGTTTTGTAATGAAACAATTATAAATAATAAAAGAAAAACAGTTCAAGCGAAACATTAAGTCATGCACTGTACAGTATTGATATGTCTATTTTCTAGTGTTATATGGGTTTGTGAAATGTCTACCAACAGCCTTAAGACTGTTGTTACTCACTGTGAAGCTGCAGAGGTCAATTGTCCTCTCTGGGTTCAGGAGACGATGCTATTGGTGAACTAATTAGCAACGTGGAGCAATTTGGAGAGGCAAGAACAAATTAAGGAGATTTAAGTGAAACAAATCAGTTCAGTTGTGATCAGCTTGTACTGAAACTCAAAGTAGCACATTTAACATATTTTAGTCATTCTGTGAGGAAGCACCTTGCAAGGAAAAGACCAAAGGGTTTGTTCATATATTATTTCTTTATAAAATGACGTGAGCATATGAATTACATTTGTTGACATCAAAAGACCTATCCATCAAACACAATATCAATAGCCGTAGAATCACATTTAAACAAAATGTATGGCACAAAGCCAAAATAGCATAATTTGATCATCCTGAACATTCTTTAAAATTCTTTTTTTTCCTCATATATTTTTATATATTCACTCTTGCAGAGTGATCTCATGACACAAAGCCAACACAGAGGGTAAGGGGTAGGTTGGGGTAAGGGGTAGGTTGGGGTACTATGAGAGGCAGTACTGCCCTGAATCACAGGTAACGACAACCATTAACAGAAAACACCAATAGAACAGAAATTCCAGTTTTTCATATCACTTATTTACGTCTGACAAATAGTTTTAACATGACCTGCATCATAAGCAGTAAACGTCTTTTCAAAAACGGTGTTTTATCCTGTATACTTCTTGTTCATCACATGACTCCAAAAACAGTTACAGATACATACAAGTTTGGAAGCCAAAGTTACTCTACAAAACAGGATGAAAAGCAGCTCTACAGAATTGATTGTAATGAACATCAAACAGTTGCTCAAATTAACAGAGATTTGTGTAAAACGTTGTCCTTTAAATGTACATTATTAAGTATTTCCTTGCCAACCAAAATGTAACTTGAAACTTTACTTTCAGAAATACACATTTAATGTTTCTGTGTCTGTAGTGACTGAATGAAGATTATCATGGCAACAAAACGTTGTTGTTTCACACTGAATTAAGAAGATTCATGCAACATTCCACATAATTATTCTATTTTGGAGATCTCATTTATTTTTTACATACAATATACTATTATTTCCATTTAATGACAGGTCTTCTGGAGTATGAGACCTTTTGGCAAGCACACATTTCCCTGAAAAGGTACTGTCCATGAAAAATATGGCCTTTTATAGTAATGTTCACACAGATCAACGACCCAAATCCACTGCAGTCTCACAGAAACAGTTTATACATTACATAGAACATTTATAAGAAATAGAATAGCTTTTGATTTTGAATACTTTGAATATAGTATCAGTGCAATCAACTTGTACTCCAGACAAAGTATACACCTACTGTATATACTTGTCAGCTGCAATATATCTGGCTCGTGTTTTTCAAGTAGTTTCAAGAGGTTAGTAACACATAGAACTTAGGCCTGCGTTTTTATATTGTATGATTGCTGATACTCGATACTCTAGATGGGTGTTGATGACAAATGTCTACCAATCTATGTGAATCCAAACTACTTTTAACACTAACAATCAGTTACACTGAAAACATGATCAGTTTTTTGTTGTAACCCTAGCACAGATTTGTTTTCATCTATATTTTATGCTAATTTGTGCAAATGGCAATGTGTATTCTCTCTCCCAGTCGGTTGACCCATAATAATTGCTAACAAGTGCATGTGTGCTCTATGAAAACTCTCCCTCGGTGCGGGTGTGGCTAACCGGCTTTGGGACGGCTTCCTCTGTGTTCTCCCAACTCGCCGCCCAGCCTCCGTTCCCCTGTGTGGTCGCTCCGTAGCTCTTGACTGGGGCTGCCGTGGCGCCGTATCCCTGAGTGATGTCTCCCGTCTCCTCAGCCAGCTCGTCTTCATCGATGAAGCCGCACTTCTCCTCGCTGGTGTTCTCAGGGTCCGCCCATGGCTGCGGCTCCCCGGAAGCAAATATCCCATAGAAGATCACGCCCCCGTAATGCACCAAGGCAGCGATGAGGAACACGTTTTGCCACTCTTCACGAGTCTAGAAGCAACAGAAAACAGATGAGGAAACACAGAGAGATGAGGATTTAAGGGAAAAGTGTAAAAATATTATACGCCATCAATGATATAAAACTACACATCCCACATTTTGAAACGATAGGCTTACCTTGTTTTTGGTCATGGTTCCCACGATGAGAGGACACACCATTCCTGACAACGTTCCCACACCGTTGGAAATCCCCATAAGGATGCTGGCATAGCGAGGAGCGATGTCCAGGTGATTGACATTGAAACCTACAGAAGGGAAAATGTGTTGAAACTGATCAGTGATGTCCCATGCAAAAAAAGGTAGGAAGTTCACATGAAATCCTTATAAAAGTCACTTCAAATGTTAAGTAGCTCACCTGATATAGCAAACCCACTGAAACCCACTGCAAGAACGAGGAAAGAGATTGCCACGCCCCTCGTGTGAGAGAAACCAACCACCAACAGCAATGTGGCTTCCATCCCAAACCCTACAAACAAGAACAAACTGTATCCATGACGATCTTTACATGGAGCAACTGCAGGACCAATTAGACTGTTTGCTGTATAGGAACTAAACTACTGGTGATTAACATTCACCTCCACAATTCATGATTTTCCTGACTGTAGTTGTGGAGAGGATGTTCCTGGTGCGAAGGTAATCAGCCAGCTGGCCTCCTATGGGCACTATGATAGTCATGACCAGGTGAGGAAGAGCCGACAGCATACCAACCTGAGAACACAGGACAAACACCCCTGAATCACTGAATGGCAGATATATTTTAAAAGTTTACTTTGTGCTTATGTTCAAATGTGTTATATTTTACATGATTGAACAGGAGGTTTAATGAAGGCCTGTGATGAAATATTTTATCAGAACAGCATGCAAGGGGGTAGAGACGAAGTGATATATTCAGCAAATATTTTCCACTGATTTATCTTCCTATAACAGCTAAGAGTGGATTTTCCCCAAACAATTCTCTCTAAACAAATCTTTGTAGGCTCTGGTATCGCTGACACTCCAGCTATATTTCATCCGCAGTAATCACCAGGCCAAGAATCCAATGTGTGCCTGGATTGCTCCCGTCAGTCCTGTCTGATTTATTCATCTTTCTCTTACTTGGTGCCAGAGATCAATTGAAATACAATGATTTATCTCTGCCTATTTTACAGTTGACACCATTTCTAACAGGGTAATGCAATCCAAGCACAGTACTTAAGGGAGAAACTGATACCGGGCTGTTGTTGAGTGGCTCAACTCACCTTACTGATTTCAAAGCCAAACACTTCCTCAAAATATGCCGGCTGACTGATGAGCAACAGATAGAAGGTCCAGCTCCTGCAGAAGTTGGCCACAATGATTGCATAGACAGGCATGGAGGTGAAGAACTTCTTCCAAGGAGTCTTGTATTTCTGTGGGAATCACGGCGCACACACACAGCGTCAGTTGGCCGACGCCTTTCAGTTCACGCAACAGAGTTTGGAGCTGCGAATCGCAAGACTCACATCGCTTGGTCCCATCAGGTTGGCACTTTCCCCGATGCTCTCCTCTATGTAAACCCTCTCCTCCTGTGTGATGGTAGGATGCTCCGCTGGACTTTCATAAGACACCAAGATCCAGAACATGTACCAGATGATTCCGAAGGTTCCTGAGCAGAAATAAAGATGCAGAAGACGTAGACAGAGAAGAGATGTCACGTTGTGTTTTCGAAGCTGGACGTCCAAAATCCACAATCAGACGAGCTGTGCTTTATATGAATATATTATGGTTCATATTCAGTATTAGACCAATTGGACCCACCATACAAATAAAACACACATGACCAGCCAGAGTACTGAACCAAGATTCCGGCAAGAGGCATGGCTATCACTGCGCCAGCATACGATCCTAGAGACAGGAAAGCAATGAGTAGATAAGTTCATATCACTTATTTACTTTCACTCCATGGGACAGGTGAATCAAAGGTATTACTTTTCCATTTATACACTTGCTGTCTGTAAATATCTGTCTGTTAGGTGTAGATACTCACCACAGAAAGATGTGGTGGCAAGACGACTCCTCTCGAGGGGTGGAGCCCATTTACTCCAGATCCCATGGCAGGCTGGGTAGGTTACCCCCTGGGCAGAAACACAGAACATTCTGTAACAGTGGGACATGGTCTGTGATGGGATACACTGGTAACCCAATACACATTGTCTCTCCCCCAATCCCCTCTAGTAATCTTGCACTGATATAAAATTATGCTAAATTAACAAAGAAAATAAGACGTGAGCTATTCATGGTTACTCGATTCTTTGATTAAAATGGCTAAATGTGCAGAGATCTCATCAATACCACAGAGATTTGTTTCACATTGGTCACTGACATGCAAGACAAATGACATTTAATAAGAAACCAACTTCCATGCATCTGAGTTTAACTTTCTAAGCAAGATTAATGGAGCGAGTGCAAATTCAAGATGACTTGGCACTTCACCGCAAAAAGAGATTTGTTCCTATTAAATCTTCATTACTCACTAAGTGGCACACAATCAACTATTGATAGACACAAATTGCTAGGGCTTGCTATGAGAGACATCTTGAAATGCTAATGTTTATTTTGCAGTAATCAGACAATATGAGGCACACAGAGTTGCTTCTCAATGGAAGTGTCCTTCTATTCAACGGACAAGGTTGAATGAACCAAAATTACAAAAGAGAGATGACCTTCGGTCTGATAATGGCCCCTTAACGAAACATCATACATCCTCTTTCACAACACATTCTGTCAAAGAGAAATAGGAATGACATCATGTTTCAGTCTTTTCTTTGTGTTTCTATGTGGACATCACTCCATCTCTATCAGGGTTAGATTAGTCATCTGCTCTAATGCTTGAGTCAGGTATAAGAGAATACACATTCTCTAGGATTGTTTGCAAAAGGATTATAACAGTGTATTCTAAAACATCGACACATGCACATCAGTTATCCATTAGTCCGTTTTTGTGCATGGTAATGACCTCTGTATTTACAGGTCTCAAAGCTTTGTGGTGTCCTGTCAAGACACATGGAAATTAAACAATCCTGACCAGCAGAAACATAAATTAATTCACTTTCTTTTCTGGAAAAGGTGCTTTATATGAATACAATTTAGGAATCTCCATGGTCATAATGTTATTAGACTAAAAAACAAAAGATTCATACTACAGGTTTAACCCACGAAATGATCGATCAATTGATATCCAGATTAAAGGAGTGCAATGTTACCTCAACAAGGCCTTGCAATATCCTCACAAAGATGACACAGCCATAGTGCGATCGAGCAGCAGTGGGTATGAACATATTGAGTATAGAGGTGAGGAGAATGGCAGCTCCGAACACCCTGTGAGTAAAACGAAAACATGGTTTATATGCCAAAAGACTCACAGACGCATGCCTGAGTCTTTGCTACCGTGTCACATAGTGCAGATTGTGCCAGCAACATACACTGATGCCATTAATATAAAGAGAGAAAACGTTGGTAGGCCTACTGTAGGCCCACAAACCAAATAGGCTATTGCTATATTCATGACCGAAACTAATCAGAAGACTTCAGTAGGTAGCCAAACAGATATTCGAGAATAATGATTACACATGTGAAAGGGAATATGTATTCGGTGGAGGACGTCTGTGTTGCAGGATTCCCTCTTCGCTCTTCCTCCAATAGGCTACACAATTCCTAGCCTGACCCGCGCCCTTTGGCATGCCGTGTTCTTCTCTGCGGCTTGTTGCCATGTCTCCAATTGTAAAGGATTAGACACGGTTGTCCCATGGGATCCAATTAACATGAGTAAGTAGGCCTAGCCTATGTCTTACTGGCATCAATAAAAAAAAACTAAAAAACAATACATGTTGTAAGGTCAGTTGCCTCTGCTCACAGACAATCGGTCTAATGTTCATTTGGCAACGGCACATTTCTGGTCAATGTAATGTGGCCTGCAGGACAAGACGCTATTAAATTGGAATGTGCATGGGCAGCCTTAATGTTTTAGGCCTAGCCTATAGCCTGTGGTTTTAGGCTTTGTTCTAAAGTCAGTTTTGACAATTCGGCACCCTGCTTACCTGTTTGCTGCTAGTCTTGCTGAAATATACCCTCCAGGAATTTGAGTCACGATGTAGCCCCAGAAGAATGACCCGTGTATCATCCCAACTGTCTCTGGGTCCCAGTTGAATTGCGCTTTCTTTAAAAAAAAATTGAATTGCTTTACATCATAGCCTACTAACTGAATTTCATTCGTGCTAAGTAGGCCTATGTTTTTGTAGCCTAAATAGCTATAGCATATCCATTTGATTATGTGTGTGAACGCTAAGACACTTGCATAGTGACATGTTGTGTATTAGCCTAAAGCATATCATGCACTCGTTGATGGCCCTATACAACATGTGTGTATGCCGACTAAATACAGGCATTTCTAGAATTTTAAGAATTAGCGGAGCGTTCAGCACCTCTTTGATGACGATCTTGCCATTTTCATGGACGGTGTGGTTATTGACCATGCTCACGATTGCCACGCCCAAGTTACATCGGATGCCAAAGGAGATGCAAAAACCGAGACCGCTCATGATAGCTATGATATAGCGTCGTGGAAGCCCGAAGCACGTGCAGTCACATAAAGGGGCCTTCTTAGGCTGGGTCGCAGATGGCCGTCCATCCTCGGTCAGTTCAATCACTTCACCTGTGTTCTGGCGTTTTTCCAGTACTCTACCGAAGAGGAAGAAGAACATGTTTTATTGTATTAAAGCCTACAACATATCCTATCAATAATTCGTTGTAATAATAGCCTACATATAGACTAGGCCTAGCCTACTTTAATTTAAGATGTAACATTTGTCCACCCTGCAAGGACGGATTGCAAAAATAAGGCACGGCCCTTGCCTAATTTAAACTATTCAACCCCAATAAATTAAGATTATTAGGCCTATGAGTGAGAATAGTTAGTAAGTAGCCTACAGACGTAGGCCTATTTAAATCCGCTGGTCCGTAGGCCTGCCTTAGTAGTATAGGCTAGGCTAGGCTTCTTTGTTCTGTGCGCCTACATACCTACTCTTACCTCCTTTTAACAAAACTACATTTTATCATTTATAAAGGTGCACATTTAATGCAGTTAAAATATGGATAGGGTAGCCTATTTCAATTGGTCTTTTCGTTCCTTGCTTAATTGGCAGCGATTTAGATGAGAGATCATTGGCAAAAAGAAACATACCGCATTGCAACAATACAAATGTGTTTTTTTCATTTTCCCTGGTTGCGTTTACAAGCTTGTTAATGTATGCATTTGGTGTCTATAACAAAAAAATATGCTAAATAAAACATATGAACACATTTCGATGTATTACAAGACTGGTGTAAATGATGGAAACTTGGTTTTTATTCTTGGGATAATATGAGACGTTTTATTCTTACAGCGCGAATCTATTTGAATGGTGGACAAATCCCAAAATACAGTGCAAAGGGTCGTTGTTTCCAAACTCTTTTAGTCCGAGGAAATAACGTTGAATGAACAAGAACATGTTTAAATGATAACGTTTTCAAATTGCAAATCTAGTCAGAATTAATATTATTATTATTCAACGTGCTTGAATTTTAAAAACGATCTAGGCTATATTACACTAAAAACGTTTGTCATTTGCACTGATTAAACAATCCATCGAATCTCATCCCTACCAAAGATGAAAAGTGTGAAAACAGCTGATAGCCAACAAAATACATAGATCGATCTTTGTTAATACACTCATGAATGGGCCTATGTAACAGATATTCCTCGACCTCATGTCACGACTTGTTCTGTTGCATTAAATATTAAAAACAACCACAGCTGTTGTATGGAAGAGAATGCGTCCTCCAGGGAAATATCTGATGCTTAAATATTGCTCTCCGACAACGTTTTTCAACTTCCTGTTCATAATTATTCTAACCATACAACGTGTTATCTCGAGTTAATTGAACAACTAAGGATTTTGAGGTGCTAAAATATATATATAATTATATATATATATTTCGCAGTGTGAAGGTGTTGTAGTCTACGATCGTGAAAATAGATAGGCCTACGTGAATTTGTTAATGTATGAAATGCAGACAACTCACACATACAAAATCATTTGTGTGCCATACCTGTGCAGATTCCCAAGGGCCTTTCCTGCTAAATTCTTCAGACCGTGTTTAGTGGGGGGGAAAGCCCGCTCCTGTTCTGGTTCCATATTCAAATTCCTTATTTGCCTGTATGATATTACTATAACGAATTTATACGAACAATGTTAATAAACATATTGCCATGTTGTCTTCCAAATTATTTGCACCTCTAACAAGAATAGGAATTTCACATCCAGTGCCTGAGATACGGAAAGAGATAGAAAAGGAGTGTACACCAGGATGATGTGATGTGAATCTGTTCTTTCAAATCCAGAATTGTGATAAATCCTCTTTCGCTTTGCACAAATAAAATCCACTCAGTGCCATCCTTTAGATATCCTGTCAATGATAAGAAAGAAATGATCCACCCAATAATCCATCAAGATAACATAATATTCAGAAATAAATGGTAGGTTATTGTGCTGTGAAGTCGAAAAATTACACACTAACACTAAAATAGAGCAGCCCTCTTATCTAAGGTGTGGATCTCCGGTGAAACTGAAAGAACCTTCAGCACCAAGGAGAGCGGGAGCCTGCGCGCGACCAGCTGTTTCATGGAGCCTACCTGTCAACAGCTCCCCTCAGTGGTACGCGATACACATGGCACATGCGCAGCGTTTACTCATCTTATCCTAACAGTCAGCCACGTTCAAATTCTGCAAATAGACGCAGAAGGTTATATTTCTTCGTACATTTAAATAGTTTAATTGATAGCGGCTTGACAGACTGTCAGATGATAGAACATCATTCTGAATACAACGTGACAAGACAGGCAATGGAAGAAGATGATCTAATACAAGACAAGTCTGTTCAGGATTTACATGTGCTACTAAACGAAATAATATTTCAATTTGAGGGTCATCACAAAACAAAACATACAAGACCTTAGAGTAAATATTTGATGGGGTATGCTACATCCTCTCTGTTGCTCTAAAATCTACAATGGGGTGACATTCATCCCATGTCCCATGATTCCCTGCCCTTTCTTGGGCAGTTGTAAGGTTGTCACCACACATGGTCGCGGACGCTTGTGACAGAGGCTGCAAAACGTGTCCAGGAACTCCTTCCTGAACTGGCGACCCACAAAGCAGCTGAACAGCGGATTGATGCAGGTGTTGAGGCTGCACAGGCACATCTCCAGGGAGAAGGCCATGTCCATGGACCGCCAGGAAGTAGGGTCGTTTGGGTACACCATCCTCAAGATGATGACGGCGTTTCGGGTCAGGTGGTACGGCAGGTAGAACAAGGCGAAAAGAATCAACACGGCGCTCAGCACTCGCCTGAGACGGCGCCCCCTGTTGTGCCGGTGGGGGAGGTGCGAGCGGCTGCGTAGCTCCTTCAAACTGCGCAGGCAGCAGTAGCAGATGGAGACCAGGGGGAACAGGAACCCGGTGCAGGTACAGCAGAGGGAGTAGGGCATGGTCTCCACGGTGTTCTCCAGCAGCAGGTACAGGGTACAGATGGTGCGGTTGTCTCCAGGACACAGCTGGGTGGTCGTCATGTTGACCACCGGCGAGCTGAGCGCCATGGTGACCACCCACACCGTCACACAGAGCAGATAAGTCTGCCGGCGGCCCAGTAAGACCAAGGAGCGCAGAGGGTGCACGATGGCCAAGTAGCGGTCCACACTGACGCAGGCCACAAAGTAGATGCTGAGGTAAAAGTAGTTGTGGTAAAACAGCCGCATGGCCTTGCAGAAGGGACCGGCCCAGGCCCCAGTGGATGTGGTCCAGGTGGTAGTAGATGAGGACCGGCAGGGCCAGCAGCCAGAGGGTGTCGGCCAGAGCCAGGTTGAAAAGGAGGACGCTGCTGCGGGTCCAACGCCGCAGACGGTGGTAGAAGATCCAGAGGGAGAGGATGTTGAGGGGTAGACCCACGATCAGGACCACCAGGAAGACGGCCGGCATGACGTACAGCTGCACCGCCAGCATCCCGTCCTCCCCGGGAGAACCCACGTCACAGAAGACGCGCTCCGGAGGCTGCAGCAGAACAGAGGGCCTGTCTAGAGGTGGAACGTGCTCGACTAGAACACAAATGTGTAAATGTTTAAAACGATCAAAGTGCAACTCCCGAGTTTGGATTAGTCGGGCTTACCTGAGCTTGGCTGTTGCCCATGTTACTGTTGTGGCTCCCTTGATTTTGTGTCACACTGAATGATGTGAGTTTGCCTAAGTAGAATGTTTGTGGTATTAGGCACACCCACTAGTGTGAGCAAACACTGAACACCTTCCGCTGATACCGTATCCATACTCAGACCTTCTGTTACAGTGTATGAACAGTAGCCAGTCTGAATTATATACACACACTGCATTTACTGTGTATGTACTGTACATATCTACACAGGGATTCAGTGGTGATGCTGATGGTCATTTATACATTTGACATTTAAATATAGTACAGTCAAGCACAGTGATTATATATATATATATTATATATAATTACCCAAAGGAAGTGTATAAACAAAAAATGAACAAAATCTAACATTGAAATGTATTGTAAACGACCAGTTTATTGTGGAGAATAGAAAACAGTCAATAAAAGCATTTTGTGAAACACAACAGATAAAAACTAAAAGTCAAACATAAAATAAGAAAAATAAGTTTGAGAAAAATACAGTATGTTTTCAAGATACAAAACTTGATCATTAAGGCATTTAAAAGGCATTAATTTAATAGAGAAATGCAATTAAAAAGCTAACTGGAACTGTCCAATAATGTTTAGGTGTTAACATGTCACTTCCTGTCGTAAACACAATCATATTTCTGCATCTCAAACTAGATGTGTGTGGACCTGAGACAGAGAAAGCAATCTTCGATAGAGGGCACAATTAAATATGTTTTTTTTTATCATGTTCTTACATACATTTAATACACGTATAATCCTCTTTAATGACAAAAAAAAACACTTTTATTCAACTGAAAAGATGAAGTTACTTTTCACCCTATACATGCTTTTAACATGTTATTTTTAGAGGAAATTAAAGAGTTTTTTTTCTGGCAAGATTACCAATCACTTGTCCCATGCCTAAAAGCGATCCATGCATCCCGGCACTGATGACCTAGTGACAATGGAGCATTTACTGACTGAAGGGTGGGTTTCATTAAGTGCTTTGTGCAAAACAAAAAAAGGACACAAGTTAAATCCGTCCTTTACATCAGAGACACTTTGGAGAAATGAAACCAGAGACACAAGAGCTAAATGATAACGGATGGGTTTAGTGTAAGGGAGGCAGACAGGGATGCGATAGGCATCAGTCGGTGAGGACAAGCTTTCATTAGCGCTAACGAGTGGGTAAACAGAGGCACATTAAAAAGGGATCTTTCTGCGCTCTCAGGGCTTCACACGCTTACCTCGAGGAAAGGAACCCCTCCCCCCCACACACACACACACACACACACACTTAATTACAGTCAACATGCACCAGCTGTTGCTTACTTGCTGAAGTCCGTTCTGCTGGTACACTGTTGAAACTAATGCATCTGGATGGATGTACTTACAGGAGGATAACACTGAAAACAGGATCTTTGAGACAACAATTTTAATCAAATAATTAGGTTAGATTAGATCATTTTCTTCATAAACTCCTTCACGTCTTCCTTGTCAAATGAGTGAAAATTTTAAGCAAATCTAATTAAACATACGTAGATAGTTTGACTGCTTCTACACAAGGTAAAAAAGAAGAAAAAAGAAACATATCTACATCTATGATAAATGGACCATACATTGTCAATGGCAAACGTTTTTCATCGAACATTTCTGATTGTTTGGTACATCTCCTCTTCATGCCCTATGTATTCTTTGCATTCAAGCAGCCTTTAACAAAGTTTGGAACCCTTGATTGACATATTTCCTTCAAAACAGATGAACAAAAACAACAAAAAATGATAAATCTTGCATTAATATTAGTTTAATATTAGGTTTAATAATAATATAAGGACAATTCACTACAAAGATAAAGAAAATCTTAACGTAATAATGATTCTCTTTAAGGCATTCGTCTTTGGTTACTGGTAGTGGCACTTATCAAGTAAACACAGTCGTGATGTTCTAAGCACTACAGTAGAAGCTGCCTGGCTTGCACAGTGTTTGTACAGCATTTCACCTCCTAGCCCAGCCTCTTTACCTCAGAGTCCAGAAAACCCTTAGTGTTAAATAGAGTGAGTCATAAATAAGCAATAAGCGTAGTGATTTAAAACTTCAAGTGTACGTCTACATATGTACATGCAGAACAGTTGCTGACACCAGGCACTCATTCTCTGTGGCCTGACGCAATTTATCGGCAAGAATCTAATCTTGCGTACAGGAAGGAGTCATGGGAGGACGGATGACAAGAAGGTAATTCACCTGGCGCTATCACATCGCCAACACAACGTATCCTCTATGTCACATGTTGAACTTCATCAGCAGATAGGAACAGAGTGGCTGCGAGGGGCTTCTCCCTCCTTCCAGGTTTGCACTAGGAACCAAACGAGGCTCCAGAAGGCGGGAGAAGAGGGAGAGGGCCCTGGGTGCTGGCCCCTGGGCGCTGGGCCCTGGGTGCTGGCCCCTGGGCGCTGGGCCCTGGGCGCTGGGCTAGAGACACTGAGAGAGTACCTCGTGTGTGTTTATGGACGGGTAGATCATGGGGGTGCAGGTGCAGTCGCTCCCCTGGATGAGCTGGTTCTTCAGCTTCTCCACCTCGTAGTCGTGCAGGTACTCCTGGACGAGGTAGCGCTCCCGCTTCACTCTGGCCTTCACGTCGGACGGAACGTCGGGGATCAACCAGGCCACGAAGAACTTCACGGAGAACACCACGTGCTGAGGGAGGCAGAAGAGACAGTGCAGCGTTCAGAGAAGAGCTTTACACTTGCGTTTACTGCTGTAGTCATCCGCAATGATTATTAGGACATCTTTTCTTCAGTCATTTGGGTGGATGTCAGTAAAGTGGAATATGTGATATACTAATAATAAAGAATGAGTGTTAGCACTATCTATTCTCAGTCAGGAGTAGGCAGGGAGTGGGAGGTCTAGAACCCAACTGTACCTCCATGATGATGATGAAAGCCAACTTGGCAGCCAGAATGTGCCAGAACTGCATGGTGTAGGAGTATTCCCTATCATGGCCTGAGGGGTAGCGATAGTCACGATACCTAAAGAGAAAGAATAAATCAAAACCAGTACATCAACGGAGAAGCTTCTCAAATACGCAAAGATACACAGATACACACACACATCTGGGCTCACCTGCAGGTGGTGTGGATGGAGCTGTTGAACCAGGAAGGGCTCTCTCCGTCATCAGGTGCGTTTTCGAAGGGAAACCTTGAGATGTTGTACACTGACAGACTGTTGTTGATGTAGCCTCTCATGCTGAAATCCCCGTCCGGTTGGTAGGCGTACATGTACACGAGTCGAGGAATCATATCTGAGGTGAAGGCCACGATAAACGCCTTTGGGATGGATAAAGAAGATGTAGTTGAAACTAAATCTGTTTACAGAACCACCAAGTAACAAATAAAGAAGAAGCCATGCGAAGAACAGCACACATCGCCACCAGGTGACACACTCACGTTGGTGACGACGGAGAAGACCGCCACGCCACTGAGGATCTCCTCCCAGGCCCCGATGCTATGGGCCTTGGCGGCCACCGGCCGTCGGAACTGAGTGGTGAACTTCCAGGCGTCCACTCTCACCTCGACGATGTTGTTCATGAGTGCCAACAGAGGGGCCAGGGGGAAGGAGGCCACGAACAGAGTGATGAAGCCAAACTGGATCACTGTGACACAGGAGGAGCGGAAGTCAGGAAGAGGGAAACAGCGCCCTCTGCAGGACAGCAAGGGACACTACAGCAGCAGGTACAACTGAAGGCAGGCTAAGCTCGGTTATCCGTCTGCCTGAGCTCACCCAGTTCCAGGTACTCATAGAAGAGACCCAGCTGACCGAAGCTCTGGAGGTTTTCGTCCTGCTCCCAGCGGCTGTACAAACTCTCTGGGTGATTACGAGCCTTTCTGCTTTTCCACCAGTTCATTAGCCACCTGGAGGAGATACATTACATCTAAGTGGCTTGCTTACAATGACTCTTGTATATAGGCATGTGACCAGCAGGGGAGAGCTGAGCTATGGTGTTTGGATGTTAATGATACTCACGGGACAAGAGCCTCTTGGATGTTACCCCACACCTGTTTACCAGACATCACTATGACGAGCTGGGTGGTTAGCTCAATTAGACAGCCGCCTGGGTCACACTGCACACAGAGACGGAACAGAATTAACATCAGTTTTGTTAACTCTTACAGTTATGTTACATAAGTTACATAACGTATCTAACAATATATAACAATGCAGTTGGGTGTACAAATATCTGTCAACTATGTGATAGGGAAGGATATGGTTTTGGCTACCTCCTCGTTTCTCAGCGAGCTGCCGAACATGTACACGTATTTCCCAGGATAGCCCACAAACTTTCCCTTGAAGAAGGCCACGTAGAAGCAAGAGGAGTAGTAGTTGACAAACTGGAAGAGGAACATCTTCATGGTCAGCTTGTTCTCGTACTCCAGGTGAGTCTTTGGGATTTCTGCAATGCAAGGAAGAACCCATTCACGTGGAACCGCAGACAGTCTAAACAGGTTCTCCTGGGGCTAACAAAGACCGATATGGAAATATGGATAAACATATCGGATATCGGTCGAAACCAATATGATCGCCGATATATCGTGCATCCCTAGGTGGTAGAACATGTATCGTGATCGGTCCCTCACCCATGTCAGTGATCCAGACAGCCACTCTCTCGTACATCATGTTGAGGATCATGATGATGACAAAGTTGATGCAGGAGGCTGTGACGGAGGTGGCCAGCTGGGGCGTGATGAGCGAGCCCACCACCTGTAGATTGTTGGTGGGGCTGTCCTTCATGATGCTGGCGAAGGCGGCATACACCGCCAGCCGATAGGCTATCACCCCGATGATGCAGGCGATGATTAAGGAGATCTATAAAACGGAGTAGGTGGGAGGCAGGCCAAAACCGAGAGGACACAACGACAGATGAACATTTGTAAACGTATTTGGGATTTGTAAAAGTAGATTAAATGTATTAGGGATTGGCAAATGTAGATTGAAGCACACACACAGAAACACCAATTTGGGTCACACGAAACCAGAACAGTCTACATGCTTTCACACACATGCACATCAGAAAAACTAAAAGATATGTTATTTGACTCGTAACTAGTAACTCTACCAACATGGTACTTTTTAACGGCCATATGTATCGACACTTATGAACTGTATATCGTCCTATGCTACAGTGTGAGCTATGGTATAGGTGAAAGAGATGGTATAGTGATAATATAGATGGTGAACAAATTATATGAAACCATAAAAGGGGATAATGAGGATGAAGGGGGGAAATGGAGGGAGTGAGCGGAGGAAGATGACCTTGATGATAAAAGAAGCAAATAGAGCGTGCTCACCCAGAATATGACGGTGGCTCCAGACAGGCATGTGCGAGCACACTTGCTTGTTACGGGTAAGTAAGGCTCCATTTCCTACACAGCCACCAGGCGAAGCAAGACAAGGAAGTCAGTCACCCTGGTTACCACTGCACCCAGAACACACTGAGGACGTTCCACACACACACACACACAGCTCCTCGTGTCACACTAAGCTCCGTCCACTGAACACTGTAGCAATCCGGTGAACCCATACTATACAGTTAGATCCCCTTAAAAGACATACAGTATGCAATTCACCAAATGCTGCAAGTGCCATCGAACATCCTGGCTTCTAGAGTCTTCTGGACATGTTTAGGGGGGTCAACACAAGCCAGGCCACACCTGCCAAGCACCTGCACGCCCACGGGCAGAACCTGGTGCCCCCCCTGGTCTGTGCCAGTCTTACCCACAGGAACACAGTGGTCCAGCACAACAGCACTTTGGCCACCAGATCCCCTACAGTCCTTTCAAAAACCAACTCCATCTCCTACAGGTAGGTGAGGAGGGGGGTCAGGACTAAAGAACAGCCTGCCAGTCCTCCCTCGATTATAACTGTGACAAACATTTACGTCAGAAGGACTAAGAAACAGGATCATCGGCAGTGATGTGAGTAACTAAATTCCCACAGAAAACATCCCCATATTGCACAAATAAATCACATGGCTTAAAAATGAAGAAGTACACATTTACTCATTACTAATGAGTAAATAAGTACTAAAAAGTACCCCCCCTCCAAAAAAATAATAAAATAATATGGGATGAACATTAGTACAACTCCTTTTAAGATACCTCATGTAGCGCCTCAACATCCTTTCCAGTGAATCAAAAGTCATGGGCACACAAGCACCTGGGTGACGCGGTTCTTCCGCTGGCTGGTGCACTTGGTCTCATACTCTGGTCTCAGCTGCAGCTTCTGCTGCTCCTCCTCAAAGTCCACCAGGTCCCACTCGTACTCCAGCCGCGCCTGACGCCGCTTCCAGAACTCCAGGAACAGGGTCACTGCAAGGGGCAGGGAGGTCAGAGGTCAGAGGGAGAACTATTAAGAGGGAAAACTCTCTAAACTAGGAACTCATTATTAGGGATATCACAATAGCACGGTAGGATTTACGCCTCTGGTGTTCGATGTTGGTGGTTGTTGTGCTACAATGGGTTGAATCTAATTTGTAATTGGTTCCAAGCTGATGGCCTGTAGGCTGACTACCTGTAGTAACCATCAACTGCCTCTAGGTGGCGTTCTGTGCAAGACATTGAAAATTCCAAGTATGTTCACTTACCCCATATTCCCATGAAAATGGCGAAGAATAATGTCCCAAAGTTGTCAAATAGATGGGATTGCTGAAATGGAAAAAGGCATAATTGTTTCTAATGTTATAAACACAAACGTGTGCATTCATCGGCAAGTCAGACAGCCATGGTCACTTACCCAAGAGGAGTTACAGGTAGAGTTTAGTTTCCAATATCCACACTTCTTATCACACAGTGGACACATGATAATGTTGCCTCCAATTTCATCACTGCATATTTCTTTACTGAAGGAGGATCAAGATTATTATTCATTCTTATTTCAATTGTATTTGTTTTTACAAAAATACAGTACAAGATACTTTATTGAATAATATATATTTGTTATTTTAAATGTGCAGAACTGTCCTTTTCCACTACTGGCCTTACCTCGTCACATTGTCATCAAAGGTGAAAAGTCCATAGAGGAAGCAGATGAGGCCCACTATAGCAGCAAAGAACAGCATCTCTGTGTAGAAGCCCAGCCAAGCGAAATACACTCCTATCTTCTCCCCGTAGTATTTCCTGTTTAGAGCAAAAGAGAACATCACACATCCGCAACCAGTAGCTGTCCTGTTGTTGTCCCACTTCACCTAGAGTTCCTTAAGATCATTTGTGATTTCATTTGTGATTTCTCACCTACTACACATACAGTATCAACTTTATAATACTAAATAGATATTCAACAAGTTTTAGGGTGAGTCAATAGTAGTTTTATTTCTTTATATTTATTTATAGTTAATTGAGTTATTGTGCATGTAAATAACTGTCATTCAGAGACAGTTATTGAACAGATTACATCATTCTTTTGATAATCAACTTCTGGTAAAGTTCCAGGTGTAGAACCATTTTTGGGGAACCACAAAAAAGAAGATGCCAGACACGTAGAAAGTGTTCCGTTCTCTTCTTCTTCTCTTACCTAACAAGGTTGAGGGGCTGTTCCTTGAAGAAACAGAAGAACTGGGCCCAGTGCTTGTAAAGGTCGTGTCTGTCGCTCTCACAGTTGGGATCCCTTGATCTCTTCCAGTAGGAACTCTGCACACATATAGAGATCCTCCAGTCACCACTACAGACATCACATTATCCTCATCATCTACAAAAGAGACCAAACATCATCTTACATCGTGTAGCGGGAAAGCAGAGATGTAGGTCCCATTGCTCAACAGTCTTTTGATGCCCTTCTTGTCCTTATCCCTCTCCTCCTTGCTGTAGGGGCAGCGGGACATGATGTAGTACACCTGATGAAGAGGGAAGGTTAGAGATTAGACATTGTTTGGATGAATTCTCTTCAAACGAATGGTGGTGGCCGCAGCAACAAAATGCATAAGATCTTAATGATGCTTTATCGTGTGGTGTATCGTTTGTTTGGGTAAAGCGTCGGTCCACTTACTATCCTGTTACGGACTGAAGGAGAGAAGAAGGTCTCTCTGTTGTCAATGAGGAAGAAGTCCTCCTTGCCGTTGTTGTAGGGTGCCGTGAAGTAGTCCGGCTCTGGGTTCATGATGTGGTCAGGCAGGCGGAAGGGCGTGAAGAGCCAGTTCATGGGAACGTCTGTGTTGTTGGGGATGTCGTTGGCCTTGAACGGTGCTTTGATCTTGAGCACGTCTGCATAGGTGGCCAGCACCTTCCAAGGGACATGGATCTTTAAAAAGTATGTCTTCCCATCATCTGACTCCTGATGAGAGAGAGAGAGACATGAACAGACGTCGGAAATGATGTTAGGATCAAAGATCAAAGACGTGGTGGTTCTGTTCGTGCTTGAATCTAACTGCTTTGTGTTGTCTTGTCCTAAGAATGTCAGTGCCCAGTCTGACCCTGTGTTGTTCTGTGCATCTGACAATAAAAGAGTTGAACTTGAACTCGCTCTCTTTGGAGAGGAACTATGGTGATTCCTGGTCAAGAGGATGGTCTCATACCAATGCGTTTACCTTGATTTATATCCCTTTGGTTGTGACAAACAGCAATTAATTCTAATTCAAAAACCTGCAGGGACAGCCAGCCTGACGTAAATATATCTACCGTGGTGCCAGGCTGGAGCCTTGAACATAATTTGATCAGCATCAGATCTCTTACCGCCTTGTCCTCCAGCTCCAGCTCCAGACCTGCCTTCTGCATGTTCGCTTCATACTCCTTCCTCCTCTCCTGCAGACAAAACCATCACAGCATGTTGTGTCACACAACGTATCATCATCAGAACTCAAGACATAGTGGTGGACCTCCACTCTGAGAAGAGAGTGAGTCCCTGCCCTGGCTCGGGTCTGGGATCTGAGTCAGAGAGGAGGCAGTGATAGTGAGGGAGGGCAGACATACGTAGCTGACAGACATGGAGCCCTAACGCCTGGGTGTGAGAGCTAACAGCATAGTCACAAACACCAGGCCTTTCATCACTCTGGCCTTGATCTAAATAAGGCCTATCCCTCAGCCTGGAAATTTGGGTTAAAAATGACTGCAGAAGCTAGGCATTATTAACACCGATTATATTTCTACTAATAACTTAATAGTGTTTATGATTTGGAGTGGTCACATTATTACCAGCATATTGCATTTACCACCAACAAGGCATTGGCTACATCTTAAATCACCAGTTATGGACCTTATGACCCAGAAACACAGTGGGACAATTCGGTACACCATTGCACTTTCTGTATTTATGTACCATGTGATATTTACATTATGATTTATTAGCACTGTATCATGAAACTGTCAACATAGCAAATGGCTTACTGGTTTCCTGTCTCCCTCCTTGTCTTCGACGATGTAGGACACAACGAAATCAACTCTCCGCACTCCATCACGGAAAAATATAGAGTCTTTACTCTGCTGATGCTTGTCAACCTGGTGGGAGATGGTGAGAGAAGATGACATCATCCACAGACAAACACACGCAGTCTCCGGAGAACAAACTATAATGCATACACCACCAAGGTTTTGATTACTTATGCAATAGTGTGTGAGCAAAGTCAAATCTGTTATTTGAAACCACGGCAATCCACTGTAATCATTATGTCTCTCGGAGGAGTTACATGCGAATAGCCTTTGCATTTTGTGAAGCTGAAAATGTACTTTTGCACCTTGATTAAGGTAGGAGATACACATACTATAGTGTGAAGGCTGGATTCAGAGCATTTTTGTGAGAAAGCTGTAGTGCCTAATGACACCCTGAGAGATATCCAGCATCCCATGATTCTTGATTACACTGTTTTTATGGCAGCTAACAAAGAGTTTACTTTACGACTGCTGAGATAGTGTAAACATGGAAAGGGTTGTCAGATGTTAGAGTCTGAATAAAGCCATACAAAGAACTACAGAATACACCTCGTCACTGTACATCACCGGTGTAGCTTGACCTTTCAAGTCGTTACTCATCTGTTATCAAGAGGTAACACAGTTCTTTTGAACGCAGCCATCTGATCCCAGACCATGCAGCAGTGGGTCAGGCCGTGCGGCCTGTTCAGAAAGAAACCCTGCACTCCCCTCTGCAATTACTCAGGAATAAAAGAAAGAAGAGAGAAAGTAGAAAGGGGGGAGAGAGAGAAGGAAAAGGAAGGAGAGAAGGAGACACAGAGAAAGAGAGCAGAGCGAAGGAGATACTGCTCAGTGTTATTGCTACTACAGCTGTTCACAAAGCTATAAATAACTACTGCACAGTGCAATCTAGAGCTAAATGCTTCACATTACAACTGAAGCTGCCTGGATAGGCTCGGACCCTGCTAACAGCAGTGCAGGCACTAGTCAGGCACCTCACAATAACAAACAGCCAGGGAGTCCGGCAAGCGAGCCGAGGAGGGCAGAAGAAGAGTGCTTTACCTCCATGGTCTTCTGCCTCTCCAATGTCTGCAGTGTTGCATCAGCCGAAAGTCCTTTACAGAGAGAGTGCCTCTCCCCAGAGTGCACGGTCAAGCGGCCGACCCTCTCTCTCTCTCCCTGTCTAAGGAGGACTACTCCCCGAGCATCCCAAGACAAGCCAGCACTCGCTCGCTCATCCGAAGCCGGGGGAGGAGAGCAGGGAGGAGAGGGAGGAGAGGGGGGATGGGCATACGGGGATGGGCTAGGGATGTGGGAGGCTCGGAGGGGAAGGGAGGCTCCTGGAGCAACATCAGCATGCCATCAGCACAGCCTCTGCCAGCAGCCCACTCATGTAATAAGAGCTCAGCAGCATCACAGGAAGTGACATCACAACACAGGGGGGAGAGAGTACCTAGAGCCACAATTCCTATTTTGATCATCTAATCTAAAACGTCTCTCAATCACAACTCTTTGGGATCTACATGGCAGGTTCTGTCAAGTATTTATGGGACTTGTTAACAATCCCAGAATATGAGCACATTATACTGGCTAGTCGTTGCTTAAAAAACAATCGACCTTGGATGATAATATCAATGGACAAAGTACGGGCTCGAACAAATCACACTAGTAGCCTGTTATCTAAGCAAGGCAGAGAAGGGCCAACAGAACATAAAGTAGAGGACTCTAAAGTCCTCTCTACATGTTTACCCTTCAGATGTCACTGCCAGCTAGGAGCATCAGTGTCCACGTGTACAGAACAAGGCCAGTTTTTCCCCTCTTTCTCAAATTAGCTCTTAACCAGCAGTCCGAACCACCCCCCCACACCCAACCCCCAAGAACATGTTGTGCATTTAAAGGGAGGGAAGCTGCTTTCTCTGACTGGAACATCGCAACAGCTCTCTCTAATTTCCTGTAATTACAGATTACATGTGGAATAGCCTAGATCCCTCCCTCTATACGTTTACCCACCAAAGCCTCACCACAGGTTGTAATGACATATAGATCTAGGCGTAGCTTGGACGGGAATGAAGAAGGATATATGTGGAACATGGCGCAGGGCAGGTAATTACCCAAGTGTCCTGAGCAGGAGGGACTGGGAGTTAGACTGAAGGAACGTTCTTACAGTTACGCTACTTAAAGAGGCTCATAGTTCTCTAATCTAATGCTGTTATATTTATGGATTAAATTAGCAGTATTCAAAAGTCACAGTGGAATAGGCTGACTCTAGAAATGTTGGTGTGTTTTTTATTGCTTTTCAATTGAATGTGAACATCGGTAGCAACACTTGCGTGTGCGGAGCGTTCTGAGCGAAGATTATAAGCATAGAGGGATCAGAACGCCTCAGACGTTTGGGTGACACGAGGCTGGGCCCTGACCACATCTGACAGAGACAGGGGGAACTTGACCCGGCGTACCACATGTTAAGTTCAGTCCTATCATAAGCACAGGGCAGGGTTATGATTAGCGCGCACACACACACACAGGGCTGCTCCGCCCAGTACAGACCATGCTGCTTCTGCACTCCTCTACTTAACCCTGAGTTAAACCTAGGATTGCCTGCAACCACACAGACTCCTGGAGACCACTCTACAGACATCCCATAATGGCACCAACAGATTATACAGGCCTACCCATAACATAAACTGTAGGCCTGTATCATTCAATTATTTAGGTAGATATTTATATATGAAAAGACAACTGTGTGTGTGTGTGTGTACATTTGTGTGTGTGTGTGTGTACATTTGTGTGTGTGTGTGTGTACAGTGCTATTTTTCTTGTTAATTTACAGCAACCTGATTTGTTTTTCTCTTCAGTGATGCAAACTGTAATCACAGGTGAGAAACTCAAAAAGGCTCCTCCAGTTTTAATGAGGCACACAAGATGCACTGAAACATTTAACGCTACCATATTTACATGATGATTTTCCAAAAAGCATGCTTGTCCACCAGCTTTTTCAAGTTACTGTGCTATACTGAAGACAATTGACTTTACTACATCAGAGAGACATGGAGCTACTAGCATGGAAGCCCAGGGGTAGGATGTAGGATTCAGAAGCAAACGAAAAAACACAACATGCCCTTTTACCATGCCATACCCTGGAGCGATACTTCAGAAACAGGGCCCTCTTTCTCCAAATCTGTGAACAAACCGACTGGATAGTGAGGGATGGAACACAATGTAGCGCCGAGAAGAAGAAGCACTGGTATCTCAAATTCTTCATTATACACAACCATATACGCTTCAGTGAACTCTAGACTGATAATGCAATTCAACTTGAATGCAACTTCAAGCTGAATGATCCCGGGAAAACAAGCATCCAAGGTCTATTTTCAGTCAATAGTATCAACGAAAATGGGATTGTTAAGGCAATTTCTGAGGAAGATATTAAGGGGAAACCTGCACACTCTGTTTACAGCATGCTGTGGGGATGTTACGCACACAGGAGAGTAAGGCAGTGCCTGCCTTGGCTCCTGTCTTACCCCTGTCATAGTGTTGATACGCTCCATGGAGGGGGGCTCTGACATGGGACTGTCACTGTGCTCAGAGACGGGGAGAGAGGCCTGGCTTGAGCACATGGACTCGCAGGACTCGGCAGAGGTTAAAGGTAACTTGATACCAGACGGCGGGAACAGTGGAGATATGGGGAGGAAAGATTCCATGAAAAAACAGTACAGTATCCGACAGCTTTTGTGCTAGGAAGGCAAGGCGTTCTGAGGACGGATCAGCTCTGGGAAGGCCAGCCAGAAGCCACTTCCTGACCTGAGAATGTTGTTGGGTTTGGAACATAACTGCTGCACACATACAGTATGTGACTCATGTTGTTGCTTTGCCAATTGAGGAAGAACAAGAAGTAAGATAAAGATCCTGCATAAACACACAATTCCTCAGGCACAGCATGAACTTCCTTTTTTCAAAGTTAACAATAAACCCGACAGGGCAATATAACCAAATGGAAATAAACAAATTTGACTTCACCATTTGCATGAACAGATGATGAAATATGCAAATCAACTAATGCAGCAGACTAAGATCTTTTTTATAGGATTTAATTTTTTAGCTAAAATGACCTCTAAAACGACTCTAAAACTACGCCATATAGCTGAATGTAATTTCAGTAGTTCTAATCTTCCAGGGGTAAAAATACATCCATCTCCTTCTCCATTCTGTGGTCTACCACAGGGCGTGTGGAGGAGCAGGAGCGAGTGTTTACCTCAGGGTGTTCATCCTGGGGTGATCCTCTGCTGTGGGACCGGAAGCCATTGTTGTCTTCTGCAAAACAAGCAAGATGTAGGGGGAGTTTACTTGACAGGAAGTATAATTTTGTTAATTTTAAAAGTCATTACCAGTCTATTGTAATAGAGAAACCTAAAACGGGGCCTTGTGGAAGCAGGGGAAATCAGAGAAAGGAACATACACAGCTAACATGGACTAAGGAGTTTTTGGCAGGCGGTCGGAAATGTGGTTGAAATGTGTCCTCTGTAGTGGTACTGTCAGGCCAAATAGTGTCCTAGGGCCAAATAGTGTCCTACCTGACGTCACAATGCCATTCCACAGTATTTGGCCTGACAATACCCCTTCACACACTGAAGATCTGACATTGAGTAAGGCTACAAGCATGTTCTCTGTCTGGGACTCAGCCTCTGATTCAGAGTTCACCAGATTATAATGACTCACTGCTCAAAAATCCACTTTATATTGCATTTCAGCTGTTTCTCTAGCTCTGAGGGAAGCGAGGTGGAATGTTTGGTACAATATTGCTGGTGATTAAAAGTACTTTGTACACCTTCTCATAGTGTCACTTAAAAACTGGGTCACGTAATATTTTAGCCCATTTTCAACCCCTGACTTAAAGGCAAAATGTCAGCATAAAGTGTATAATCAGCATTTTATAATTATTTATAATAATTTTTTTAATAATTTACCAACAGTGTATATACATTTTTTCATACTTTAGTTTTCATTGGTTTGGCAGCCCACCTGTATTAGCCTAGCGGACCACCAGTTGGTTACGGCCCACAGGTTGGGAATAATATAAATCACTTTACAAACAGTGAAAGGCAAAAATATAAACTCCCTCAAGCTATAATTAGCTCAGACAGAACACATGACATCATGTTACTCTGGAAACTTCTGCAACAGGATAAAGTAAAGTGTAACATCTGCCACCTCAAACCACATCCTCTTTCATACCAACTTAAAACAAGATCAACTAATGCGTGAAAATATCCACTATGCTAGAGTGATCTTAACATTCAAATGTATTGACGACATGTAATCAGTAAATCAAACTCTCGCAATGTCTTTTAGGCAACTAACAAGCACCGAGAGTGACTGGATTCGCATCTATGAACCTCATAGCATATGTAGAATGCACAACTGCTTGGAGTCCAAGGAAACCGAGGGATTTAGAATACTAACTTAGAACTCTGTTAAACTACATGCTCACTCAGCCAAGGCAGTTTTAACAGACCTGCCATTGTTGAACACAGGGAGCAGCTGATCACAACTGCCAGGCTGGGCCTTTCTGTTTGCCATCGCCTCCACAGAGTAATAAAAGGATATGTAATAATACCATTAATAATGAGGAACAATATTTGCATGCATAACAATTGAAATTAATTATATTGACACTGAGGGCTACCAGTCTCTCAAATTGTATAGCATTCTACAGTTGAAGACAGGGTGATATGGCAAGGGAAACAACCTCAGATACGGCTAAAGCTATTACACATGGTGTGGTCAGTACCCTTACTTGGTACTGAGAGAAAATATATGGATATAACACCAATAAACAGCGTAGCCAAATTACCAAGAAGGCGGTCACCTAAAAGAGTATATCAGTTTTATTGTGACTTATCTGTACATAGATTGTATCTGTGTTTATGTTCTTAATGTTAGGGTTGAGACGGTTACATCTTATCTGTCCATGTGATATCTTTATGATGTTTATCCTAATCTAATCACCATTACAATAAAAAAATATTCAGGTACTTTGTCCAGCATCACATTGGTAGAATGATCTTAAATTTACAGATGATTCTTTGGTTTGAGCCTAAAGATTCTCTTTTGAATAGCGTGGTCAAAAAGGGTAAACTTCACAATTGTATTTTTAATATACTGCTGGGGAACATCCAGCCTGATTCACGTCCCCCTCCCAGCACAGTGGATGAACCTTCCCTGCAGACTGACTTTTTAATTCATTATTTTTCTCTGCTGAAATGAGAACTGCTTTCCATACAACGACTCAAAGTTACTTCATTTTCCACTGGCCTGCTGTTAGGGCTGCAGGCCTGGCTGCAATGTTGACAGTTCAAGCTGAGCATGTGTTGTCAGTAGGGTGGCTGATTCTTGGGCTAATCTCATGCCCAAGGTGATCTGATAGTCATGTACTGTACGTTGTTCATAAGCTGTGCTGTGTCATTCTCAGTTCATGGCCATTTTTTCTGCTCAACTGAGATCTGCCAACTCAATTTTTCAGTGATTCTCTCCACTGGCCTCCTCTGCCACAAAGGCAGAGATTGTTGCCTTGTTGTGGATAGTTTCAGCTGTTTATGTTTCAACTCTGCATGTGTCACTAGGAAACGTGGTTGAGTGTAATCCCTCTATTTGACATCTTTATGTCTTGCCTTTATCTCAACAAGGTGATATGATAGTCAGATATCTTGTGAAATTTGCAACTGTTGTTTAAAGGATAAGTCTTAAAGCTGTAGTCATGGTTGTGCATTTATGAAAATAGGTTGAGAAATATAAGTTATTACCATAGTGTGCAAAACAGGAAATAAGTAGCAACTAATATATGGGTTTAACAGAACTGAAACCTTTTAGCTCAACTGTCAGAGAAAGTTGGTGAAGACTCTAAGCAGATGAACATACAAACATAAATGCTGGTGAATAGATAAGCATAGCCTATAACAAATACAAAATAAATTGATTGTTAAACGGACAGGCCTGTGTCAAATTGTTTAAGGCAACACAATTGTTTGCCGATATGGACACTCACCACTAAAACACTCCGCCGGGCTCATCTCTATCAAAGTTTCATCCCCAGACTTTGCCGTTATTCGATTCATCTTTAGTCTGCAGCCCGTTGGCACGACGATAAAGCAGGATGAAACGATTCTCTTTAAAGAGAGGTCTCAGTCGCAGTCCACACCTGTATACATTTGAGAAACGAATCTATGAACTATAACGCCGGTAGCCCCTTCTGAATATACCCTGCCTGAAATAAACTCTCGTCAGAACAGGGGAGTGGCTTGACTGGAAAGATTCAAGCGGCACATTATAATCCAAATGGCTCGCCTTCTCGCTAAACTGGGAGGCTAAACTAAAAGCTACAAGGGGAAAAAATCTAAAATGTGTGAAGATGCATAATTGGACAAAACACCACAATAGGCTATCTGCATTACAGTAACATTTGATTCTGATTCTGATTTCCTTTTATTCAGTGAATTGATGGAGGGCATCCGTCATCGCGTTTCATTTGCAAGCACGTTTTATTACAGTAAGAGAATATGAATGCAGGCCAGTCCAGTAGGTTTACCTCACTTCATCCATCTGGTACCTTGCCTTTTCTCAGCCATATCATTGTTCACAAAGTTCCCATCTGGTCAAATTTAGTAACACTTTGACCCCATTATCCTTCAAGTGGTTTTCAAAGTCCCTTCCCCATGTAATTATGTTATCCCTACATGTGGGGTGTGGCAATGTGCAGAAATGAAGCTGCTTATTTGCCCAACCACTTTTCATTCAGCATCATATATTCTCTTTGACGTGTGGAAGTCTTGGGTGTGTTCTAGAAACCTAGGTTTCCTAAATTAATGGTGACGCCTATGTCTTCATAAATAACAGGGCATGGGTGGTCCCCATTTTACCAGTTTTCCTCTAAAGGGGAGATTGAAGTTAATTGCAATAGGCAATGGTGTAAAGTAGGTAAAGTTAGTTATGAGTTGGTATACAGTTTATAAAGATCCCCCAAAACACATCAAGACAATGTAACAGAAAAGATCTCACTTTTTTTTGGGTATCGTTTCAAATGATTACTTCTGACACTGGTATCTTACATTTAAATGTAGGTATTTAAAAAAATAATATTCAAGAATAAACTTTTAACAGATGACCCAATTTTTTTGTTTTATTCATTTTAAGTATGACTCATTGGTAACTTTTCAGGCTCGGGTTCGGGTAGCTCAAACAAGAAAACTAAAATCCACTTTTTGAAAAGAACCCCCACCCACCCCTTTCCCTAGGCTGGCTACGGTCCTGTTTTCCCAACATTTTTGAGAAAGATTGTAACAGTGTCAATTACACAAACTCGAATGTTATAATTCACTGGGATGTATTTCCCCGCACAAAATATGACATTTCTATCTAAAAAATGATTCTGTAAGAGATACAATTGACCCTTGCCTCCCAGGGAGGGCACCAGAAGAGATATCTGTCGAGTTAAAGTCTTATCTAAACGAAGTAAAATGATAAACAATGTGGTATTATCCCTTTACTTCTCCGATTGCTCACAGCCGATTGAATAAAAAGGCTCACTGAGCTAGTGTGCTTAATTCTTAAAAATGTACCATAAAGCTTCATCTGGATCGGTCAAAATCATAGAAGGCAAAATGCAAAGTGTACTTTGCTGCCATCTTGTGTAAAATACAAGCGTAACATCACTTAGAAACGAAAATAAAAACCACTTCGAAGTCCTTAGTGGGGTTCACGGTAAAATATGCATTTAACAATCTTAAACTTGGTTATGGAAACGTTTTCTCACGAAGCACAACTTAGTGTTTGAGGGTGTGTGTGTGTGTGACATAACCTACCAAAGGTCAATAACACACCACAGCGTGAAGCAAGCGATAAAAAAAAACGTGACGTCTCAGGTTTCTAACAGGTAAAGTTGCTTTGACATTCCTTAACTACAGCAGAGTACGCTACAAAAATACATTCGTTTCCTGGCTCAGTACGGAAGTTGTTCACCTGTTTAAGCGCTGTATTGTATTGTTCAGGAATACAGATGCGTTTGTTGAGTAGACTACTCCGAAAGGCTTGTGAGCCCGTGCAGTTTCGGTGATTGAAGAGCATACCAAGTCTTACCTGGATTCAACACCTGTTCATCATGCCAGGTCACAGGAGGCAGGTAGGCTCCAACGATCATCTTCAATGTCTTCACCTGCTAACAGTATATAGTTCTGTCGCTATGGTAAAGTCTAGGTCTAAGAAAACAATTTCATGAATAATATTCATGTTGCTTGCCTGATTTATTTAATCAGATACAGGATCAATAACATTACATTATTACACAATGTATTAAGCAATGCAATTGGAAAAAAACGAAATAAATGATTGAATTTATGACTTTTTCAGTCAGTTATGAAACCCCTATAGTCTGATTGTCTTCTGATGGACATTCTCAATTCATTGGGTTTAGGCTCCTCTACCACAACCCACCACAACTACAATAGGTCGTTTTTTATCATCTCTGTCAATGTACGCAAGATGGTGCCATACTTTGGGACTAAGTGTGTCTAGATGTGCTAGAAATGTTCAGAAATGTGCTAGAAAATTGATTGATTGATTACTGATTGTCAGTTTGTTCCACCTGTTGTCAATCTGTTTGTGTATTTAAGACCTGCCTTTTTCAGTGTATAGTGCTCAGTCTTTAAGTCTTTCTATGGTTTATAACCTTGTCGCTTGCTTATTTTTTTTACTCTGCCTGGATTACCACATTTCTATTTAGTTTTACTGCTTTTCATAAATTACCTCACTCAGTAAAACAAGACACTTTTTACACTTAAATCTCCAGTGTCACTGATGTTCAGTTTGCCTGCACGTGGGTTTAAGCACTGACCTGTGGTTTAATGGGATCTCAAGCCCTAACATCCTAAATGTGATTCCTGCTCCAGCTCCAGACCATAATTCGGATGCCATGACGCCATACAGATCTCAGATTCTGTGATCATTTACATTTAGTCATTTAGCAGACGCTCTTACCAAGAGCGACTTACAGTAAGTACAGGGACATTCCCCCAAGGCAAGTAGGGTGAAGTGCCTTGCCCAACCGGTAACCTTGTGATTACTAGCCCGAATCACTAACCACTCAGCCAACTGACTCCTGATCAATCACAGTCCTCACGGAGTTAGGATGAGGAGGTGCAAGCTATTCCAGGCAACAGCATTCATAGATCACTACCACCTAAAAAGCATCATGGCTTTTTTTTAAGAGATAATGAACCTGGTTCAGGATGGTTGTTCCATTTTAAGTCTGATTGTAATGCCATAAATAATTTGTGAACATGCATCTCATGTTGATCTGTATACGCTAACCATATTTAGCATTTTGATGATTTTGTAGGCCAGCATTGAGCTGTTGGAATTGATTGGAGTGGTGAAGGAGAATGGCTGTGCGTCAGGTACACCTCCACCTGTGGTAAGAACATGACTGAATGATTCTAGCCCAGGCTTTAGACTAGTTATCTACATTTGTGTATGCATGAGATGGGTATTGACCATTTTGCTTTTGTATTTTCCATTTGCAGCACACTCCACTATCATATGACTTTATCCTAGTTGCTAAAATAATTACTGACGAGGAGAAAGAGGCATTCAAGAAGCAAGTTGCATTCATTGAAGCACTAAAGAGGAAGAACTTAAAAATCACAGTGAGTTGTATGCATTGACATCCGACCCTATCAGTATGATCAACTGCCTGATGCCATGTCAAAATTACTTGTAGCATTTCTCGTCTTCAATTGTTTTGTATTCATGATTCAGGAAATCATAGATGACGACATAGTCTTCTACGGGATCCAAGCCCCCATGGGGATATTTGAGAAGTACAGGTATCTGTTAAAGGTGTCGGATGCATGTAACTGGAGCTGTGAACAACAGGGAACGATACCATTCTCCACCAGGTGAGAAACATGGAACAGCACAGGGGTCTTCTCCTGGGGTTGTAGACTTTATACCTAGTGTTCAGAAACATTTACATTACATTTTACATTTAGCAGACACTCTTATCCAGAGCGACTTACAGTTAGTACAGGGACATTCCCCCAGAGGCAAGTGCCTTGCCCAAGGACACAACGTCATTTGGCACGGCCGGGATTCGAATCGGTAACCTTCTGATTACTAGCCCGACTCCCTAACCGCTCAGCCATCTGATCCCCAATCTTGCGAGCTTGATCAAACAGACGTCCTTCTCCTTCTTCATTGAGCATGATTCTCCACCTGTAATGCCTCTGCCCACTGTAGAACGGTTTGGGAAAGGCTCCAACCTAGTTTTTCTTGATTTCAGAATCCGGATTGTCCACTTCATCTTGAATAACACCTGCATTGACACAGGAGGTGAGTATGTGTTTGCATTCGTTCACACTCTTCCAAATGTTGTCAGACCTCCAGTGTTATAATCTCTCCTGTCTCTTATGTCCATCTCCAGAAGACCTGCGGGGTCTCATGAAGAAGAATGTTTTTGACGCTAAGTTCTGTTTACATGAGGTAAACCGATATGGTGCTCTGTGTCAGTTGTCTTTCTGATCTTGGGTAGTTATACTGTGTGGTGGCTGTGTGGCAGCCATGCAATGCGTTTGGTAGTTGGTAGTTTTGTCACGAAACCATTTCAAAAGGTGGAGGGTGAATGATGAGGGTGAACCACAAAAATGCTTGCCATTGTTATGTAGATTATTTTGGTATGCAGTGATACACCTATGGGCTAAATATAGTGACGTGGCATCAGTGAGACTCTGGCATTCTTCTTGGGAAATGGTTAGTTATTGTAAGATGGCAAACCCCCAATGTGTCCTTTTAAGCACTTCTATTTGCGGTCTCTGTATGCAACTTTTCTGAACTGGTTCAAGTTGTTAGGCACACCCTTCTGTTGAGTCATTAAAACATGAGTAATAACTCTGACGTCAGATTATTTCTTATCGCTTTCAGAAAAAGATACAGAAGGAACTAACGAAAAGCTGGGCACGATGGAGCGCTCTCTTCCGGGGGCAACCAATCACAGCCGTCAGGTTAGACCTCACAACCAATCACAGCAGTCAGGTTAGACTAACAACCAATCACAGCCGTCAGGTTAGACCTAACAACCAATCACAGCAGTCAGGTTAGACTCACAAGTCACAACCAATCACAGCGGTCAGGTTAGACTCACAACCAATCACTTTGTTAGGTTACAATCAACCGAATACCTGCAGTCAGGTTAGAATCACAACAAAACACTGCTGTAAAACTTTATACCCCAATCTTTATATTTACAAAAAAAATCCAAAGGGTTATGCTTAGAGTTGAATGAGCAATGTGGACATTTTTCTCATTATTACTATACTGTTAATTCTGTTGCCCGTTTGTCAGGAACTACTTTGGAGAGAAGGTAGCCCTGTACTACCTGTGGCTCGGCTGGTACACATGCCTGCTCATCCCAGCCGCTGTCATCGGGCTCATTGTATTCCTCTATGGGTTGGCCTTTTTCAACACTTCTCCACTCATGTAAGTCTCCCCCTACTATAGTAGCTGGTCACACTGCTGTATCACTGTGTAACGCCTGCTCTACTGATTTGATCCACCCGATGTTTGTGTTGTAGAAAGGAGGTTTGTGAGTCTCACGCTGTCATGTGTCCCCTTTGTGACAAGAGATGCAAAGTGTGGCAGCTCTCTGACACTTGCGATTACGCTAAGGTATTTGGCCCGGAAGGGATGGATCATAGGATGATGTTGGTCTCGCGTTACATTTTGGGTTTGTGAAACGTCCTGTGCTTGATTGAGATGACGTCTCTCCCCGTAGGTAAGCCTTCTATTTGACAATGAGGGGACAGTTGCGTTTGCTATGTTTATGGCAATATGGGGTGAGTCACATGGTGTGGATGTGTACAGGAAGTGGATGTGCAATGTTTTTGCACCAAGCCATGCAAATCCTGGAAAACGCCTCCCTTGTTTTTCAGCCACTTTGTTCTTGGAGTTCTGGAAAAGACACCGGGCTTCCTATGTCTGTGAATGGAAGGTGTTTGATTGGTCCGAGGAGGAGGTACAGTGTGGTGATTGGTTGTCTCTGGTGGTGGGATTACACATTTAAACAAAACATGGAGGCATTATTTTATAATGAGTTTCTGGGTGTTAACAGGAGGAGTTGATCTTGGAGATTGTAAATAATGGAGAATGTGAGCCCAAAGAACATAGGCATTCCTATCTACGCAGCACCTTAGTTCTCATCCTGGTCACCTTGATGGTGAGCGCTTTGCTTTCTAATTCATGACATCCAAACTGTATCTTTTCCTTTTTAATCTTAATCGAAAGATGCATTTTCATGCTAGAAAATTAGCTTCAAACCACATTTCAATAATGTTATGAAGGTTATGTATGATTTTAATGACGGTGCATGAATGCTCACTAAGGCCCCTAAAGTATAGCTGTGTGTGTTCCAGATGCTGTTGATCCTTGGCCTGGCCCATGCCCTGGTGGTGTTCCGGGTGCTGGCTACTGTGCTGCTGGTGGAATCTCCCTCCGAATTTCTCCGTGACCACTCCAACACAGCTGCTGTGATATTGGGGGCATTGTTGCACTTCTTCACCATTAGCATCATGGCACATGTACAGCGACCTCCTTTCACCTATTATGATTCGGTTCATGTTATTGCCTTCTTACTCTTGATTGCCCTCCCTAACCCTCTCTATTCTTGGTAGGTCAACAGGAAGGTAGCACTGAAGCTTTGTGAAATAGGTTTGTGGGATTGATTGCATTGAAAATTATTTTGTTGTTCATTTACACTGTTGTGTTCCACGTGCCACCTAGTGGGCCGGAGGAGATCTTCACATTTATTTTTTAACTTTTCTCAGAGGAAACAAGGTCCTTTGCTGCCACCGAGAGGAGCTTCACTGTCAAGATGTTTACCTTCCAGTTCTTCACCTACTTCTCCTCGCTCTTTTACGTGGCGTTTTTCCTCGGCAGGTGAGGTCTCCAGTTTGTTTCTCAGATGGCAGGTGAGATCTCCAGTGTCTCTGGGCATTTAGCTGTTTGTTCAACTGCCATCGGGATTTTGCTGTTTGATCAACTGCCATCGGGGTTAGAACACAAACACGGCTCTTGTTCTTTGTAGGATAAATGGACATCCAGGTGGCTATGTGCGGATTGCAGGGAAGTGGAGACTGGAAGAAGTAAACATGAAAACAGGATTTATACTTGAACAAACAAAAATGTTAAACAAAGATGTATTTTTTTTCTGCCTGAATCAATTTGGAGTATTTACTTTTTCATGCTATGTGTCCTTTTCATGTAGTGTCACCCAAGTGGTTGTCTCACAGACCTCTTTATCCAGATGGCCATAATTATGGTGCTCAAACAGACCGTCAGCAATGTCTTTGAGTTTGCCGGCCCGTAAGTTTACAATGAGATGGTAAATGTCTTACAGGTGTGTATATGACTTTACAAAGGGCCCCAGGACCATCGTAACTGTATGTGTGTGTGTGTAGCTGGTTCTGCAGGTGGTTCAAACGGAGGAAGACCAAGTTCCAGAGGAGGTGTGTTCATTGTTACCTCAAAGAGGGCTCTAACGCCGAAGAGGTGGCAGATCTGTGTGACAACTGCAAGCTAAAGGATTTACTCTGCAATTACCGTCTCAATGATGTGGACTCCTATAGCCTTTTCAACGAGTTCCTGGAGATGGGTATGTAATGTATGGGACTGCCTCACGAATCAAGGTCAGCGCTCAGCGTGCTGAAAGACTGGCCAGGAAGAAGTCCTTAAGTAGGTCATTCGGTGTGAAGTTTTACATTTCATCCACAGTGATCCAGTTCAGCTTCACCACCATCTTCGTGGCGGCGTTTCCCCTGGCTCCTCTTCTTGCTCTTATGAATAACATCATAGAGATACGCCTGGACGCCATTAAAATGGTCCGGTTGGAACGCAGAATGGTGCCCAAGAAAACCAACGATATCGGTGAGGGACCTTAAAGGCTGGGTGATCATCATCTGTCTGGGACTGTGTCTGTGGATTTACATTTAGTCATTTAGCAAACGCTCTTATCCAAAGCGACTTACAGTAAGTACAGGGACATTCCCCCGAGGCAAGTAGGGTGAAGTGCCTTGCCTAAGGACACAACGTCATTTTTCCATGGCCGGGAACCGAATCGTCAACCTTCTTATTAATAGCCCAATTCCCTAACCGCTCAGCCATCTGCCTCCCTAACTATGGTACTGCATGCATTGTGTGTCCTGTTCTTCATCAGGTGTCTGGACTGGTGTTTTGGAGGCCATTGGTGTGCTGGCAGTCATTGCTAATGGGCTAGTCATTGGGGTATCATCAGACTTCATCCCACGTTTGGTGTACCGCTATCGTTACGGACCCTGCGCCAGTGGCAATGTGACAGGTGTTGAGTGAGTTCCTAAACAGCAACAACAACAACAAATGGTGGCCTGTACATGTCGCTAACGGAAGTGCTACCTCAAATCAGATTAACGACTGTCTCTCTCTGTCTCTCTCTCTCTCTCTCTTTCTCTCGTCTCTCTCTCTCTCAAAGCTGCATGGCTGGCTACATCAACAACACTCTGTCCATTGTACGTGTGGATGACCAGAGCATCCACAGTGAATTTTTACCCAACCAGATGATGACTCACAGTGGGATGAACGTCACCTCCTGCAGGTTCAAACACACTTCAGCATATAGCCTTAACAATCAGATAGTAGTATGTAGTATTTATGATGGGTTGAATGTGTTTTTTAATACCCGTCTACAAAAAAAACCCCTAGTGGGTTGAATAAAATGGACTTGATTCTCACAAAGCAAGAATGGTTAGGGCGGTATTGTCCAGTAGGAGTATGTTAAGGTGTAAAACTGGGTTTCCTCTGTTCACAGTTATAAAGACTACAGAAGTAATGAGGACTTCAGCTTCACTCAACAGTACTGGCTGATATTGGCAGTGCGGTTTACCTTTGTCATACTATTTGAGGTAGGAACACAGCTCTGGCACTCGAAGCTTGACTAGTTCCTGACCTGACCTAGCATTTGTAATGACCTCTTGTTTCCATGTCCCCACCTGGTCTCTCCTTCTCCTGCCTGTGGACAGCATGTGGTCGTCATATGCAAATTCATTGCAGCCTGGTTTGTTCCAAGTGCACCCATGCAAGTTAAGAATGACAGACTCCATGACAAGCTCAGTAGACTAAAGGAGGAGCTTCGGTAAGTGTTTTTAGAGAGAATATCATAAATACTTTTGTTATTTGAAAAATTTGAGGTAGCAACTTTCATTTTCTTTCCCTCAGGTCGTCTAAGGTATGAAAACCTTAGACAGCTTGGAGCTTTATGAAGGAAGTGCACTTCAGTGGGTCCACACTCCCAGCTTGATGAGTCTACTGAGGAACAATATTATTACCTCAACGACTTGCGTTTGTTAAAATGCATGGTCAGATGTTGAAGTGCTGGCCAAATTAATTTTGGCAAGTGTTATTGTCGGTACAGTTTGTATTGTGTGTGTGTGTGTGTGGAGTTACTTCGCCCGGGTACAAGCTTTTAATACTTTCCTTGCAGTGTTTCGTTTTTGTATCCTTTTTTGTAGATTCTTGACATTGTCATTGATGATTACCAATCGTCCTCACAATTTTCCTAGGACGAAATGCAAAAAAATCAACTTTTTTTTACAGAAAATAACTAAAAAGTCATACTTTGTCATCAAATGCAATTAAAAGCTATGACTATGTTTAGATTGTTTTGGCATACAAGCGTGATTTTATTCCACTCGACGGCTAATTGACCCGACGAATAACTTGACCCGAATAACCTTGCCTGTTCTAATGGCGAGGGGAAATAGCCTATCATCAATATATTTTGATCGTGACTAGCCTATCGCTGATAAAATGAATAAATACAAAACTCGTAGTTTCCTTAAACAGGTGAGAATGTCACGTGGTCACACGTAACCACCAAACAAGTCATGCAGAACAGGTGAGTTCATAAGACAACTCGGCAGTAGAGCAAGTGAACACCGATGTTACAGGCTTACTTTATAGTACGCTATATGAATAAAACACCTCAATAAAGGATCTATGTTTACGGTCAAGAACGGAACGATGGAATCGATACTTACTGCTTTTATGGTGGCATGCTCCGGTTTCTTCACGGTTTTTGCTGGAGGTAATGTAAGATTACAATTCAGTTAATGCACACCAGGTATACTACTTCATTCACGAGTTAATAAAAAACAAAAAAATCACAGACATAACAGCCTAGTTAATGTAGGCCTAATGACCTTATTTTGTCATACACTTGGAGGAATAATTAATGTTGTATTCGGATCCTGTTTTTGCCTTCTCGAGTCTCAGTCTGCATCCGCCAGCGGGACAAAAGTGTTGATGTAAGATGTGTTGAATCATGAACTTTCAATGTCATTATTGTTGCCATTAGGTATTCGTATTGCAGTGGTTCAAAGTTATCGAAAGCTCAATCGATCCCCAGCCATCCAGTCTCATGATGATTTACAAATTAACTTTAGTGAACGCTCTAGTCTGTCACCACACTGCACTCTGTAGTCTGGACTTCGCACCCGGATGTGATGCAAAGTCACAGAGCATAACCTGCCTTTCCTGAACATTTTCCCTGAACACATTTTTAGTTAGCCTATGAACTGGAGATGAGTTGTTGAACTCCAGGTTTCATATTTGACTGAGCATCTTGAAGAACTGGTTAAATAGTCAGTTGTGATGAAAAACACCACCATTTCGACAGATGTTTGCGTAAGGACATTCAGAATTATTTCGGTCAAGTATTTGCTCCCAATTATCCTGTCTGTCAAGCTGAGTGAAAACGTGGTGATAACAAAGTTAACCTTCATGCACAATTAACATTCACCTGCATATTGTGTGTTGTCAGCAAAAATACAGTTTTGTTGAATTGTACACAGACTCCAGTACCAAATTGGACCAGGTTAACTATACCTGTGTGCTTAAGCACTAATTTAACAGTCAAATTATATTATAGAAGAAAATAACACAGCTGTCTCAAATGCTAGTAAATATAATATCTTAATGATGTGTGTTTGTGAGTAAGGAATTGTGCTTCTTGTGGTAGCCATGAGTTGCATGTGGGGCGAGGGGGTTGTGTTCACCACACCTGCAAGAAGGCATTTGGTTTCAGCGTGCCTTCCAGATACTAGATGGCTGTCTCAAGCTTTCAAGACCGAGCGGACAGCATGAAGGCCTGTTTTGTTTTTAGCTCCAGTCAATAACGGGAGCTGTGGCTTGTGTTCACAGAGTTGTGCACCAAAGCCCCTGAGTTTAAGCCCAGTGGGAAGCCTTCTCAGCTACGGGAGACACTGGGCTCAACGGCATTCCTGAACTGTACCGCCCTCGTATCCTGGGACCCCCAGGATCAACCCTGTGACGCTCCCGTGTCCTGGAGCAAAGATGGCGGCCTTCCCTCGAATCATAGCCTGCACCCTCAGAATCTCTCCAAATGGTGAGTAAAGAAAGTCTCATCCCAGATCCAGATAAACTGCCTCAACTGGATTTATTTCAGTAGCTGTCAAAACAGGGGAGATGGAGGGGGCTACAGTGTGAATGTTTGTGTGTGTGTGTGCCAGGCTTGTCAGCCCCACTCAGCAGATGCTGAACAGTGTGCTAGAGGTGAGGCTGAGAGAGGAGGGAGACTTTGGCCTGTACACCTGCACAGTGGGAAATGCCTCCACCGACTTCAGTCTGCACAATATAAGTAAGACCGCAGGAACTCACATGGTGTTGTACATACTGTGTTCACCATCCACAGTAGGAGCATGTATGTGGAGTCTGAAAATGATAAGAAGCAGAAAATAATATTTGATGACTTTCTGCTTGTTTTCATGGTTTGTGTTTGTGTGTATCTTGTGAGTAGACCGCCCCAGCCACACAGCTGCATTGATAGCTTCCATGATTCTCCTGCTTATCCTCACCACCTCCTCTATATTGTACTCCACATGCCACCTCAACATCCAACTCTGGTACAGGAATAAATATGCGGACTATGAGATCAATGGTGAGGATTCATGCCACATTCATTTGCTGAAAGAAGAAAAGTATGAGCCCCTCCACTGTTTGAGATTTTTTAAATATTTTTTTAAATTCATATTCTGTCTACCTCATCAGATGGCAAGATATATGATGCTTACATCTCCTACGTAAACAATGATAACGACAGGAAGTTTGTCAACTTCATCCTCAAACCTCACTTGGAGAATAAGCACGGATACAAACTGCACCTCAACAATAACAACATCCTGCCTGGTTCAGGTAACGACAAAACACAGAGATCTGCTGCAGCCAGTGACGGTCGTAAATCGCAAAAGCATGAACTTAAATGGAAAATCTTTATCTGCAGAGCCGTCCGCAGAGCTGTTGGTGAATGTGAGCCGCTGCCGGCGGCTAATCTTGGTGCTCTCTCACCCTTACCTGGAACAGGACTGGTGCTCCAACAACTTCAGGTCAGATCTTATCAGCCCGTTAGACACATAGATATATATAAAGGCCCACGCAGTAATGTATTGACTTGACTTTGATGCATTCTGGAAAGCAACCAGCGGGATCCCAAACTTATTTTTTCCATGACGCCACAGGTGGTCACTGTTGTCATAACATTACACCGGCATGTGTTTTTCGTAGGCAGAGCCTTCTGCACGTATTGGAGCTGTCCCAGCGGCTCATCGTCATCATGTTTGAGGGCCAATCCAAACACATGAGCAAGGAGATCATGTTTCTGCTCAAGGAGCACGAGAAACACCTCACCGTGCTAAACTGGAGCAACTACTCAATTGTAAGGCCAAGCAAACCTACAGCTCCATTCAGTGTTGAAGATGTTGTATTACATAACTTGTTTGTGAAATATGTAGATAGATGTAGGCTACAGTACAGTTACAGTAGTAGACCATATCATAGACCATATTTTTTCATGTTGCCCCAAAATCAAAAGTTGTATTATTTGCGTTTGGTGTGAACACAGCATTATGCTAGAACTCCTTACCCAAAAGCCCACGAGTAGGCTAAGCTTTAATTGGGGCAGAGATTGATGCACAGTATGGTGTTATTACAGACCCCCGTCGTCAGTGTTCTGGAAGAAGCTAGCCCTGGCCATGCCCCGCAGCGTGGTCCTTCACAGTCACGCCGCTGGAGACCCTCAGACCCTGCTCCAGGACGACAAGGACCCAATGCTGACCCTGAACCCAGACTACCTGGACTGCCGCCCAGACCCAGACCCCTCAGGAGACCTAGGTAGGAACACCAATGACCCGCCATAGCATCAACACTGTTTAGTAGGCCTGAGAATTGTTGCATGATACTTGCTACCTGAAAGTGTAACCCGGTGCTCTGCCGGCAGGTGTGCGCTTGCCTGTGTGCAGGGCGCTCACTTCCAGAGCACCCGCTCTCCCCGCTGCTCCTGCACCAGCGACTAAAGCTAGTCAGTCAGACATCGACGTGTCAGACCTGGGCTCTCGTAACTATAGAGCCCCCACAGACTTCTACCGCCTGGTTACAGACGAGGAATTGTAACCTGGACAACCCCCGGTGATATGTACTCCAGCCTCCGTCACTCACAGAGCGCTATGGGAACAGACATGGGCTCTCACCAGCTGTGTTTTCTCTTTCACAGTTTCCAAGTTAAAATGTGTTACTGTATTTTAAATGTTATGGCCATTTGACCGATTCTGTTATTTTTACTCGATGTTAGGTTTTTATATTTCAATAATCCATACACAAATTTAAATGTATAATTGATCATAGCCTAATTGTTGTAGTCTAAGTGCTATTAGTGCTTTGATTTTAAGGCCATTGATTGTTATTGTTAATAATTTGACAATTCTAATCAGATTTTGTATAGTTCTAACATCTTCAGATGTAAAAGACAAATCTGTGATCCCCCAAAAATATCCTGCTGAAATTGTACATAAGAGCTCAAACTCTACTCAGTTGTTCACCTTCTACTCCAGCAGAGGGCAAAATTGAGTCGGATGTCAAATATGACTTATTCAACAACGGATCATATCAATAGAACATTGACATGTTTCTTATTCTTGTCCATATCATATCTATGTGTTGTCAGTATAATATGAATGTGTACGATTGTGTAAAGAAGATATATAAATAAATAAAATATGGTGTTTATACGTTCTCTCATTGCTTTTGTTGTGAACATTGTATTGGTTCAAACAGAAACCTGTCTGGTGACAAGAGAAGACATAACCTCTGCTCTGTATAAAGAGAGGAGGGCGTGTCGAGCAAAGGCCTGTATGAACCCTGTCTGGGCAGAGGAAGGTAGGAAACAGGGAGGGACAAACATGGTTACAAAGCCTCAGGCCCCGTCTGTGTTCATACTTTGCATATTTATTGAAACGTACGCATTTTATACATCGGCAGTTACCTAACGAAAATAACAACCAACAACAACCAAAGTTAATGTACGACATTACAACATCAGCCTAGATTACATTTCATATCGTTTTCGACTGTAGTAACTCATTTATTTGTTTAACATTTCTACAAAATATGTACTGCAGCAGGTCCTGAAAGGGAATCCATATTCAATAATAAACTCCATCCAATACTTGAAAATAAATTTGGAAAACAGCTCTTTTCCCCTTATTAATTATTATTCCATACTTTTTATGTCTATACAGGTACACACATCAGTAGTTTTGGGCATATAAACATCTATGAAAACATACAATTATAACATTCAACTGGAATTATACCTCAGTGTTCTCCAGACAACTCAAACCTACCAAAAATATAACAGAAAAAAAATAGATATATAATCGAGAGCATCTTAAAAGCAATGACTATCATTTAAAAAAAATGCACCATTTAGATTAGATACTAGAGAATATGTTTTTAATTAACAGAGCCAGTCTTTCTCACTGTTTCCTCAAGCCTGATAGCTAATCACCCAGGTACCTTAGTGATGGGTTACTGATGCTGTGTAAAGACCTACAGCCATACAACAGGGGCCAAAGTCTCAGGCCTTATCAGCACCATAAACAGCCCAACCTAGGATCGGTACCATATTCTAACTGGGTGTATGACACAGAAGGAGGCAGGCAAACCTGGTAACATGACTCACATCCATAAACATGTTACGATGAGAAGCAAATCCCTGATTACTTTGAACATACAGCAATTATACAGGCTAAAATGGGCATTAAGGGGCTGCTGAATTCAGAGTAGGAGTCCATTAAAGGACACCCACACAGATCCATCTTTTTGTGACTTGCATTGCACTGTTAGTTTTAAGTCCTTTCATTCCAAGTGCATAGGAAGAGTCCATGTGGTCTTCCACTGTTGTGCATGACTTAAAATCACCAAACTGTTCATTAGGTTTACCCATCCCAAAAACCTTGTGCGTATTGTTCTTCTTTAGATCGTCAAGTCTGCAAAGTCGTTTCGCGTGAAGCCTTTCTGCAGGAGACAAAGAAGGAAAAACAAGTGTCAGCGATGTTTATGGATAAATGAATGCCACCTCCATGCAGGGTTTGATCCTGGGAGCTACTAACAACACCTGCCCACAGTCTACTGACCATAAGGTGTCTGAATATCACAATGCCCTTTGAGACTAGCTTCATTATTCGTCCATGTTTGACCCGCGCTAAATCTGAACTGTTCAACCTTTTAGAAGTAAACTCCATCTAGCTTGCAGACTAGGTGAACAAAGAAGGACTGAGTTTGGACTTGCTGATGAGGAAGTCAGATAAAAGCCACAGAGCCGGGAGCGGCATGTTCCGATCTCATGCCAGACCCCTCCCTACTAGGTGTGTCTGAGTGACTATAAACACAACACAACACATGAGACTGTTACGAGTCTCAGATGCTGAACAGGAATCACCCTGTTGTGGGTAATACAGGGTATGGAATGTGTCCCTCTCTCGCACTGAGAAAGAGAGAGAAAAGATTTGAAAGAGGTGAAGATAACTGATGGTGGGGATTTCTGTAAAAGGATCAAAGTGAAATCTCAAACTGATGAAGATCAATCCCAAAACATCATCATTTATTTGTGGGCGTTTGTCTGCTTGTATACGGGCAGGGATCTGGTAGAAGAGGAACATGATACACTTGAATGTGGAGCAGTTAGATCACAGAAATTCCACAGGGAAGATCCTCAGGCGTCATTATTAATACATGTTCCCAACACCTGCTGTAAATTCATTTTATAAATGCAACACGCTGCAGAAGCAGATCTAAAACATTGACTATCATCTCCCAGAAAGACCTCTATGAACCCCTTTCCCCAGAATGTGTCGTTAAAACATCGGCAGTAGCCTCAAAGTGAGAGCAAAACTTTCACAGTGATTCGGTGTAACAAAATGGCCGCATCTCTTCTCCACACGGTCGCGTTCTGGTCACTGACCTGTTTGTAGTCTTTGTGTAGCTTCTTGTACTGAAACATGTTGGAGAGGACTGTAGAGGCTGCCTTGGCAGCTTTCAATTTCCCAGGACTGGAAAACAACACAGGCAAGACAATGAGCGTCTGTCCTTGGGCAGCATGCAAATCCCAGGGAAATACAGTGTTCAACCACATGATCTAGGAGGTCTCACATTTGTGAAGAACTATCATGTTTTTGGTTCACTTTGTATATTTGTGTTTGTGTATGCATACATCTGCAAATTAACATAATTGCATTCCTTCCTCACTCCATACCTGCTGTCATGGGAGTTCTTGATGGCCACAAGTTTCTGCAGCCCGTCAAAAAAGGTGACATCTCTAGCGGCAACAGAGCTGCTAGTCACCAGGTTGTTCAGGGTGCCACAGATGTTGACAACCACTTCGCTGGACGGCAAAGACTGACGACCATCGCAAGGCAACTTGGACACCAAATTGTTCACCACCTTAGTAGCTGAGGGCACAAACATGCTTTTTTTAGTCAACTGATGGTTCTGGTCTTTTCTAAACAAGAGAGACAAGTTTTCCCTGTTTCTTTGTTAGTCGTCTACAAATGTGAGACTCGCAGTCGTACTCTATGGCTCTCAGGGAGATGGTTGGAAGTGGATTATCTCACGACTGATGCCGATGACAAAGAGAGTGACTGAGGACACTGACCGACGTCATTCTTGTCCTTGGCGTGGCGGGACAGGTTCCGGAGGAAGCCAGTGAGAGATCGCAGCTCCAGGTCGTTGTGGGTCCGTAGGAGGTCCAGCACCACTGGCAGCATCCTCTCCTGGTCCAGGGCCACACGGCTCAGCACTGACGCCCACTGGGGGAGGGGGAGGGAGGGGAGGAACAGGAGAGGGGGAAAAGGGAGGAATGGGAGAGACGGAGCAGGATTATTTCCTGTATCCGCAATACTTTATACTATAAATGCATATTCTATACTTATTCGGTCATTCATATATTTGGTATCCTTCTGACCTCCTGGATAGTGTCACCTATCTACCTACCTACATACTGCTGTAACAGTGTTATGCTTTCTATCTGGCATCAATAGTGCTACTCTACTCTCCTCTGATCTCTGTGATCTGTGAACGCAGCCTCAGAGGGACGGGCTGTAACTCAACAGAGGAGCTGATCGAGGAGCCGCTCACCCGCTTGTCTCCTGCTGTGACGTTCTGCAGGGCCCCGGCGGCGGCCTCGCGGGTCGTGGCGTTGATCTCACAGTTCTGCAGCACGCGGCTGTACAGATTCACCACCTGGGGGTGCCACAGCCACTCCAGACCCTTCGGCACCCGGGCCACCTCGGTGAACGTGGACAGGTCCTGGTTGTTCCTCTGTGAGAAGAGAGACAGGGTATGGAGTCACTTCAAACTACCGATGAGAAGAGATCCAGGGGGTTCGTCAGGGGGTGTGGTTTGAGTGACAGCTGGGCTGGATCCACTGGAGACGTACGTTTTTGGCTTTCTTGCTCTGAGGGGTGAAGCAGCCGATGGCCTCGCCCTTGGAGGTGCTCTGAGCCCTGGACGGTCCCTCCAGGCGCAGCATGGCGGAGGGAGGCATCTCACTGTACAGCTGGTAGGAGAGGTTCCTCAAGACACACACAGCATTCTCAACTCCCTGGAGACACACAGACACACACAGTGGTGAGAGTTTAAAATCAAAACATTTTTTTTTGGGGGGGTGGGAGTTAGGGTTAGTCAGGTTCGAGACAGTCCATTGTGCTCCGCCTCACCTTATCTTCCACTTTTTTGCTCTCCAAGGAGCTCTGGATGTAGGAAACCAGAGCGTCCACCAACCCATTCGTCTCCCTTATCATCTGACGAGTTTTCTCGTTCACCGAACTCAGGTTCCTGGGGTCAGCAGGGCACACGAAGAAGCCAGGGAATGAACATAATGCATAGTTACGAAAGATCATTTACAGCACCTCAAGAATGGGAGAGAGACCTGTGGAATGTAGGAAACACCGAACAGAATGGCGTGTGTGGATGTGTGTGTGTGTGTGTGTGTGTGGTACTGCCTGTGTGGGTACCTGAGGCATCCAGTGGTGTTGTAGAAGATGTCAGTTTCGGAGGGGCTGTGCTGGATGCTCTCTGTGTCTGCGCTTCCTGACAGGGGGATGAGGATCTTGTCTGTCAGCTCGGGGAGTGTCTCTTTGGCCAGTTTCTCCTTCAGGTTGTCTTTGGAGGACAGGTTCCACAGGATCCCTGCACAGACAATGAGATGGATTTTGTTTTACCTCAGGCAAGAACCAGTGTTCTCGAAGGATTTGTTTGTATTCAAATGTCTTCCTGGTTATAACTGAAAGAAAATCTCTCTTTTCGTATACGTCGACATGAGGTGTTCTGTGTGACTATGACTATGATCTATGACTAATGCCACGGAAAAAGTTAAGAAATCAGTATGCAGTCAAAACAGCTGTGTGGAATTCGATACAGACATGACCGTCGGGATATCGAGACAAACCTCATATTCCCCCAGTCTGCTAAAATGGTGACAGAGCCCTGATTCATAGAGGGAGTGGCACTGTGGGCTCTGCAGGCCTAGACAAATCCTGTACCGTCTCTCCTATCACACCTTGACAGCCGAGGTCACCTCCTACTATGTACACTCACACACCCCACCCAGGTTGAAGTACTGCTCCAACACTGTTCCCACACCCAAACCCACTCCTTGACTGCACACGTAAAAGCACAAACACAAGCCCACTTTCCCTCCTATTCTGTATCAGGTTAACCTGTTTGTCATTGTAGAACTTTTATGATTGAAGGTTTTATGACTTTTAGGTTTTATATATATTAGATCTTTCAAATGACGTTGTATCCTTGGGCAAGGCACTTTAACTCTACTTGCCTCGGGGGAATGTCCCTGTACTTACTACAAGTCGCTCTGGATAAGAGCGTCTGCTAAATGACAACATGTAAATGTGACCCTACCAGTGATGTTTTTGCGGAGCTCGTCATCATGCTCCTTCAGGGCTTCGATCAGGCTGGGGATCCCGTCCTCCTCGATCAGGGCCACCTTGTTGTCCATGTTTTCATAGATGAGGTTACGCACGGCCCCGGTGGCGTAGCGCTGCACCTCCTCGCTGTCGCTGTTGAAGAGCCTCACCAACTCAGGGATCCCCTTGCAGCGGCGCACCTGGGCGAGGGAGAGAGGTAGAGTTGTCTGAAGTTAAAACTCTGTGCAGTGCCCCATCTCCCCCTCGGGAAAACATACAGTACCAGTAGCCCAATAGCCCACATGAGCTTGAACCTAATATATGGTAGCATCCTAGTATTCTTGCTGTGTCTGTGCTATAGTAATGGTAGACTGCTTAGCATGAATGGCATATAGTACGTGGCATATAGTAAGTTTAATCGTAATTCCAAAAAAAAATTGGGGAAGCTTTGTGCTTCAAGGGCCGCAGCAAAAAAAAATACACACAAGGACTTCAAGTTACAGTACGCATGGCAAGTCACATGTCTGTGCTTTAACAAACATGTAGCCTCAGAGGTCATCGGACAGGTTTGTGTTAAACTGTTGATTACTATAATGATGTACGCTAATTTGTGGACACACAGTAGATTTCCTTGAACTTTAATTTTTTATTTTTAAGATCCGACAAAGAAGACCAAGATGGCAGTTGATCCCTTTTACCTCGTTCTTGGCATCGTTGTTGTTGTAACACTCGTGCTGGATGTAGGCTGCCCCCAGGACCTGCATGTTCGCTTCAGGGTCAGTCAGGTACCTGATGGCTGTGGGCATGTCCAGGTTCTGGATTCTGTTCAGTAAAGAAGAAACACCGAAACCGTCAAATGAGTGACTTTATTGCCTAACAAGTGTATGACAAGACTCCACCGAACGCTTTTGACACTTACGTCAACAACCGGAAGAATATAATGATTTACGAGTGTACTGTACAATAGTGTGTGTGTTTGTGTGTGTGTGTGTGTTTGTATTAATTTAATCACACTGTGGTCTTCCTAACCTCAGGTTGTTGAGCAAAATATGAAGCCTGAAACTGCCCTAGTGACACACCCAAACCAGTCCTTCCACTTTGGAGCTCGATCAAAATACAGCTCATGTGAAACGTTGATCACACACTCTCTCACTGAAACCTCACACTTAAACTTAAACAATACTTATTTACACAGGGTCATCTACCTACCTATTAAATGGATATAGATAAAACATAGACTGTTCCTATTGAATTTCAGTCTGTTCACTCTACTGTCGAGAGGGAAGTGTTAGCCATACTGTGTCATTTGAGGATTTCACCCTCCGGAACACGACTGTGTGTTTCTATCACAGACGGAGCTTTGAGACAGTGGGGATGACCATGGTCATGTCTTACCCGCTGAGGTGGCTCATGCTACCAGTGAATTCCATCCCGTCCATGACATCCATGCCCCTGCCCACGCTGTGGACACTCTTAAGCGACATGGCGCGGGACATGGTCGGCCGCTGCTGCATGATCATCATGTTGCCCTGGGAACCGGAGGGCATGATGAACTCCTCCCCTCCGTAGGCGCTGCCCATGGAGGACATCTGGTGCTGCATGGTGGAGCCCCCAGTCATGGAGCCCCCGGACATGGAGCCCCCGGACATGGAGCCCATGCTCATGCGGTTGTTCCTGTTGTTAATCCGGCTGATGGTGCGGTAGGCTGGGCCCTTGAAGGAGTGAGTCTGGACCATCATCTCCCCCTCCCCTGCAGCCATGCCTCCACCGCGGGCCAGGGTCCCACTCAGGGAGCCCCCGCCTTGCCTCATCTGGGACATGGAGTTGTAGCTGTTAGTCGTGCTGTAGTTCGGCTGGCGGACGAAGGTGGCGTCGCGGTCGGAGATCAGGCTGCCCTCACTGCCCTCGTGGGCCATCCAGGCCGCCACCGGGGAGGGCTGCTGCGGTAGGGTCTGCAGCCGCAGGGAGCGCAGAGATACGGTCTCCAGATCAGGTCTGCTGAGGGTGCGGGTCATGGGGATCATCTGCTGCCTGGTGCCCTGGTAGCCCCCTGTATGTATGTCTTCATGGTGGTACACACTAACGCCCCTGCTTCCTCCTCCTCCTCCTCCTCCTCCACCTCCACCTCCTCCGCCCATGCTCATCCTCTGGAACTGGCCCATGTCTACGGCCGAGCGTGACGAGAAGCCACCCTGGGGTGTCTGGGACATCCTGGGAGCCTGGGTGAACGGAAAAGCAAGAGTGAGTCAACACAAGGTAGAACACGACCAGCATGAGTCATCTCGATAAGGGTGTGGTGGAATGCCGTAGACTATATTAAAGTAAGTGAAAGTCTTTCACTTATGGTGACAAGGTTGCTCAATTGATTGGTGAATCACATTTAAAATGAAGAGCTACTGTGAGGCTTGATGAGTATTCCATCTCCTTGGAATAGTCTGTGATGAGCTACAGTGTAATAGCATTACAATGTTATCCGGTGCTACTGGAAATAGGATGGAATCTAGAGGGAGGACTTAAGGCCCAAAACTGGCTATTAGGAGAGTGTGAAATACCACACAAGCGGACCCCAGAGGGGCTGGACCCCAGAGGGGCTGGCTAGGCAGTGTGAAACCAACAGAACGACAATGATTTATTAGTTGTTCAGGAAAGGACAGAATCATGCAAGCAGACAGGTTTGAACAAGGGTGGTTGTGGGTCTGTTCTACTCACCATGACTGGCCTGGGGGGTGCGTACACATAGGACTTGGAGCTGAACCCTGGGCTGTAGGTCGAGTACTTCATAGTAGAAGAACCACCATATTCTAGAAATAAAGATATATAGATATTGTTTGAAATAAATGCATTTACTCGTGATATTATGACAGATTATGAAGCTAAGACAGTACAGTAGAGGAACCCTCTGAGAATAGTTTCTCTAAAGTTTATAGATTTCTATCAAACTTACTGATTGAATGATTGTAGCTGGATCATATCCTTTATCATAATGATATGTGGAAAGACTAAGTGGTTTCAAAAGGACATTTGGGAGTAACACTTCAGGAACAAACTTAAAGACCTGAAAATGTTCTAGGTACAGTACCAACTTGTCTGTAAAGCAAAAAATGTTGGCTAGATCACAAGTCCCATAAATTGTGTCATGTCAGTCAGCCACCGAGACCATAGTACACTAGCCTATAAAAATATTTTCATGGAATGCATAAAATTCCTTTACACCTGATCTGCTGAACTGCATGACCTCACTGGGTCACCCAATGCTAGGAGTGTGTGCTCTGCACTTGCACCGGTCTTACACCCTGGCTACACTGTGTCAGAGTTGCTCCATTAGAACAGCCTTGACAGCAACAATCCCCGGGCTCTTGATAGGAGAGCTATGTGTCATGAACACACTTCACATCAGGAGCAGAAGACAACAGGCTCACTGACACTGTTGGTCACTCAAAATCAGGACTCTCTTGTCTCAATACAATGTCATATTCAGAGGCAAAACGTCAGTTGTTGTAGATGTCATTTTCCATGTGTACAAATAACCTACTGTTAAACATGATCTGAGGAATTGTGTACACTGTTTATGGGGAGTGATAGTGAGCAAGCCTTCTTATGGAAGCCTAAAATAATTTGACTATAAAACTCTGACTATTTAACATCCTGACAAAGGCAACATGTAGGGAAGAAACGAGCACTACGAAATGAATCATCTGATAACATGTCAACTCTTTCATGTTTCAGCAAGTCCTCCGTACAGTGAGAATGTCATTATTTGTGAGAAATGAAAGGGAGTGGCCAGGGATGTCTGACGGGGCTTGATGGTTAAGGCGAGGCAACAGAGGAAAGACGAAAAACCGGTTAAAAAGGCGACACGCCCTGGCCCAGCCCTAGCCGCCATCTGACAACCTACAAGCACTACACATACATTACTTTCCCTCACAACCAAGAGCCACATCAGAATTCCTGATCTGTGGATCACCTGCTCTGTTGTAACATGTATGAATAGCGGTTAGTCCTTCTTGTGAATGCATAGTTGCAAATGTTCCCCTCCGGCTGTCCATCTGTGAATGCTCTTTCAATGTTCATGCAATTTTAACAAGCTTTCACGGAACTTGAAAGGCATTCAAGATATAAACACCGTTGTCACGAGATATTTCCCCCTAATGTTCTACAGACAATCGAATGTCTGCTGGAAGTGATATGACTGTCTGAACGATAGAGCCAACTGTCCCTAAGTAGAACCCAGGGCATAGTCGTACGCCTGATGGTTGACGGACAGACGTTGAAATCTCCCCGTGCTTTTGAAGTAACAAACAGGAGGACAGATTGATGGCATGTTTAGAGGCTGTTCACTTGGATACCAGGACTTGCGTTCCTGTTTAAATTCCACACAGCTGAAACAGCAGGTACGGAGTGTGGTCTCTATCAGGATCCTGCTTTGTAGCAGAAACAAAGCCGGAATGAGAGTTCTGGGGCAAAATCCATGACCCTCTGTAGATCATTCACTTGACCATGGTCTTCGCTTAGACACTACATACACTACACTGTAATTTATGACAATACAGTGAACAAAATACTATAAGCAAGTTAAGTATGAACAAGCAAGTCAAACTGATTAAAAAAAACACAATGCTAACTGCATGCCAAAGTGCACTCACACATTATAGCTTGTTCATACACATTCCCTTTGGCTGCTGCTTGTTATTGCATTTTTACAATCTTGCGGCATCAAAACTAAACACAAAGTATTTGAATGCCAAAAACCTAAATGTCCTTCATCTGGACATCTCACGTAACAAGCTCAAATTCAGCTTGCTTTGTCCCTGCCAATGGGGCTTTGAAACGAATTCTTTGACATGGCTACACACCTCAAAAGCAGGTATTCTTGAACTTTCTGCCTTTAAATATAACCAAGACCAGAAACCCAACCCCTCTGAGGCTCTTTCATTCAAATCAGTTATCTGTGAGTTCATGAAAGAAATGCTTGTTTTGGAGTGTTAAACATTAACCCCTTTCATTTGGGTATTATCTATTAGGTCCAGCTCACTCTAAAGGTAAATGGAGCCATTTTCTTCAACTTGTTTAGAAACAACGAGCAAGCTGACTGGTTTGAAAACACACACACACACACACACACACACACACACACACACACACACACACCACACACACACACACCACACACACACACACACACACACACACACACACACACACACACTTACTAGCAGGTGGACACGTAGGGGACCGCTTGGAATGTCGGGGCTATTAGAAAACATCGAGACTGGGCCTACTTGAATCAATCGTTCGAAGCGACATTTTTAGGACAGGTGTTCGTTAACTTGGAGAGCGACGTTGTAAAGCTGGTTGAATCTTACCTGAGGAAGCAGTGTGTACTGCTGTACCGTTCTGTCGAGGAAGCGAATGGCTGGATTTCTCCGCGATCCTCATTTGAACCTGCTGTTGGACCCTCTTCGCTTTGGCCATCTCATCCGTCAAAGTCCCCGCATGCCCGAGATGGATCTCGGAGGGGACCGCGTACGTGCTAACAGAGGTGTTGGGCTGTAGAGCGGAGTAAAAAACGTTTTCTGTAGACATACTCATTGTGGAATTTGGTAAGTCACAAGATCGGATAGTTCCAAGCACTCCCCGACCGTCCTCAATTTTATAAATAGGCTACTTAAGTAGGCTAGCTATTTATCAATAAATATGGAGTTCCCTGTCTCGTAGTTGCTGTTCTCTGCTCAGTTAAAATGCAATCCGGAAAATGTCTACGCCGACCAGGACTAGATTGAACAACGGGGTGGAGTCTATCCTTGAAATACCTGACCCAGGTAAAACAAAAAGGAAGTCGTTTTTTCTCAGACGGGTGCACCATGACAGATGAAAAACACATGAATTGACTCATGTTTTTGAGCAACTTTTTACTGTATGTTTGCTATACATCTTCACGATGGGTTTGTAGGCCTACTGTAGTCCTACAGTATGAAGTATTGAAGTTCATCACTTATTTTTGGTGTTTATTAGAAGGGCGGCTGGACTCAGACGTCATGTCAGTCGGCCTATTGAAGTTTTTTTTTAAAGAAAAGTAAACTGACTGTAATAAAAACTATTATCTGCGCTGTGAGATGTTATATTATTGCCCCTAAACAGCATTACTAATAAATAACAATCCTAATCCGTGAAAACATCTAGCGACAGTTGACAATAGAAAATGCATAACTTACCATGAAGGCTCACAGATACAGAAGGCTGTGATAAGTTGCTGTCTCAATAGATGGGCTAGATGTGATCTGATTGAATGCTTTAAGTGATGAGATTATAGACTAATATAGTCAACGCCCCAAATGTTTCCTGCCCTACACATAGTTCATTACTGAGACATTGTCAGAACTGTAACAGAATCACACACCCCCACACACACACACAAACAGAGAGTAATGACTCAATTAGAGGATGGTATTGGCTTTCATCACTAGTAAATGGGAGACAAATGGAGAGAGAGTAAAGAGAGAGTAAGAAAGAGCGAGAGAGAGAGACAACTAGAAAATTGTCAGCAGTATCGCACCTATACTCTATAACTACACCCTGTTTACATTGTTTGCGGAACATAGACTGTTCCTTATTAGGGTTCTATGTTTTAGATAGGGTATCAGATATTGTTTCAAGGGTATACGATGACAGAACGACAGCAATGGGAAGTATTGCGTCAGGTTGGCAGAAGCCAGATATTCAAGGGTGTTTCTGACTGGTGTGTTGGTGTGAGTGTGTTTGTGTGAGTGGGCGCCTGGGAGGTAAGGGTGGAGCAGTTAACAATGTTATCCACCCCTTACTTCCCAGTGGGACAGGTTCATGATAATAACTCATTCGAGAGGAGAAAAACGAGAGAAACAGAATGTTCTGTGTTTCATTCTGGATGAATGAAAAGTCAGTATGTTTCTGAAAAGAGTCATATAGGTGTGGCGGGTGTTTTTTTCAGATAAAAGTCATATTTAAATAGGTGTGGAGGTACATCTACCCAACGTGGTTTCAAACGAGTGAGGCTGGGTGTGTTCTCTTCTTCTCTAAGGAGAGGTGTGGGAGTTTGGACAGGGCTTTTCTTTTGTTCAAAGGTTAGGATTAAAGTGCCTTTGAAGTTGAATGAATATAAGTAAACCTGGGCAGTGAACCTATAGCTGTGCATTCTGTTGAGCTTTGGCCTGTAGTGGTTGCAAATGCTATGTGGATATACTCAACTCCCAAATTCAACCTAGGTACACTGGTATGGGTTTTACTCTGAATGCTGAAAAACAAACAAAAAAAACCCTTGAATCATGTTTACCTCTGTGGAAACCGTTGTGTAAATGACAGGAGATAAAAGTAACCGTATAGTTAGGTTACACCACTGGCGTCAGCCATTGATACTATTCCCTCTAGTGGTGAATAATGAAAATGCTGGACATACCACATTGAACTATCTACAGACAATCTACAGACGGACCAAATAAGGTCATACAAACTGTATACTCATTCTACACACACATATAAGATATAAACATGGTAAACGTACTATTAGCCTTCAGCAATGAACACAAAAATATTAAAGCCAAAATATCTTTATTAGTGCTATTAAAATTTGTCAATGATTAAAAAACAACAGACTTGAACAAAATCCACGATAAATCATGGTTCTTATAGAGGAGGGGTAGATTAAGTTGTCAGAAGTGTTGAAGAAACTGTAGAGTACATTGTTTATATGTTAGGAAAACACACAGGGGTGAGAAAATGCTAAACAGAAGTAGAAATGTGTCTTGACAGCTCCCCTTGCTTATAGCAGTGGGGCAGTGTTACCCTGAACATATGAATCCCTGCTCACGTCAAAGATACGTACTTTACAAACGTATAACATAAATGACAAGGTGAAATCTTCAGACAAGTCAATGTTTTTAAAAGGAAAAGGAAATAAGAATATATACAGTTTATACAACCATAAAAGAGCTTTGAACGTTCAAAATACAAAAAAGGGTCAATAACTGTTTAGTATGAACCAGGATCTGTCT